>CM032452.1:92056483-92391483 GCA_019049505.1 Pachyrhynchus sulphureomaculatus | reverse complement strand
CATGTAGACATCTTTACATCCCCAAATCTTCCTACGCAATATTAAAAACTTTAGTTTCAGAAACTCCAGCTACTGTAACCAACACGGGCATCTTCGTTCGTTGATCTAACAGCAGCGAGTCCTCAAGACGTCAGTTGATTTTCTTCATTCTTATCTCAACCCGTTTCCCTGATATGGAGTCATCCTGGATTAAATTCCGGCTTCAGTAAAACTGTTTAGGTTAAAATTTTACTTTAAAATAAGATGAGTGTTCTTCACATACAGCTTGGACACCCATTAATGAATAACTCTTGATCCATCTCTCTTTAGTAAGAAATCTTATCACTTCGCGACGCTCCACAATCATTTCGTTCATTTTTCGAAAGAAATAAATACTCTTTGACAACCAAGCAGGTTTTTTTTTATATTCCGGCGTTTTCATACATAGGAGATAACTTTAAAAACACTATCGTACATCATACTTCAAGATAGATAAAAAACGAATTACCTGGTACTTTCCTTACAAACATAAAGTTCTAAAATACACATTAAATTGATTATATCACACTACAGAATAACTTACCCCACTTTATAGTGAAATATTGATTTAAAAAAAATAGAAACTTACCTTCTTTAAATAATCAAGAAAGTATTTAATAATTAAAAAGCTACATTCTCCTCTTTAAAAATCACACCGAACAAAATATATGCTCCCCACTAACGAAATATGTGAGTACGTTAAAGGAAAAAAATCAAATGTAGACGATACAAATAAAAAAATTGTCCGATATGCTAAAAAAACCTCTTGATCTATAAAAAAATAAACGTTTCTAGTAATGTGCGGCTAGATTATTATTTTTGTTACATTTAGTATTACTTATTATGAAGTTGGAAGTTAAAAAAAAAAATGTTTTTTTGTAAACTAAAAACCCAAAAAAAAGGAAAATTTCGGAAGGTAAGACCTGAAAAAAATACTATGGAATCTATACACATTTTACCCCTTTCTGGAAAAAAAACCCTAATTTTTGAATTCCTCGACTCCAAAAATCTAGAAATGGACATATAAAGTTATGTATACGAAACAACCTCTCTAATATCCTCTTTTCCTCCTTTTACCCGTTCTATGATTTACTATAACTATTTATTTAAAATTTTTGGGTGCCACTGTAGTGTGCGGTCTATCTGCAAATCTGAATTGTTACGTGCCGTCTACCTACAATAAACAGATTTCTAAGCAAGGCAATAAAATAATAAGTTTCGTTCATAATGACAATGACAAGTTGCTAATACGTATATCGTTTTGCGAAATTTTTATATTAATATCACTTTTAACGAAAATACAGTCGTGACTTTTTTGCAAATGCATAATCTACTTGTGCAGAATGACGAAAATAACATCTGTTATAATACGTAGGCTGAAAAGTTTTTGGTCTAGCTACTTAAAACACATTTTTTTGCAAAATTCGACTTTATTTATCAATATAGTCTCTTCAAGAGTGATACAATCAGTCCAACGCTTTTCTAACATTTCTATACCCTTCTTTTAGAAGGATTTGTCCTTGCCTTCAAAATAGGCCTCAGTTTCGGAGATAACTTCTTCACTGGAGCCAAATTTCTTTCCCGCGAGCATTTTTTTTAGATCTGCGAATAGATAATAGTCGCTGGGGCCAAATCTGGAGAATACGGTGGATAAGGAAGCAATTGGAACTTCAATTCGTGCAATTTTGCCATCGTAACCATCAACTTGTGACACTGTGCATTGTCTTGATGAAAGAGCACTTTTTTTGTTCATTTAGAGCCGTTTCTTTGCGATTTCTGCCTTCAAACGCACCAATAACTTTATAAAATATTCACTATTGATAGTTTCTCCCTTCTCAGCACAGTAGATGAAAATTATTCCATGCACATCCCAAAATACAGAGGCCAAAACCTTCCCAGCCTACAGTTGTGTCTTTGGTCGGTTCGGGCGGCTTTCACCGGCTGCTGTCCACTCAGCTAACTGTCGATTTGATTCCAGTGTGTAGTGGTGGATCCATGATTCATCATTCATTGTCACATATCGTATGAAAAAATCCTTTTTATTGCGTTTAAACAACTTCAAAAGCGCAGAGAATCATCAACAAGTTGTTGCTTTTGATTCACTGTGAGCAAATGCGGTACCCATTTCGAAGAGAGCTTTCTTATGACCAAATGTTCATGTAAAATATGACCAACATGTTCTTTTAATAACTTTAGGGTGTCAGCTATCTGACGCAATTTCACTCTACGGTCATCTAAAACAATTTTGTGGATTTTTTATGTTTTCCGGTGTAACCACCTCATTTGGACATCCAGAGCGTTCAGCATCATTTCTGTCTGTACGCCCGCGTTTAAATTCAGCATACCAGTAAATCGTGAGTAACTTTCTAGGGGCAGAGTCCTCATAACGCTTATCAAGCCATTGCTTTACTTGAACGGTATTTCTTCCCATCAAAAAACAGTGTTTAATCAACACACGAAATTCGATTTTTTCCATTGTTTTCAAAATATCAAAAGTAGCGTCACTAAAACCACTATAACTTGTAAACTAATCGTCAAAATGTCATGAAATTTTGACAAGTATCATTTTTGGTAAAAGGGTGACATCTATGTGTCAGACCAAAAACTTTTCAGCTTACGTTTTAGGTATGGTGCGGAAATCCAAAGAAAAAGGAAACGCGATCGTGGAAGAGCGTTTCATCCCGTCTTACGTTGTCCTAGAAAAGGCCGCCAATCGACAAAATCATTTAGAAGCCGAAATGAATTCTTCAATTATACGGATTTGAACGGCAAGTTACATTGTAATTTAAGCTTGTGTCATATTTTGGAATTGATGCTATATTCGGGCACGCTATTCCGAGTACTTGTGAAAAACTAACTGAAAGGTCGTCACATACCATAAGTGATTGGTATAATATGTGCCCCAAAGTGTGCTCCTCAATTGTGTCAGTCAACCGTAGAGGACAATTAATCGGCAGCAACGACGTTCCTATTCAAATTAATGAAGCGCAATTCTCAGGTCGCCGAAAATATAACAAGAGAAGGCTCTTACAGGGTCTCAACAACCTGAAACTGAAGATAATGATGCACCGGTGCAAAATAATCGAAACCATGATAGACGAATCGATGGACCGTGGGTTTTTGGTTTAAAAACAAAACGAGAAGTACGATATTTTATTATGGAAAGGAGAGATGAAAACACATTACTGCCAATTACAGAAAGATAGGTTCAATTTCAATTTGTAATTCATTCAGGCCAGCGTATAGAAGTCTTGGTAAGCCCGTCTTCGACCATCAAACCGCTAATCACCAGCAAAACTACGTTGATCCACTCACAGGAGCTCATACACAAAAGAAAATGACAGGAGTACCATTAGACTATCTTCAATCACATCTGAACCATTTATCCTGGGAGATATTAAGGAAGAATGAAGACGACCAATTTGTCAGCTTTTTGAAGGATATTGTCTCTGTTTATTATTAGTTGTGAATATATGCGTAATAAAATTATTGTTAACAACAAATTCACCCTCGTTTCAAGCGACATCGCTGAAAAATTATGGGCTTTATCCCCTCATTAAGTATTATACACATACCAAGTTTGAAATCGATATCTGATTTCGTTCTAGAGTTCTCGCGCCAAAAGACCGACAGACCGACAAATCAAAGGAAACGAATGACCATTTTTTCTTGATATAGGGATCCTAAAACGTGAAGAGAAGCAAAAATCTCAGATTGTGACTTTCTCATGAATACAATGTTGTTTACTGGAATATCCACATGTTCTTTATCAGCATTCCGATTTAACATAAATCAATCTAATTATTACAATTTGCAAACTATAAAATTATTTTCAGAATAAATAACCTAATAACGATCTCCAGAAAATGATGTTGAAAAAGTGACGTTTCGATTTAAAAATATTTCTTTTATATTCTGCAGGTGTATTTTAACTAATTACAATGTGTGTCACATTTTTCTCGCAGCGCCAAAAATTCGCGGCAAACGCGTGGAAACAGACTTTCACATTTAAAATTTAAATTAGTGCTTCCTCGCAAAAAAAGGCTTACATGAGCTTTAAACTTCTTCCAAAACTCTCTGAACGCTATTAAGCCCAAATTAAAATTCAGCCTGCCGCAACGGAACTTTTTAATAACTGAGTTCCTACATCATAAAAATGATGGTTTAAAAAGTTTGATAGTAATTTTACTCTCTAATTTATGTGAGAATTTTTATTTTAGTTTCGATTCTACAAACTACGAGGCTGGTTTGAAAAGTCCGTGCAAAAATAAAAACTACTTATGTGTTTGGGGTAAATCTTTTTTATTTTTCGACATAGTCTCCTTTTAGGCTTATACACTTCGTCCAACGATGTTCTAGTTTGTTGATCCCTTCCGAATAATAGGATTTGTCCAAGTCTGCAAAATATCCATTAGTGTCTGCAATCACCTCCTCGTTTGAATAAAATCTTTGTCCCGCCAGCCATTTCTTCAAATTGGGGAACAAATAGTAGTCCGAGGGAGCCAAGTCTGGAGAATAGGACGGATGTGAAACGAGTTGGAATCCTATTTCCATTAATTTTGCGACCACAACTGCTGAGGTGTGTGCTGGTGCGTTGTCGTGATGGTGTGAGGCTTTTTACATCTGGCTATTTTATTTGAAACTTTGCAAGAGAGTAAGGTTTTTCATTCAGAGGCAAAGTTTTTTTTAAAAAATGATTTCTGCTTTACATATAATTTTAATTTTAATTCGAAGAATTCTTGGGGTTTGTTAAGGCACTCACTATGAAGCGTTTCCAAATGTCGTTTAAGTTTATTTGGTTTCATGCTGTCTGCTACCAAGATTTTTGAGCAAATAACACACAGGGGCCTTTCTTCTTCAATTACTTCAGTACTGGTAAACCCTAAAGTATTCTTGAGAATATTTTCTTGATTTTATTTTCAGAACCACGTTCGTCCGTGTACTTGTTGATGCTTCACTATCGTGTCATGCTCGCTTACGCCCACCAATATGATGGACGTGAGAGAGAGCAATAGAAAGGTATCGATTCTAGTTCTGTCAACGCAGCAGATATCTGTTGCTAAATATGAATAAATTTACTTATTCTTGGTAGTTTGTAAGGTTTGTAATTAAGGTCATAGTGTAGCTTTAGCATCAAAATCGCGGGCGTTTTTCTTGCAGCTCGGTTTTCAAACGGACCAATAACGATGAATAATATTCACCTGTAATAGTTTTACCCTTTTCCAGATAGTCGATGAGGATTATCCCTTGCGATTCCCAAAAGACAGTCACCATAACCTTTCCGGCCGAAGGAACGGTCTTCGCCTTTTTTGGTGCAGATTCCCCCTTGGTAACCCATTGTTTAGATTGTTGTTTGGTCTCAGGAGTATAGTAATGTATCCATGTTTCATCCACAGTGACGAAACGATGCTTAAAGTCCTCCGGATTCTTCTGGAACAGCTGCAAACCATCCTTGCAACACTTTCTCACGATTCCGTTTTTGGTCAAGCGTGAACAATCGCGGCACCCATCTTGCGGATAGCTCTCTCATGTCCAAATGTTTATGCAAAATATTATGTACCCGTTCAGTCGAGATGCCCACAGTACTAGCAATCTCACGCACCTTAACTCTTCTGTCATTCATCACCACATCATGGATTTGATCAATGATTTCTGGAGTCGTAACCTCCACAGGCCGTCCAGAACGTTCAGCGTCACTTGTGCCCATATGGCCAGTCCGAAAATTTTGAAACCACTTATAAACTGTTCTAATCGAAGGTGCAGAGTCACCATAATGTTTATCAAGCTTCTCTTTAGTCTCCTGAGGCGTTTTGCCTTTCATAAAGTAATGTTTAATCACCACACGAAATTCTTTTTCGTCCATTTCTTGAAAATCACTCGACTTCCTTGATTCACACGAATGCCAAACACAAAGAAATAGACCAATATGGCTGAAACTTGGTGTGCGTTCATTCAAGAGATGCTACTAACTAAACATGACCTCGATACGCGCCGGTGGTGCCATCTCTCGGACTTTGCACGGACTTTTCAAACCAGCCTCGTACTTGATGTAGAGTGGTTATATGGCATCTAATCAAGAACATTAGCCCAGTCGCCAGGGGTTTTTAGCTCTCATTAAATTTTAACAGGCAGCATTTTGGTACACAGGTAGTTTTTAGGCGTAGAATACGATAAAAAAAGTTTGTTAAAGCTTGATGTCCACAAAATCCAAATAATATCAACAATTCGGTTTTTAGCTAATATCTTGAAAAATAAAAAAAACGGTCAAGTGCAAGTTGAACTTGCACAATTAGTGTTCCGTACGTTAATTGCTTTTAAAAATAAAACATTTTGTTACGGTGCACATTGGGACCGAACGCCGAAAAGGTGGCCCTAAGTCCCTAAAATGAATGTTCGATTGAGGGACTTTTCAGGCTCTAGGTATGTGGGTTGGTACCTGCGCTATTCGAAACGACCGGTTATAATAATCAAGTCTGCACCCGTGGCTCTTGACACCTATTGTTGTTAGAGCGTCGAGCAGGCCAGATTCTGAGCGTGTTCTGTTTGAGTTAGACAGGCAGATTCAATTGCGCTCCAATGTTTTGTATTTGAAGTTAATTTAATTTCGTGAAATGGATTCTCCGAATAAAAGTGAGTACATTTAAACGATATAAATTGAGTACAATCAAATTTGATTATTATTTAATTATTGTAACTTTTAAAATATCACTTTTTTAGAGCTTTTAACATCAAAATTAAAATATACATAAGTTAAAAGTCCCACGACACACAGTGGAACCGAGGCGGCGAAAAGTCGATTTTATAAAAGTATGTGGAGAAGGATAATAAACACAAAAATTTGAAGAGAAATGTCTAAATTCAAAGAATCAAGTGTAATTTATTATGTTTACCTATCTGAATAGAGTATATTCCTTATATAGATCACTCAAATAAATTACCTCTGATAACACATTATATTCTTACGTTTTTATTTCATATGCTGCCCACAATTTTTTAAGAACACTATGCTATATACATTTTTAGTGTTCCGTACGGAACACTTATAAGATCACTTCGGTGTCTGTCTGTCTGTCTGTCTGTCTGTCTGTCTGTCACACCCGATTTTCTCCGAAACTATTTGACATAGAAAGGTGAAATTTGGTAATAATATAAGAATTGATGGCCTCATCAGAGCCATGTAGTTTTGAGAATTAAATTTTGACTTAAGGGGTTAGTTTTGGGGGGTGAAGTCGGAAGCGAAAAAAAAAAATTTTTTACTAGGTCATCGAGTGTGGTGTCAAATGAAAGCTTGTGAAAACACGAGTAAAAAATATATATAACACATGGGCTGAAAAGTCCCGGGCCTAACACATAGATGGCGCTAGTTTTATTGCAGTCACCTTTTTTTCAGTTAATACTAACCTTCAAAAGACAGCTGTTAAAATTTCATGATATTCTATTCATTAGTTTGTGAGTTATTGTGCTAAGAGTGACGCTACTTTTGTTATTTTCAAAACAATGGATCAAAAACAATTTCGTGTTTTAATTTTACACTGCTTCTTGATGGGAAAAAATACCGTTCAAGCGAAGCAATGGCTTGAAAAGTGTTATGGGGACTCCGCTCCATCAGAAACAACAATAAAACGTTGGTTTGCTGACTTCAAACGTGGTCGTAGAGACACCGATGATGCAGAACGCAGTGGACGTCCAAATGAGGCGGTAACATCAGAAAATATCAAAAAAATCCATAAAATCGTTTTGAATGATCGAAAAGTGAAGTTGCGTGAGTTAGCCGACATCGTAAAGATATCAAAAGAACGTGTTGGCTTTATATTGCATGAGCATTTGACTATGAGAAAGCTCTGTTCAAAGTGGGTGCCGCGTTTGCTCACTGTTGATCAAAAACAGGAACGTGTTGATGATTCTGAGCAGTGTTTGGCCATGTTTAAACGTAACAAACCGGAATTTTTGCGTCGATATGTGACAATGGATGAAACATGGATCCATCACTTCACTCCGGAATCAAAACGATCGTCATCTGAGTGGACAGCAACTGGTGAACCTCGTCCAAAGCGCCCGAAAGCACAACAATCGGCTGGAAAGGTTATGGCCTCGGTATTTTGGGATGTGCGTGGTGTAATATTCATCGACTATCTTGAGAAAGGAAATACCATCAACAGTGAATATTATATAGCGTTATTGGAGCGTTTGAAGGCCGAAATTGCAAAGAAACGACCGCATATGGCAAAGAAAAAAATTTTGTTTCATCAAGACAACGCACCGTGTCACAAGTCAATCAAAACAATGGCAAAACTAAATGAATTGAACTTCGAATTGCTCCCACATCCACCGTATTCGCCAGATTTGGCTCCCAGCGACTACTGGCTGTTCGCAGACCTGAAAAAAATGCTCGCCGGTAAGAAATTTCGCACGAATGAAGAGGTTATCGCTGAAACTGAGGCCTATTTTGAGGCAAAAGATAAATCGTTCTACAAAAGTGGTATTGAAATGTTAGAGCGGCGCTGGAATGATTGCGTTGCTCTTGATGGAGATTACGTTGATGAATAAAGCTAATTTTGAACCAAAAAAAACCGTGTTTTCTTTGTTAGGCCCGGGACTTTTCAGCCCATGTGTTATAATGTTATACTTGCGCGCACTTTTCTTTGTATTATTTATAAAAATTCGCGAAAAAATCGCTGTCCCGGGCCTTATCTCGAAAAGTACTTATCAAAAAATTTCGAAAAAAGTCTGGAATATTCTCCACGGGGTGTAGATTGAACGAAAATTATCAACCGTGCATTACCTTTAATAATTTATATGGTATATAAAAAAAACAAAAATTTCAAGGTCATCAGATTTCAGTAAAGATTGGAAACAAACTTTCTTGAAAACTCATTTGGGGTGTGTTTTGTGAAGTCACTGATCATTTTATACCACCGTAACATAATTTTGACTTAAGGGGTTCGTTTTGAGGGGTGAAATCGGAAGTGAAAAAAATTTTTTTTTACTAGGTCATCGAGTGTAATGTCCAATGAAAGCTTGTGAAAACACGAGTAAATATATATATATATATATATATATATATATATATATATATATATATATATATATATATATATATATATACATATATATATATATATATATATATATATATATATATATATATATATATATACTCGTATATAATGTAATACTTGCGCACACTTTTCTTCGTATTACTTTTAAAAAATCGCTGTCCCCTACCTTATCTCGAAAAGTACTGATCAAAAAATTTTGAAAAAATTCTGGAATATTCTCCACGGGGTATAGATTGAACGAAAATTATCACGAGTGCTTTACCTTTAATAATTTATTTGGTATATAAAAAAAAACAAAATTTCAAGGTCACCAGTTTTCAGTAAGGATTGGAAACAACCTTTGTTGAAAACTCCTTTGAGGTGTGTTTTGTGAAGTCACTGATCATTTTATACCACCCTAACAAAATTTTTTATTTTAAAAACAATCAACGTACGGAACACTAATTGTGCAAGTTCAACTTGCACTTGACCGGTTTTTTAATTTAAAGTTTGATATAAAAGCTGCATTAACACGTATTGGTTTCGTTTCTGATGCGAATATTTACGTGCCAAATTAAATAATGCCACAGAACCAAAAATCTTCATAAAATTGTATCTTCATTTAGGCGTAACTATTTATCTACACTTTCCTACAATCTAAAATTAATTTTTATTAGAAGATTACATTGTTATTTATCATATCCAAATAGTTTTAAGTGCGATCAAGTGCGATTACGAGTACAATTAAATCATATATCCACGAACGTACAATTTGAATAAGTGAAAAAAGGGATATATAATCTCATTTTCGCCACACTGCGAAAGGTTAAAGTTCTGTCAGTAGACGAAAAATTGCCTGTTTTATACAATTTCCTTTTAGGAGAGACAGTTAAATATTCTAAATGCTAAATATAAGTTTAAATATAGAGAAATTAAATTATATAAGGATAGATATAGTGCACTAGTTTTTTTATCAACTCTAGCTGTGTAGCGTATATATTAAGCCCTGAGAAAGAGCCATTCATATGCGGAAGGCGTGTATATAAATGTCTTAATTCACAATCAATATACGAGAGTTGTCTGAAAATAATGGTTTTGACGAATAACACCATCTTTATGTTGAAACTCAAAACTTTTCAGACTACTCTCGTAACATATTTGAATTATCGCCGAACTATATAATGTCTTTACGAACATATGTCGTCTAAGCATGGAACAAATGATTATTATGCAATCTTTCGATTGTTCTTTCCATCTAAAGAATTGCGTATCTGTTTTGTTACTATGGTAATCGTTTCAGTGACCGACTCTCAAATATTATGCGTTTGGTTATAACGAACGGTTATCATTTCGAGCGCGTTGAAGCTTTAGGGTTAAAACAATTTGACGTTGATAGTCCTCTTACATTTGCAACTTTGCAGCATTATTAAACAATTAAAAATCACTCTGTATAATAAGGTAAGTCAAATATATTATTATAATTTTTATATATATTGTTATGTATATGATCATGAATAACAAACGAATAGTCTAAACCATTACTTATTATTTATTAAAAAGATAATGACAAATATAGAATAGGTCATTACCTTTTAATAAATAGTAAGCAATAGTTAAAACCTTCGGAAAGTTACTCACACAATATTATGACTTCGACTTTATACTTATGTCAAGATCAAATTTATCGGAACTGCTCATGTGTTAATTTCTAGATTTTTCCAATTGGATACCCTTCAAAAGTTCCTTCCACCTTTCAAAACATGAAACATTTTTCCATCGCCTATCAAAAGTTAGTCGCAGAATTATTCCGTTGTAACCGAAACCCTAATTGTTTAAAACCATACATTAGTACATTTTTCCAAAGTCTTCCAGAGGATCACGTTGATAAGATTTTGCAGGAAATTGGAAAACGACTTATGCCACTGTTAAATTCAAGATGGAATACAGTGCAAAGATCAATTTTCGAAAATTCCATCGCCATATTAAATCCGCCATTTTGAAATCTGACGGCGTATTTGAATTCAGCGACCCTTAAAACCTATAATAACATGCATGATGATGTGAAGATCCGTCTGTTCCCCGAATCGCGTGACTGAAAAGGTTAAATATATGTGTTCGTATTATGTGAATTTTACACAAATATATTATTTTTAATTATTATAATGCCACACAAATAGTTTATGTGATTGCATATTTAAGAAGTAATATAATTTTTGCCGCGATTCGGGCAAATGGCTCCACTGTGCGACATTCCACTGTCAAACCAATTTTATCATGTTTTCTAACTATTTTTTAATAATATAGCAGCAAAATCAGCTGCCCGCACTTGCACATTTTTTTAAAATAAATTTTATGTAAAAAAGTATGAATAATGTTATATCTATCTTTATAATACATAATACTCAAATCCGTGTTAATTTTCATTTAACATTAGTTAACTGAAACATTTTGTTTTTTCACATTTTTAATTTCAGATCCTTATCAGTGACATCGAAAAGCCCTAAAGTCGAAATTTCATGAAAATATGACAAAAATTATCATTTTTGTCCGCATATGGGATCCGCCATTTTGTTTTTTAAATTTTTAATTTCAGATTTTTCATCAGCAACCTCGAAGAGCCCTATAGTCGAAATTTCATGAAAATATGACAATTTTTATCAATTTTGTCCGCCATATTGGAGCCGCCATTTTGTTATTTACATTTTTTATGTCAGATTCTTAATCAGCGACCTCAAAAAACCAGATATGCAAATTTTCATATAATTCGAATAACACCTTCATATTTTGGCCACCTTTTTGGGTTTTGGTCCCAATGTGCGGTGGTATAAAATGATCAGTGACTTCACAAAACACACCCCAAATGAGTTTTCAACAAAGTTTGTTTCCAATCTTTACTGAAAACTGATGACCTTGAAATTTTTGTTTTTTTTATACCAGATAAATTATTAAAGGTAATGCACTCGTGATAATTTTCGTTCAATCTACACCCCGTGGAGAATATTCCAGAATTTTTTCAAAATTTTTTAATAAGTACTTTACGAGATAAGCGATTTTTCGCGATTTTTTAAAAATAATACAAAGAAAAGTGCGCGCAAGTATTACATTATCTATATATATTTTTTACTCGTGTTTTCACAAGCTTTCATTTGACATCACACTCGATTACCTAGTAAAAAATTTTTTTTTTTCACTTCCGATTTCATCCCCCAAAACTAACCCCTTAAGTCAAAATTTAACTTTCAAAACTACATGGCTCTGATGAGGTCATCAATTCCTATATTACTACCAAATTTCAACTTTCTATGACAAATAGTTTCGGAGAAAATCGGGTATGACAGACAGACGGACAGACAGACGGACAGACAGACGGACAGACAGACGGACATACAGACGGACAGACAGGCGGACAGACAGACGAACATACAGACACCTAAGTGATCTTATAAGTGTTCCGTACAGAACACTAAAAAGATATCGAAGAACTAAAAGAGCGTGAAAGCTTATATCAAAATAGCATATAGAATTTTTCCAAATTTTTTTATTAGTTGAAGAATTTATGAAAAATCCGGATAGGTGATTCAAAAAGTGTAGCACGCCAACAGGTTAATTTGAAAGTCTACGCGCACCGCTCGAAGGGTAATCGATATTACTTGTTTTCAGAGTATAAAAAAAATTAAAAGAGAGCTTTTTGAAAAGGAGACTTTCAACTTTCTACTAACAGTTTTCATTTTAGTTGCTTTATAATTTGTAAAATTTAAAACCAATTTTTTTGCATGATTTTAACAGGCATAGAGAAAGTTACAAATATTTAATAAAATATAGTACTGAAAATCCTTGTGCATTATTGTATCTTAAGTTTCAATATGAGAATAATTAAAAATACCCACATTGTCTGTATTATTTAAAAATTGAGTTTTAAAATGTGAAAATGTGCCTGCTGTAGTGCACAGCCTGTAATTTTGCGTTCAAAGCAATACGAAATAGTTAAAAAAAATTCGGACAATTTATTTTTTTAGTTACAGTTCAAAGTATACTTGATATTAGAATATCATTAAAAACTTTAAAAAAACTTTCGCTTTTTTTGTAAATTTGCTCTTAAAAAAATGTTGATGGTAAACGTATTTTTTGCTTATTATTAATTATACAACTTAAACTTAAAGTAAAAAAATATATTTAAAGGTGAGAAATGAAAGATAAAAGTCTAAGCTTTAAGTATAAAGTATTTATATTTTATTTAAACATCCCGGTACAAAAAAAAACAGTTATTGAAAACACAAAAATTTTCAATTACTCGGTACAAATTAAATGAATTACGTACTCTCTGGCCGTCATATTGGATCCGCCATTCTGAATTTTTCAAATCTGATTCTAAATCAGCACACCAAGAAACCCCTTGATAGCCAATTTTAAAATATTTAACGGTATACAGAAACGTTAATTTAAGCATAAATGAGGTTGGAAGCATAACAACTAAAGAAGTTAAACTAGCCATTTTATTTTGTATAATTTTTTCAAATTACGGAAAAACTAAAAAAAAATCTGTATACTATTTTGTTGTAAAATTTCTCTTTCTTTCATGTGCTATTAGTTTTTTGATATCTTTTTTATTTTTCGAGATATTTGCGAAAAACTGAATTTTTCGTTTTATTTTCGATCCTGTACACTTACTTGTATGCTAAAATGCAGCCTGTTAACATTTAATAAGAGTTTTTCGTCAAAATTTGCCTCTGACCACTGGGCTACATAGAGAGAAGTCCAAAAAAATTCTCTCGATTTTATTGTATCTAAAAGATTTTTAATATTCCGTCGTTTTCATGCCTAGGTAGATAACTTTAAAAACATTCTCTTGCATCATACTTCGAGACGAATAAAAAAGTTAGTAAAACGATTTACACAATACTTGCAAATATACAGTTCCAAAATAAAGACTGAATTTGTCTATCCCACACTAAAGAAGAATCCAATTTAGGGTGGAATATTAATAAAAAATAAAAAAAACCGGTCAAGTGCAAGTTGAACTTGCACAATTAGTGTTCCGTACGTTGATTGTTTTTAAAATAAAAATTTTTGTTAGGATGGTATAAAATGATCAGTGACTTCACAAAACACACCCCAAATGAGTTTTTAACAAAGTTTGTTTCCAATCTTTACTGAAAACTGGTGACATTGAAATTTTGTTTTTTTTATATACCAAATAAATTATTAAAGGCAATGCACTCGTGATAATTTTCGTTCAATCTATACCCCGTGGAGAATATTCCAGAATTCTTTCAAAATTTTTTGATCAGTACTTTTCGAGATAAGTTAGGGGCCAGCGATTTTTCGCTATTTTTTAAAAGTAATACGAAGAAAAGTGTGCGCAAGTATTACATTATATATATTTTTTACTCGTGTTTTCACAAGCTTTCATTTGACACCACACTCGATGACCTAGTAAAAAATTTTTTTTTCGCTTCCGATTTCACCCCTCAAAACGAACCCCTAAAATCAAAATTTATGTTACGGTGGTATAAAATGATCAGTGACTTCACAAAACACACCCCAAATGAGTTTTCAACAAAGTTTGTTTCCAATCTTTACTGAAATCTGATGACCTTGAAATTTTTGTTTTTTTTTTTATATATCATATAAATTATTAAAGGTAATGCACTCGTGATAATTTTCGTTCAATCTACACCCCGTGGAGAATATTCCAGAGTTTTTTCGAAATTTTTTGATAAGTACTTTTCGAGATAAGGCCCGGGACAGCGATTTTTCGCGAATTTTTGAAAATAATACAAAGAAAAATGCGCGCAAGTATAATATTATGTATATATTTTTTACTCGTATTTTCACAAGCTTTCATTTGACACCACACTCGATGACCTAGTAAAAAAATTTTTTTTTCACTTCCGTCTTCACCCCCCGAAACTAACCCCTTAAGTCAAAATTTAATTCTCAAAACTACATGGCTCTGATGAGGCCATCAATTCCTATATTATTACCAAATTTCACCTTTCTATGTCAAATAGTTTCCGAGAAAATCGGGTGTGACAGACAGACAGACAGACAGACAGACACCGAAGTGATCGATCTTATAAGTGTTCCGTACGGAACACTAAAAATAGAAATTTACCTTGTGTAAATAATCAAAAAAAGTATTTATTGATTAGAAAACTACAATCCCCTCTTTAAAAATCACAGCGAACAGAATATTTGCTCCTCGCTAACGAAGTATGTGAGTACGTTAAAGAATAAAATTTAAATATGGATGATACAGATAAAAAAAATTGTCTGTATGTTAAAAAAAAACTCTTGATTTATAAATAAAAATAAACATCATGATGTGCGGCTAGATTATTATTTTTGGTATGATTAGTATTATTTATTATGATGTTGGAAGTTAAAAAAATATGTCTTTTGTGATCTAAAAACTCTAAGACCTGAAAAAACAACAGTTTCAGGGAGTAATTTCTTCACAAATACAATACTCCAGTCCAAAATAATTCTAGTCTTTCGAATTTACTGTGTCTAAAAGAGGGAAAGCAAATTTTTTGAAATGTTGACCGACTTTCTCGTCAACGACAATAAATCTAACTTGAAATTTATTATGCTGCAATAAAGCTTTTAAAGAACCCAGAGTTCTTACTTCATAAATATAATAATTTCAAAGTTGAGACGATTTATTTAATCTCTAATATGTACGCGAATTTTTATTTCAGCTTGGTTTTCGCTATTATTCTGCAAACTACTTTTAAACTAGTTTTTTTTTCTACACTATGTGCAGGGACATTTTTTTAAGAGTCTCACCTAATTCACTATTTTCCTATTCTACATACCAAGAGATCTCTTTTGGCACTAAACTTAATTTTTTTGTAAGGAAGACAAATATGATAACAAAAAATTTGTCACCTTTCAAATTTGTCAGATTACGATCAATTTTTTTGAATGATACCTTTTATATATGAGGCGTTGCGGATAGTAAGGGCGAACTCAACATTGGGTCAAATTTTTTTTTTATATAATTCTATTTTATAGTACTTTTCCTACATCACATACCGGTCTAATTGTTGAGTTCGCCCTTGCTTCGCCTTCAAATTTCAGTATCAAATAAATGAAAAATTTCGAACAGGCGATAGCCGGGCGGGTAGTAAGGGCGAACTCAACAATTTCGCGCGGAGCAACCGCCAGTATTGCGTCACTAAATGAGGTTTACTTGAAATTTTACGCTTTCTGAGTGTTAGTTCAAGTTAATTTTGAAGTTAATACGGTTATGTTTTGTTTGGTTTTGTTGCTTCTTTTTTTAAGAAAAGTATGGCGCAACCTGGACTTTCTAGTAGTGAAGTAAGCGTACAACATTTAGATGGTAGTGCTGTGTCGGGTTATTCGCGAAAGAGACCTGCTAAGATGAATGATTGGCAAAAAAACGAGTGTAAGTTGAAACGAAATTCAGGAAGTGCTTACATTTCAAGAAATAACAAAAGGCACGTTGTTGCCCGCAAAATTGGACCTCCTTGCAAGTGTGGATGTTTTGAGAAAATAGGCGCTGAACTGGTCACCAATTTTTGGCAAATTGGAAACTATGATCTACAGAATGCTTACTTATCAAAATTGTTGATCTGCAATGATGTAAAAAGATCTTACGTAAAGGGGCGTCCAAGTCGTACCCTGAGACGCATTCAATATAATATGACTGTTGATCACGCTAATCGTGAAGTTTGTCGTACTGCGTTTTATAACATTCATGGCATCTCTGAAAAGCGCGTTCGAGTCGTACTTGACATAACCAGCAGAATTGGAACTGTTACAACGGATCAAAGGGGGAGGTGTGAACCCGCGAAGAAAATAGGAAATGACGATCTTTCTAAAGTAAAAGAACACATCATGTCACTACCTACTGTCACCAGTCATTACAGTCGCGCCAAAAGCCCTCATCGAAAATACTTACCTGTTGGACTTAATATTAAAAAGCTCTATTCTCTTTACAATGAATGGCTTACGGAAAATTACCCTGGTTACAGCCTGGTAAATCACCACTATTATCGTGATACGTTTAATATGCAGTTCAAAAGTATAAGTTAATGATTGAAAGCTGTCGCCGAAAAAAACAGTTTTGCGTTGTCCAACTTAGACAGGACATGATTTTCAATTTCTCTAATTTTCAAAAGAAAATTACTAAAATGCAGATGGCTGGTGGTAAGTTTAAAGATGGAAAGATCTTTGAATTTACAAATAACTTTAAGCAAGGTTTCTACATTCATTCTGCTTACAATTTGGATGTCAAAACGGCAGTCAAACTACAAAAAGGCAAGGTGAGAAACTATGATCCTGATCATTTTCATTTGGCCAGTGAAACACTGACGAGACTTTACAGTGCTCCCATTAAAATACCAGCTCCCAAATTAAAGGACATTCAGGACTTGTTACCGTATGTTCCCCTACCTTGGAGTCGGTACTTTACTAACATTATAGCCTCTCAAGACGCAGCAATGAATAAGAGCACCGAAAATGAAGATGTTATGGACGATGACCAAATAGATTACAACTGAACTTGGCTAATTATTTGTTTCTTTTCTTTAGTTTTTTTTATGTTAGTTTCGATACCATATTTCCACTGTTTTGTATGTTGTATCAAGTAACTATTTTGTAATAACAAAACCTTTAATTAAAACAATAACCTTAAAATTAAATAAAATGTGTTCAAAATTTTTAATACCGGTCTAATTTTTTCCCAGGTATTGCCAATTTTAGGTGATAGTGTAACATCAGAAACGAACAGTAAAATATGAAAAAAAAAAAAATACACAAATAAATATTTAAAAAACATTTAAAAATTCACGGAATACACTATTCTACTTAAGTAAATAATAAAAAGCTAATAAATTATAAATAAATAATAAAAACCTAATTTTGCCAATATTTTGTTGAGTTCGCCATTTAGATTTTTCTATAAATTCAATTTTTTCGAAACTTCATTTTGTTGAGTTCGCCCTTACTATCCGCAACGCCTCATATGAGCACACCGTTAAATAGTCCAGTCCGTTTACAAAAATATACAGGGTGCCCAATATGTATGGAATAATGATTCCACGGCATTTATTAATCAGTGTATCAAAAAAATGTTTAAATAAAAGTTATAGGGTGTTATACGGCGCACATATTATCGTTGACAATAAAATGTTTTGAACTGTCAGTTGGAAGGAATTGCGCCATCTTAATTTTTTTAAAATGGAAAGCCCTATATATTATTTTATTTTTGAGGTCTACTAAAAATTCTAGATGTTATTTATCTAACACACCAAATATCTAAATTGAAATTAAGGAGATCAAGTTTAAAAAAAAATTAGGTTGGCTTGTGTCAAACATTTACTGTCAGATAACAACTTAACGCGTCAAAAAATGATTTATTGACGAAAACGTTTATTGCTGCTTTGTGGGCAGGGATTTGTGGACGTCATATCATTGGTCCCTTTTTTATCGATGGAAATCTTACAGGACAACGGTATTTACAGTTACTCCAAGAGCAAGTTATTCCAACTTGTATAGGTCTTTTTCCCGATGAAAGTAATTTGGATCCTCCTAACAGGAATCTATGGTATCAACAGGATGGAGCACCTCCTCACTATGAAATCAATGTTCGTAGATATTTGGATGCGATTTTTCCTAATCGATGGATAGGCAGAAGAGATGCTGTAGAATGGCCTGAAAAGAGATCCGACCTTACGCCACTCGACTTTTTTTTATGGAGTCGCTTGAAAACCAAGGTTTACCGAAGTCGACCTGAAACTACAGGAGATTTACAACAAAGAATTCAATATGAAGCAGCACAGATCACCCTGAATTCTCTGTAAAACTCTGTTCAGGCTGTTTATGATAGATTGGGTCATTGCCTCGCTGTTAACGGTAGATATTTTGAGCAATTCTTACCTTAGAAATAAACTTAGAGTATTTATTAATAGTTGTTTGTCTTTTTTTTATTTTAAATTTCAAATGATAATAATTCCAAAACAGTTCAATTTAGACATATGATATGTTAGACAAATATCTAGATTAAAAAAAAAACCGAGATGGCGTAATTTCTTCGAACTGACAGTTCAAAACATTTTATTGTCAACGTCAGCATGTGCTCCGTATAATACCCTATAACTTTTATTTAAACATTTTTTTGGTACACTGATAAATAAATTCTGTGGAATCATTATTCCATACAGACGAAGCCCCCTGTATTGTACTTGATATTTATTTTCAGTCGTTACCGATACACTGTGCATTCAAGTAATGCAACTGAATTTTAACTTTTAAGTGGATCACTCAATTTATTCTTCTCATATGTGGGGGTATCGAAAAAAATCTTTAACCAGTAAACTTAATTTGGAATCTATTCCCGCTCCAAAGGTCCGAATTTTTAAACGCGTGCGCTGATCGTTTTTCCCAAAAATCGCAAGAAAACACAATTAGACCGTTACGCAGACGTTCATACAGAACAAATTACACGAGCTCGCAAGTTGAACCTTGTCATACAACGTTGTTAGGGATGTACCTACCGCCACCCATAGGCGCATGTCGATACTATTTGTCATTTTTGCTATATAACGGTAGTTCTTGGACTTTTGGATAGCACCACGTATGTAGTTTTTTTTTATCGTTCACCTCCCCGCCTGAGTAGGGATTTTACCCGTTTTTCATATCCTGAGGATATCGGCGGGGATGTCGTAATAGCCGTCAACGTTGTGCCAAAACATACATTTTTGTATTTCATGGCACCTTTTTTTACACACAGCGGTAGTGCTGCCACGGACGTTATTGTATTTCTGCAAATAACTACTATCTATGTACATGGCCAGGCCATATATACTTAAATAAGAATATGCCGACCTGCCGAGATTGGGACCCGAGACCTTCTGGACCACAAGCAAGTACTACGCCACGCGCCGCCACGTAATAATGGTTTTAGAGCAGGAATGAGAAGTAATTTTATTCTTTAAGTGTATTTTCAGCAACATACGTTGAGTGAATGTTGATGGCATATGGTTGTGAGACCTGTACACAATTATTATGTAGAATTTGTAATTTTCGTTTGTCATTACCTATCAGTGACATATTTCTATATACGTTTGAAATTCTCATAATTTGATTTCTGCTAAATAGATAATTATAATTAATAATTAATTATATCACATGAATAATTATTACTATAATTAGTAATTATAATCAAATTTTTTCACAAAAGCGTCATTATTGGCAAAAATTTCCAACAATATAACCACCTCGTCTTAGACCGTCTGTCCAAAAAATGTTCAGACTGCCTTACTAAACAAGTGGAAAAATTAAAAGTGAACATTTTATTACTTCACATATTCTACGTAGCTCCTCCGACCTCAATGCAACGTTCATACAACTATTTAGAACTGTTAAAAAATCTTCTTTTGAAATCATGTTTAACTCGCGCGTCAGGGTGGTTTTAATGTCCTTCAAATCATCATAGCCTTAACCTTTCATGTAAAACTTGATTTTTGAGAATAAAAAAAAACTCCTTAAGAGCTAAATTAGGCGAATAAGAAGGGTATTGACGAACAGAGATTTATTTTCGCTGCAAAAATTGCGCCACAATTCCAATCGTGTGAGCGGACGCGTTCTCATGGAGCAGAGTAAAATCCTTTGCGTTCCGTCGTTCCGGTCGAACCCAATGAATCCTCTTCCAAAGTCATTCCATGATACTCACGTAGTACCTGGCGTTCACTATAGTGGTCTCGGGGACAAATTGGTTGTGGATGATTTAAAAGATGCAACGACCATTGCCTTTTGTCTTGACTTTGTTAGTCGCAGTTTTTTCGATCTCGGCGAACCACTACCGAGCCAATGCGCGCTTTGCCGTTTTGAGGTAGGCTCGCATTGGTAACACCACATCTCATCGCCTGGGATTATTTTCTGCAGAAAAGAATCCTCCGCATTTTTCATTTCGATAATGTTTCGGCTGGCATCCACCAGTCGCTGTTCTTGTTCGGGTATCATGCTGGAGGAAGAAACTTCGTACGCACTTCCTCCTTGTTCAAAACATTTTTTTAATCGTTGACCTTCCCGCCTGAGTAGAGATTTTACCATTTTTTATATCCTGAGGATATCGGCGAAGATGTCGTAATACCCCTCAACGTTGTCCAAGTACCGAAACATATATTTTGTATTTCATGGCACCTTTTTTTTTCAACAACGCGATAGTACTGCCACGGACATTATGGCATTTCTGCCGATACTCAAGGTCAACTTATTGATAGCACACCAATTTTTGATAGTTCATATGTCTTTCTAAAAAAATATAATACAATCATTAATGTCATGAATTACCCAAAACAACTTAAGATCATCAGCAAATAAAGAGTGTGCTACTAACAATGGACTCAACAATGTCATTTATAAAAACTGAAAACAACAATGGTGAGAGGTTACTGCCCTGTGGAGCGTCGCTAGAAGCTACGAATTGAAATGAATGATGACCTTGGATATCAATATATTGAATACGATTATAAAGATATGACCGAAGGAATGATATCAAATCATCGTGGAACCCCATACTAGCCAGTTTATGTGCTAGAATGGAATGATCAATACGATCAAATGGCTTCGTGAAGTCTGTGTAGATAGCGTCTACCTCCTGACGATCTTCAAGGGCTTCCTCCGTGAGTTGCGCAAAGAAAGCCAAATTGCTGACCCTGCTGCGGTTGCCAAAGAAACCATGTTGAACCCGCGTCAAACGTCCCTTAACTTGCTTAAACAATGAATCATATATTGCCATCTCGAAAACTTTAGCAAACGGTGACAGTATTGACACAGGCCTATAGCTGGAAATGATACTAATATCACCCTTCTTGAATACAGAAGTAATTCTTGTCGTTTTCCAAATTTCAGGAAAAGTGTTAAATTTCAGGGATAAGTTATAGATGAAAGACAAGAGCCTCAACAAGGCTCGAGCACAAACCTTGATAATAAAACAAGGGACCTTATCAAGGCCTTGAATGAACTTATTCTTTGACTTCGTCAGAACAGCCAAGATCATATCATCAGTGAGGCAGGGAAGAGAGACAAGAGGAATAAAATCGGCACTTCCCCGGAGATAATTTTGCCCTGTTGGTGTAGGGGCACAATAAATGCCACAATAAAAGTGTGCAAAAGCATCCGCATTCTTTTTCGGATCCGTATAATAGCATTGGAGGTATATATATATATATATATATATATATATATATATATATATATATATATATATATATATATATATATGTCAAGTCTTAACAGCACCAGGAAGACTTAAAAATACGTTACACTTAAATTCCATCATCGACGGCCGACGGCCGATAGCAACAGCGTCAAAAATATGTCACGATAGTATAAATACGTAGTACACTGGCCTAAAGTAGTGAGTCTTTTATCTTCATATAGAATATTATTGTACTATATTTATTATAGATTTTATGCTGTAAATATTACATGCTGTTACGAAACAATACACGCAAAATATTAAATATCATAACTTTAGGTAATTATACCTCGATAGGGAATTAGGAAAAAATGTTTTGAATATCACCACAGTATGCAAAATTTTAGATACATAGATTGGATAAAAATCATATTTTGACAGTGTTTGAAAAGGATCCTCCGCATTTTTCATTTCGATAATGTTTCAGCTGGCATCCACCCGTTGCTGTTCTTGCTCGGGTATCAGGCTGGAGGAAGAAACTTCGTACGCACTTCCCCCTTGTTCAAAACATTTTTTTAATCGTTGACCTTCCCGCCTGAGTAGAGATTTTACCATTTTTCATATCCCGAGGATATCGGCGAAGATGTCGTAATACCCCTCAACGTGGTCCAAGTACCGAAACATACATTTTGTATTTCATGGCATCTTTTTTTTTTCAACAACGCGATAGTGCTGCCACGGACATTATGACATTTCTGCAAACAACTACTACCTATGTAAGTGGCCAGACCATATATACTTAAATATTTACATCTGTACTTAAATATTTACATATATACTTAAATAAATAAGTATACTGACCTGCCGGGATTGGCACCCGAGACCTTCTGTACCGCAAGCAAGTACTACGCTACGGAGCCACAGGTCGCCACCATGTCTTCCGGACAATGTCTTGAATACTTGATTTAGAGATGTTAAGCTTTTCTGCCATCAATCTGCATTAATGATGACGGTCGGTTTGCAGAAGACGACGAATTTTCACAACGTTTGTTGCCGTCGAACTTGTGCTGAGACGCCCTCACCTTGCATCACCCACTAAGACACGTAGAATTCTCAACCCTACTACTCAGTACTGACTGGCTGGTTGAATGCAAATGGCAAATGTTTTCTTTACATATGCGCTGCTTAAAGACCCTGAAGAAAAGCTGGTCCGGTAACTTTTTGGACAGACGTTGTATATCACATACGAATAATTATGGGCAATACTTGTTATTACTCGTATTATCACTATCCGCATTAGATTAACAATATGTTGGTTTTCTATTATTAAAATATGAGGGAATTTGCAAAGAGTAATCGTTAAATCATTAAATGGCTGACATTTACCAAAACTAATATGTAACTAATGACTCTGATTATGCCCTATTTGACAGTGGTTATTAAACGAAAAGATATATTATGGTTCAGCATTAAATTATTAATGATTTTATCTCGGTGTATTGGTCTTTATTCATCTAGCTATTTCTGCCCAAAAACAGAACCGCTAAATAATGTTATATGAAATTCTAAATTGTATTAATGATATAAGCGCTTCCTAAGAAAAAGTTGCTCGACATTAACTAATTTCTTTTTTTATTTTTAGGACAAATTTTCAGTATTTTCCCAAACCTCCATTGAGGTCTCTGCATTGGGAAGTTCACAAGTATTGCGAACCTTCATTTTTACATTGTGTGGACTATTTAAGAAAGAAACTAAAGCGTGTTGCTTTGAAAAGACAGGTAAATCCCAGTTTTTTTTTGTATTTACAACATAGCTTAATATTTCTGTGGATCATGTTCGGTGACGTTGGCAGATTCTAGACGCAAGGGGGAGAGATAAATATGTAGAGTGGGAGGAGCATATCCTCACCTAACGAACCTTGCTTCGATCATGTACTCCTCGGTGTATTCTGCGAAAAGTCGCATGATATACTCGTAATAAACCAATTTACTTAAAATCAGATATTGTCGCACTAAAACAAAAATGTTACATCGCTAGGCTTGGATGTAAAAACAGACAGCCGAATTACATACAGCATACGAGGCTGGTTTGAAAAGTCCGTGCAAAGTCCGAGAGATGGCACCACCGGCGAGTATCGAGGTCATGTTTAGTTAGTAGCATCTCTTGAATGAACGCACACCAAGTTTCAGCCATATTGGTCTATTTCTTTGTGTTTGGCATTCGTGTGAATCAAAGAAGTCGTGTGATTTTCAAGAAATGGACGAAAAAGAATTTGGTGTGGTGATTAAACATTACTTTATGAAAGGCAAAACGCCTCAGGAGACTAAAGAGAAGCTTGATAAACATTATGGTGACTCTGCACCTTCGATTAGAACAGTTTATAAGTGGTTTCAAAATTTTCGGACTGGCCATATGGGCACAAGTGACGCTGAACGTTCTGGACAGCCTGTGGAGGTTACGACTCCAGAAATCATTGATCAAATCCATGATATGGTGATGGATGACAGAAGAGTTAAGGCCCGTGAGATTGCTAGTGCTGTGGGCATCTCGACTGAACGGGTACATAATATTTTGCATAAACATTTGGACATGAGAAAGCTATCCGCAAGATGGGTGCCGCGATTGCTCACGCTTGACGAAAAACGGAATCGTGTGAAGTGTTGCAAGGATGGTTTGCAGCTGTTCCAGAAGAATCCGGAGGACTTTAAGCGTCGTTTTGTCACTGTGGATGAAACATGGATACATTACTATACTCCTGAGACCAAACAACAATCTAAACAATGGGTTACCAAGGGGGAATCTGCACCAAGAAAGGCGAAGACCGTTCCTTCGGCCGGAAAGGTTATGGCGACTGTCTTTTGGGATTCGCAAGGGATAATCCTCATCGACTATCTGGAAAAGGGTAAAACTATTACAGGTGAATATTATTCATCGTTATTGGACCGTTTGAAAACCGAGCTGCAAGAAAAACGCCCGCGATTGGCCCACAAGAAAGTCCTTTTCCATCACGACAACGCACCAGCACACACCTCAGCAGTTGTGGTCGCAAAATTAATGGAAATAGGATTCCAACTCGTTTCACATCCCCTCTATTCGCCAGACTTGGCTCCTTCGGACTACTATTTGTTCCCCAACTTGAAGAAATGGCTGGCGGGACAAAGATTTTATTCAAACGAGGAGGTGATTGCAGACACTAATGGATATTTTGCAGACTTGGACAAATCCTATTATTCGGAAGGGATCAACAAACTAGAACATCGTTGGACGAAGTGTATAAGCCTAAAAGGAGACTATGTCGAAAAATAAAAAAGGGTTACCCCAAACACATAAGTAGTTTTTATTTTTGCACGGACTTTTCAAACCAGCCTCGTACATCGCTTTAATTGAGTCAATCACGGCAAAACTGGCCAACAAAAAAAATATTTGTAAAAACTTTTTAAACCAGTATATCTGTGTTATGTATTTTTGGGTGCTGAAACCGTATCTGGTATCAGTTTTTTTGGATCACCCACAGTTCTCTCACAATATGACATCGATTAAATTTCAAAATAGGAAAAATTTGATACATAAAAAATAAAAACTTAAACCGTATTTTTTATTTGATTAGGCTACAATTTTTACTCACGATAACATATTTCACTTCAATGCGAATATTTTAGCCGCTTATTTTTTTGTATTTCCTTTCCCTTTTCTCTGTGAAGTTTCTTGTATAGGTTTTTCTCCGATGTGATGCATTTTGTTGTTCTCTATGAAGTGACCAACAGTAATCACCCATCATGTTGATATTCTATCGTCCCTGGTACCGTTTCTCCATCTCGTTTATGTCCTGATGGAACCGTTCCCCCTGCTCTTCATTCACATCGCCTAAGTTTTTAGGAAAAAAGTCAAGATGGTTGTGCAAAGAGTGGACTTTAAAGCTCATCAGACAACTCAGATTTTTGAACTTATCTGTCATATTAGCTATGATAAGTTCATAGTTAGGGTCTTTCACATTGCCCAAAAACTTAGTCACAACTTCTTTAAATGATATCCAAGCTTCCTTTTCCTTTGTAATCATCCTTGTTTTAAAGTTGGAATCGAACATCAGGCCCAACGAAAACTCCTTCTTTCAGTTTGGCTTCTGATAAATGAGGAAATCTTTTACACAAATATTTAAAACATTTACCATCTTTAGGCAAGATTTTCACAAATTGTTTCATTAAGCCTAACTTGATGTGTAGTGGTGGTAGAAGATTCTTTTTTGGGTCTACTAAAGTTTTATGCAAAATGTTCTTCTCACCATTGTTTTTTGGCCCAATGTTGAACCCTTGCTCTGCTCTCCCACTCACATATAAAACATGGAAACTTGGTAAATCCCTTTTGTTGATCAAGGATCATGAAGATAACTTTTAAATCTCCACATAGCATCCAATCGTGAGCTGGATAGTTAATTTTCTGTAAAATCATGATTTTCGTAAATTTCCTTCATTTGGACTGAATGAGCAACAGGCAGTGAAGCATAAGTATTTCCGTTGTGTAACAAAACACCTTTTAAACTAGTTTTTGATGAGTCTATATAAAGCCTCCAAATTTCCTTCTTGTACTCAATGCCATATTTGTTCATTAGACTACCAATATTACGGCAGTAAACCAAATCCTATTCTGCTTGAAAAAATGAGCAAACTTGATCTCTTTTTCTATAATGGTAAATAGATGTTCCAGATTCCAATAAATGTTTTTCTTTAAGCTTAGAAGCAAGTAATTCTTCTTTTTCTTTAGTCAAACACAAATCCCTCACTAAATCATTTAACTCAGCTTGTGTAAACAACTGTGGTTTTAAATTTTCTAGAGAACATTGAAACTCATCATCATCCGGTCGACTTTCAATAAATTCGGGACTGGACTGTAAAACGTCATCAATAAACTGAGGTGGTACAGGGTCCCGGTCCATGTCCCACCGGCCGATTAGCTGAAGGAAAGTTAGGATAGATAATTACTTTCTTATTTTTGGAGTTATATCCAGAAACGTCAGCGCTGCAAAAATAACAATCAATTGAATGATTTTCTTGCTCTCTCCATACCAAATCTAAAAGCTTGCTTTTCTTTCTTAGACCATCTCCTAAGATCCTCTGCACAAACATAACATACTTTGTGAGGAGCCTAACATTTTTCTTTATTACCGATTTCTACTCCAAAATATGCAAAGTATACTTTTTTTACAAAGTCAGTAATGTTTTTTTCATGTTTTTTAACTACAAACTCACCACATATATAACAAAAAGTGTTAGGAGAGTTTTTAAAGGGTGGGCCATCTATCGGTTTAAATTTGAATCACCGGTTATTTCGAATCTGGCAATACTTATGTCATTCTATTCTGTCACAAAATTCAGTATATTATCTCCACTGAACGAAATGAATTGATTTACGCTTGAGCAACGTCGGGATTTATTGGAAATTTATTTCCAAAACAAAGACAATTGGTCGGAAATTGCACGAAAATGTCGTACAAAATTTGGTCGCAGAGAAGGACCAACAGTGCCCGGTATACGCAAGTTTATTGCTAAAGTTCGTGAAACTGGTTTCATTGTTGATGCGCCAAGACGTGAGCGTGCTCGTACAGTGCGTACACCCGAAAATATCGAAGCTGTGGACGGCGCAACCATTACGGTCAATGGAGACACCTATCGCACCATGATAACCGATTTTTTTGTGCCCGCTCTTCATGGTATTTATGTGAACGATGTTTGGTTTCAACAGGATGGTGCCACAATCGATTTATTGCGTCAAACGTTTGATGGCCGTTTAATTAGCCGAAATGGTGATGTCAATTGGCCGCCAAGAAGCTGCGATTTGACACCGTTGGACTATTTTCTGTGGGGCGCCGTTAAAGACAAGTGTTATGCCGACAAACCAGAGACAATTGAGTATTTGAAGGCCAACATTCGTGATGCCATTGCCGAGATACGACCCCATACACTCGAAAAAGTGCTCGAAAATTGGTCCGATCGAATGGGGTACTGTGAGGCCAGCCGCGGCAGCCATTCGAATGAAATAATATTCCATCTCTAACCGGAACAATTGTACTTCACAACAAAAAATTAAATCTGGCAAAATTTCAAACCGTTTTTGTTTTATTGCATTTTTAAATTTAAACTTTTAAATGGCCCACCCCTTACAACCATGGTTGGCCATACTTTGAGTGTGAATTAAAGCACATGGGTTAAACACTGCAATGCGAGGTTATACTAACTGGAAGAAAACAAACAGCTGTAACATTTAACGGAACTGCCAACCTAATAACACTTGATTTTACCGCCAACCTTATAAAATTCTGATTTTATTGCCACCTTAATAACATTCGAATGTTAAAAAATAAACTTTTCACATATTGAATATTAAAATGTGAAAAATTGGTGGGTGATACGACTTTTTTACTATTATTTTCGGACTCAGCACACCAAAAAACATAAGAATCAGGTTAAATTATTAAAAAAGTTTTTTCATCGTTGGCCTGTGTAATTTAAAAAGATTGATTCTTACAAAAATGCCATAATATGTAAACGATATTTGTGTCAATTTAAGGACGATACATCAATAGTTGTTCAAGAAAATAAATGGGGTACAAATGCAACGAAAGAGATGAGTCAAATTGATATGGAATGTAGAAGAATGAGAAATGTAGACGATATGGTTGCTCCTCCATTTGAAGGTATTTAAAAAAAAATTCTACATGTTGTTTATACTTGTTTCTATTTTCAATTGTTTCAACGCAAAAATTTTTCGTAAATCCTATGTAATAAAGACTTCGATTTTATTTTTTAGGTCCCCTAGAAAGATATCAGTGGCGTACAACGGCAAGCTATTTCATGTGTTGGTATACAATGAACGAAGTACCCTATCTCAGATATCTAGAAGAGAATTGTGATAACTTTGCTTATTGTTTAGATTTTTCTTTAGGTCCCAATAATCATGATCCTAGGGCTACTGACGGTATTCCATTTGCTTGTGCCCAATATAGGTAAAAATGTTAAAATCAAATTCATACAATACTTAGGAGACAAAATGTACATTAATGCCAGGATACATATATATATATATATATATATATATATATATATATATATATATATATATATATATATATATATATATATAATAACAACAATCTTTATTGTCTAACAGATAGAATATCCATTTACAAGACAAATGTATAAATTACAGAAAATTAAAGAGAAAAAAAAGAAAACTACAATAATTCCATAAAATAGGTATAACATGTATAACCCGTACATACCACTCAAAAATGTGGACACGTCCACCGAGTATCAAGAACCTCCATCTTCATCAATTTAGTAAATTGAGCATGAGTTAAACTGTGCATATCCAAATCGCTACAAACCACATTGAAAATATTCGTGGATTAATACAAAGGAGTCTTCATTAAAATATTAGTTCTTGGTGTCCTCAAACAAAAAACATGAGGAAATCTGGTAAGTCGAGAAGGCACATGAAAGTTGATCTGGGAAAGCAGGTCAGGGCAGTCAATAAAGGATTTACATATCTTGAACAAAAATTGAACCAGCAAGTAAATCGTGTGATTCATCAACGACGGCATGTTAAAAAAAAGACAAGATATTGCTTTCTATACCTCTAGGAGAGTAAGTACCGCCATCTCTGAAGCACAGAAACTTAAGGAACTTTCTCTGTATGTTCTCTATTCTATCGATGTATTTGTGATAGATTGGATGCCAAATCACTGCGCCATATTCCAACTTAGATAGCAACATAGCAAAAGTAGAGCACCTTGAGCGACCCTATATCTACCAACCCCCTTGAATTGCGAAAAATAAACCCAAGCATTTTCAACGCATCTCCACAAACACGATCAATGTGATTGGCAAATGACAATCGGGTATCCAACATCACTCCCAGGTCCCTGAAAGTATAGCAACGATTCATAATCGCTTTATCCAAGACATACTCATAATGAGTGGGGTTCGGTTGATTGAAGAACAACATAACAAAACACTTCCCGAGATTCAAGGTCAACTTATTGATAGCACACCAATTTTCGATAGTACGTATGTCTTTCTGAAGTACAATACAATCATTAATGTCATGAATTACCCGAAACAACTTAAGATCATCAGCAAATAAAGAGTGTGCTACTAACAATGGACTCAACAATGTCATTTATAAAAACTGAAAACAACAGTGGTGAGAGGTTACTGCCCTGTGGAGCGCCGCTGACGCTACGAATTGAAATGAATGATGGCCTCGGATATCAATATATTGAATAAGATTATGAAGATATGGCCGAAGGAATGATATCAAATCATCGTGGAACCCCATACTAGTCAGTTTACATGCTAGAATCGAATGATCAATACGATCAAATGCCTTCGTGAAGTCTGTGTAGATAGCGTCTACCTGCTGACAATCTTCAAGGGCTTCCTCCGTGAATTACGCAAAGAAAACCAAATTGCTGGCCTTGCTGCGGTTGCCAAAGAAACCATGTTGAACCTGCGTCAAACGTCCCTTAACTTGCTTAAACAATGAGTCATATATTGCCATCTTGAAAACTTTAGCAAATGGTGACAATATTGACACAGGCCTATAGTTGAAAATGATACTAGTATCACCCTTCTTGAATACAGTTGTAATTCTTGTTGTTTTCCAGATTTCAGGAAAAGTGTTAGATTTCAGGGATAAGTTATAGATGAAAGACAAGGGCTTCAATAAGGTTCGAGCACAATCCTTGATAATAAAACAAGGAAACTTATCAGGGCCTTGGATGAACTTATTCCTTGACTTCGTCAGTACAGCCAAGATCATATCATCAGTGAGGCAGGGAAGAGTGACAATATATATATATATATATATATATATATATATATATATATATATATATATATATATATATATATATATATATATATATATATATATATATATATGTATATATATAGTTTTCAACCAGTGTATGCTGCTTGTCCTTACATATGCCGCACAAACATGATCTATAACAAAAGGTCTGATGGATAAACTAGCTAAGACACAAAGAGCGATGGAAAGAATAATGTTGAACATAAAATTAAAAGACCAAGTGAGAAATGAAGAAATCCGTCAGAGAACTAAATTAATAGACGTGAAACAACATGCAGCTTCACTAAAATGGAGATGGGCGGGGAACACATTGAGGTAGACAGACGATAGATGAAACAAGCGGATTCAACACTGGAGACCCTGACCCTGGCTAGGAAAAAGAGACAGGGGTCGCCCGCAGACATGGTGGAGAGACGACATGAAACTGGTAGCAGGACTCTGCTGGGCAAGAGAGGCACAGAACAGAGAACGATGGAGGCACACAGGGGAGGCATATGTCCAACATTGGATGAAGTAGGGCTGAAGAAGAAGAAGAAGAAGAAGAAGAAGAAGAAGAAGATATATATATATATATATATATATATATATATATATATATATATATATATATATATATATATATATATATATATATATATATATATATATATATATCAAGTCTTAACAGCACCAGGAAGACTTAAAAATTGTTACACTTAAATTTCTTCATGGACGGCCGACGCCCGATAGCAGAGCGTCAAAAATATGGCACGATAGTATACTGTACACTGGCCTAAAGTAGTGAGTCTTTTGTCTTCATATAGAATATTATTGTACTATATTATACATTTTATGGTGTAAATATTACTTGCTATTACGAAACAATACACGCAAAATATCAAATATCATAACTTTAGGTAATTATACCTCGATAGGGAATTAGGAAAAAATGTTTTGAATTTCGCCACAGTATGCAAAATTTTAGATACAAAGATTGGATAAAAATCATATTTGGCAAGTGTTTGACTAATAAAAATATGATCACAAGGAAATTTTTAATTTTGGAATTGAAATTCAAAGCTACCTACAATTCAAATACAGAGCTTAAACATTTGTTTTTTTTTTTAATTTCAAGCTATGTTGCACTTGTTTTACAATCAATAATTAAAAAACTCTGATTTGCGTAAAACCGCAAATATCGCACGGACAATATTATCGAATATTTTTACCCTACCACTTGCAATTTGATGTTTTTGTTTTTAAAGGACTCTCTAGCGTCATAATTTATTGCAAAACATAAACGAATAAATACATTTTATTTATTTACCAGGTGTACAAGTATGAAATGCGGATTTCAGAGAACAGATGGTACACCAGTGCGGTTTGTGCTATAAAGATTTGACACTGCGCCATTTTGTTGTGTCATCAACAAGTGTCAGACGCGCACGAGTGTTAAATTGGAAAAGTGTGTGCATAGTGTTGTGTTGTTCTGTTCAATATGTCGAAATTTATACCGAACAAAGAGCATTCGCGGATAGCATTAATTTTCTGTTTTCATTTGAAGAAAACTGCTGTTGAATCATACCGATTACTTCGAGAAGCTTATGGTGAACATGCTCTATCGCAAGGTACGTGTGAACGATGGTTTCGGCGTTTCAAAAGTGGTGACTTCGATGTTGATGACAAGGAACGTGGAAAAACCCCAAAAAATTTCGAAGATGTGGATTACAAGCATTGTTGGACGAAGATGATTCGCAAACACAAAAACAACTCGCCGAGCAATTGGGCGTTAGTCAAAAAGCTGTTTCCAATTGGCTACAAGAGATGGGAAAGATTCAGAAGACCGGTAGATGGGTACCATATGAGTTGAACGACAGGCAAATGGAAAAGCGTAAAAACCACGTGTGACATTTTGCTTGCTCGGTACAAAAAGAAGTCGTTTTTGCATCGTATAGTTACAGGGGATGAAAAATGGATTTATTTTGAGAATCCCAAGAGCAAAATATCATGGGTAGACCCAGGCGCACCATCCGTATTGACCGCAAGACCGAATCGCTTTGGCAGAAAGACGATGCTCTGTGTTTGGTGGGACCAGAGGGGCGTGGTCTATTAGAAGCTGTTAAAACCTGGGGAAATGGTTAATACTAAACGTTACCAACAACAATTGACCAATTTGAACCGTTCGCTGCTTGAAAAAAAGGCCAGAATACCTAAATAGGCAACACAAAGTCATTTTTCTTCATAACAATGCTCCATCACATACGGGAAAACCAGTTCGCGACACGTTGGAAACACTCAGCTGGGAAGTTCTACCCCATGCGGCTTACTCACTAGACTTGACTCCTTCCGATTACCACTTGTTTGCATCGATGGGTCACGCACTTGCTGAGCAACGGTTTGGTTCGTACGAAGATGTGAAAAAATGGCTCGATGAATGGCTCGCAGCAAAAGGGGAAGATTTTTACTGGCGTGGTATTCACAAATTGCCCGAAAGATGGGAAAAATGTATAACAAGCGATGGAGCATACTTTGAATAAAGCTCTTTTTATCATTCTTCCGAATTTAACATGTTTTTTATAAAATAAATCCACATTTCATACTTGTACACCTGGTAATTTGTGAAGTGTCTGTAATTTCTTTATTTTTGTGTGCTGTATAGTCACTGTATTTATTACCTTTAGTAGATATTAATTCGATAGTTTTCTTTTTTCTTTTGGCATAAAACAAGAACCTAAAACTGCATGTTATAGGGTAAGAATATTCGATAATGGTCCGTGCGACTGTCGCAGTTTTCCTAAAATCATCATTTTTAGTGTTCCCTACGGAACACTTATAAGATTACTTCGGTGTCTGTCCGTCTGTCTGTCCGTCTGTCTGTCTGTCTGTCCGTCTGTCCGTCTGTCCGTCTGTCCGTCTGTCCGTCTGTCCGTCTGTCCGTCTGTCCGTCTGTCCGTCTGTCCGTCTGTCCGTCTGTCCGTCTGTCCGTCTGTCCGTCTGTCCGTCTGTCGGTCTGTCTGTCTGTCTGTCTGTCTATCACACCCAATTTTCTCCGAAACTATTTGTCATAGAAAGTTGAAATTTGGTAGTAATATAGGAATTGATGGCCTCATCAGAGCCATGTAGTTTTGAAAGTTAAATTTTGATTTAAGGGGTTAGTTTTGGGGGTGAAATCGGAAGTGAAAAAAAAATTTTTTTACTAGGTAATCGAGTGTGGTGTCAAATGAAAGCTTGTGAAAACATGCGTAAAAAATATATATATAATGTAATACTTGCGCGCACTTTTCTTTGTATTATTTTTAAAAAATCGCGAAAAATCGCTGTCCACCCGCCTTATCTCGGAAAGTACTTATCAAAAAATTTTGAAAAAATTCTGGAATATTCTCCACGGGGTGCAGATTGAACGAAAATTATCACGAGTGCATTACCTGTAATAATTTATCTGGTATATAAAAAAAACAGAAATTTCAAGGTCATCAATTTTCAGTAAAGATTATAAATAAACTTTGTTGAAAACTTATTTGGGGTGTGTTTTGTGAAGTCACTGATCATTTTATATCACCGTAACAAAAATTTTGACTTAAGGGATTCGTTTTGAGGGGTGAAATCGGAAGTGAAAAAAAAATTTTTTTACTAGGTCATCGAGTGTGGTGTCAAATGAAAGCTTGTGAAAACACTAGTAAAAAATATATATATAATGTAATACTTGCGCTCACTTTTCTTCGTATTACTTTTAAAAAATCGTGAAAAATCGCTGTCCCCTACCTTATCTCGAAAAGTACTGATCAAAAAATTTTGAAAAAATCCTGGAATATTCTCCACGGGGTATAGATTGAACGAAAATTATCATTACCTTTAATAATTTATCTGGTATAGAAAAAAAACAAAATTTCAAGGTCACTAGTTTTCAGTAAAGATTGGAAACAAACTTTGTTGAAAACTTATTTGGGGTGTGTTTTGTGAAGTCACTGATCATTTTATATCACCGTAACATAAATTTTGACGTAAGAGATTCGTTTTGAGGGTTGAAATCGGAAGTGAAAAAAAATTTTTTTACTAGGTCATCGAGTGTGATGTCAAACGAAAGCTTGTGAAAACACGAGTAAAAAATATATATATAATGTAATACTTGCGCACACTTTTCTTCGTATTACTTTTAAAATATCGTGAAAAATCGCTGTCCCTTACCTTATCTCGAAAAGTACTGATCAAAAAATTTTGAAAAAATCCTGGAATATTCTCCACGGTGTATAGATTGAACGAAAATTATCATTACCTTTAATAATTTATCTGGTATAGAAAAAAAACAAAATTTCAAGGTCACAAGTTTTCAGTAAAGATTGGAAACAAACTTTGTTGAAAACTCATTTGGGGTGTGTTTTGTGAAGTCACTGATCATTTTATACGACCTTAAAAAAATTTTTATTTTAAAAACAATCAACGTACGGAACACTAATTGTGCAAGTTCAACTTGCACTTGACCGGTTATTTAATTACTGGTGGTAAGAGAAGTAAAACATGGCTTGGAATCAACAAATAGATTTTAAGATTCATCATTATATATTGAGTAAAAATATTTGATTTAGGACTGCAACTAGAACTCTACCATGACTATTTAAATGATTGCATAGGACATTTCGCAACGCTGAGCCCGACTGCTGAGCCATGATAAGGCGAAGCGTGTGTCGGGATGAATCAACAAATGAGAGAACAATAGGTAAACTGCTGAAATGTGGGCCTTGTCTGTTTTCACTTGGTTTACACTAAACCACATATGCCTGAGGAAGATTCCTCGAAAATCGCGCGGTCTGCGTTAAAGTGTTGACTTTGTCAACCACTCTGTCGGCTTGTGACTGCTGTGTCAGCCTCCGATGGAGTATAAGTTATGCGTACTTAGTACAATTCGTTGTATTTTACCATCAGGAACTTGTTTTGTTTAATATGGCGATTTTCCTCTTCATTTTTGTATGGAATGACAGTTTAGTGAAGATCTGCTGAAGGTTGTTTTCACGCCCTCGTGTAAGGAAATTTATGTCGCATAAAAGTTTACATTTCTTCGCTGTTAGTTTTTAGTTTTAAAACAGTTTTAAAAGCTTCGAAAGTCATCAATCAAACCAATGTATTTCAAATTCAAGAAATAAAAATCTCCATACGATTATATTTTTATTGGTCAACAACTGACAAAATACGATTTTTGTCAAATCAATTTAAAATTTTGCATAGTATCATAAAATACAATTGTTTTTCCTGTAAATGTTTTCGGTATCTTAAGAAACAGACTGACTTTTAGACTTTAAACTTCAGAAAATTCAAATTTCCCTCCAAACAACAATCGGCAATGCAAAATCTTTTTTTGGGTTTCAAGTGAAACAGAATCCACCTATAAATTCACTTTGTCTAAATTTACTGATAAAGAAAAATCCTGTACATCGCACACTATATATATATATATATATATATATATATATATATATATATATATATAAACATACATACAGTGATAGGCAGAAAGTGTGCGATGTACAGGATTTTTCTTTATCAGTAAATTTAGTTCGTCTGGACCCCACAAAACGATTCCCCTTTCCAGATATTGAGATAGCCGAAATTTGAGCTCGATTAAACGACGTTAACCCGTGCCCGTCGCTCAAAGTTTGAAAAAATCCAAATGTTTGGCCAAAAAGCTGACATATGGAGCCATAACTCCAGAACGGTAAATAATAGAAACACGCTTAATATCTCAAAAGGAAGCTAATGTTGTTCTTCAAAATTTATGTTCTATACATAATTGTTGTTATTTTAAGTCAAACCGAGTTACAACCGCCTTTAGCCCCAAAAACGTGACCTGGTACCAGTAGGAGCCAGTTTGGGAGTATTCTAAGAATTTTACGGGTTTTTACATGATGTGTCTCGGAATTAACATTTTTTTGTTCAAAAGTATTTTGGAACTCAATTTTCAAACATAAAGAGCCTTTTGTTCAAATTTAATCTTTTATTATATGGGGATTACCTGACTAGTTTACCAAAGAAAGACCCGTTTGACAGGTAAAAAGGAGGGTGAATCTAATTTCTATTTTAGGGATGGTGATTTTACTTCAGCGTACAACCGACCTTTTATTTATTCAGTTTAGTTTCTAAAGTGCCTTTGAGCTGGTTAGATCGAACAATTATCTAGTGAAGATATTTTAAGACACTGAAGAGGACAGCATCTACCAGGAACTTGAGAGCTTGGAGGAAATGGATATCCCTAAAGAAGCTGCAGAAGATCCAGGACCATCTGAGAGCAAGAGGATGAAAGTTTCATTTGCAAGGGGCGTTAAAGAGATTTTAAACATGAAATTGTCCATTTTATTAGATCGATGTAAGGTATCCGACAGAAATGCCACGAGAATTTTAATAGCTACTCTAGAAGCACTAAACCTTGACCCTCTTGAGTACGAAGTCTCGAAAACTTTATTACATGATAGAAGGCAAATGTTCAGAGAACAATATAATAAAAATTTTTGATAAAGTAAACATTCCTGAAAAAGAGCCCGTGGTTGTCCATTGGGACGGTAAACTTTTACCGGGTGTTTTAAAAAATGAACAATGTGAGCGAATAGCTATAGCTATTTCATATGGCGAAAAGGAACAGCTGCTGGGAGTTCCTGTAACAGCAAACAGCTCTGGAGAGGAGCAAGCCGTAGCCGTATATGAATGCCTACATGAATGGGGTCTTCTCAACACCGTCAAGGCGATGTGCTTTGACACTACAGCATCCAACACGGGAAGACTCAAAGGAGCATGCGTCATATTGGAGCAAATGTTAGGAAGAGAATTGTTATACCTAGCTTGCCGTCACCATATCTTGGAAATTCTGTTAAGAGGCGTATTCGACACAAAAATGGGATCAACCACTGGACCTCATCCAGACATTTTCAAGAGATTCCTCACCGCGTGGCCCAAGATAGACAAAGGAAAATACGACACAGGTATCAGTGACAATCTAATACAAAAGCAGCTAACTCCAGAAGTAATTGCAAATGTTACTGCTGAATTCGAGCCCACATTAACTGAGAGCCACCCCAGAGATGACTACAAGGAGCTATTGCAGTTGGTTCTCGTATTTGTTGGATCACTAGACGGCAATGTTGTGGGTTTTAGAACTCCAGGAGCCATTCATCCCGCTAGGTGGATGGCAAAGGCTATTTACTGCTTAAAAATGTTCATTTTTTGTCGTCAATTTAAGATGTCTAAAGAAGAAGAAAGTTCTGTGCGTGCCATTTCTGTTTTCCTAGTTAAAATTTATTGTAAAGCTTGGTTCAATGCTCCAAAAGCTCATCTTGCACCAAAGCAAGATTTAGGTATTTTGCATAGTCTGTTAGACTATAAAGAATGTGACAACGACATTGCAGAAATAGCCCTGACCAAATTTTCGAGCGATTTGTGGTATTTGAATGCAGAGTTGGTGGGATTATCGTTTTTTGATCCCACCATTACAGACGATGAAAAGTTGTTAATGGCTAATAAATTGCTCAGTAGCACAGATGAACCATCACAGCACGTTAGGGTTGTAAATCCAAAAGTTAGGAAAGAAAACTTAAAAGAGGTAGTTGATGGAGGATTGGTAAATTTACTTACCAAAGAAACGTTTACATTCTTTGGCCAATTTAATATAAAAACAGATTTCCTAAGACAACATCCAAACACCTGGCCTCAAAATAATGACTTCCAAGAAGGATTGAAAATTGCCAAAACATTAAAAGTAGTTAATGATATGGCTGAGCGTGGTGTTAAATTAATAACCGACTTTAACGACCTTCTGACAAAAGATGAAGACCAAAAGCAATATGTCCTGCAAGTTGTAAGTAAATGCCGAGCATTATATCCTGACGTTTCAAAAACTACTTTAACAAAAGCTCTAGAATAGATTAGATAACTATGTAAAATTATCAACTCATGTAGGTACTACGTCTGTATCTTTTCTGTGTCTGTTTTGTATGTATTATATACCTAATTTTTATATTTTAAAATAAAAAATGTCATTAGACTTATCAGTATTACTTGTTTTTTTATTATATTTCTACTTTAAACTCAAAAATATACCAAAAAAAGCAAAATTTATCACTTAATAACAAAATATACGAAGTATGCTCCTAGTGGGGTCCAGACGAACAAGATTCCAACATTTTTTTTTTTCTCCTCTATGAGATCCGGTCACTCTATATATATATATATATATATATATATATATATATATATATATATATATATATATATATATATATATATATATATATATATATATAATTTATTTCAATTCTCGTTGATAGCGACCGTAATTATTGTAAAAAATAGTTAAAGTTTTTTCTTTTTTTACTAACAATTAAAAACATAAACAAAATAACAAGGAACAGCATAAAACCTTCTGTCCTGATCACTATAAATTAACTGATAATTATGAAAGTAATTTGCTTGAACAGTGGTTTGACTGTGTGAGTAGTAGTAACCTATGCCTAATTCTTAATAGCCTATCAGATTATACTGTAAATCTACAAACTTAAAATGTTGTAATAGATATTGCTTATGTTATTAATATCCGTTTTATAATTAATTGTCTTATCATCCCTAATAATATGGTACATCTCAAGGAATAACCGTTTATTATATACGTTCTCAAATTCAAGTATTTTGAGTATTCGCATAGTCAAAAACATGTCCCGTATTCAAATGGTGACACGCCACAGCACACGAGTTTTTCCCAATCACGCAATCACTCCTGTGCTGTGTCAGCCTATTTTTCAACTACTGAGAGGTCTGTCCTATATAAACACCTTCACAACCCAGACATGGTAATCTATAAACAACCCTACTGTTGAACATCATAGGAGTTCTTTGTTTGGTCTTGAGAAACAACTTGCCATTACATAAAAAATAATAACTTATTGAAAATCTTGACTATCCTATCAGGTTCGAAACAGAGTGCAACCTAACATACCTCACTTCAAAATTGTTATTATCCAAAGGACCATCATAAAAAGTAGAATTAAAAATGATTTTTTTCAGTTTACGTTTTGGGTAACCATTGTTGACGAAAATGTTATAGAGTTTATTTAGATTTTCCTCTTATTGACAGATTTCCCGAAAAAAACTAAAAAACTTTAACTATTTTATATACATATATATATATATATATATATATATATATATATATATATATATATATATATATGTATATATACATATATATATATATATATATATATATATATATATATATATATATATATATATATATATAGATTTAGATTTTGCGTAAAGAAGGCTTCTTCAATACATACATATTATTTGTATCTTGATACATCGTTATTTATTCTACCCTAATATTAAGTTTATGTCATATTTTCCAGCAAACATATATTTTATTTTTCTTCTCCTAGCTTTTGTCCCGATCCCTGCTGTGCTAACAAGCATCTACAACAGATGGAAGCCTGCTGGAACGACGAGAAAAATCCATGTTTCCACGAAAATTCTGCAGGTCAGCGGGAATGCTTTTTTAATAGGACTCAAAATACAGATTTTACGTAAGCAAAAGAAATGTATAAGATATTGGTTTGACCAAAATCTGGGATTTTAGCGAAATACGAACCGTAATATATATATATATATATATATATATATATATATATATATATATATATATATATATATATATATACCAGGTGTACAAGTATGAAATGCGGATTTCAGACAACAGATGGTGCACCAATGCAGTTTGTGCTATAAAGATTTGACACTGTGCCATTTTGTTGTGTCATCAACAAGTGCCAGACGCGCACGAGTGATAAATTGGAAAAGTGTGTGCATAGTGTTGTGTTGTTGTGTTCAATATGTCGAAATTTATACCGGACAAAGAGCATTCGCGGTCAACATTAATTTTCAGTATTCATTTGAAGAAAACTGCTGTTGAATCATACCGATTACTTCGAGAAGCTTATGGTGAACATGCTCCAGCGCAAGATACGTGTGAACGATGGTTTCGGCGTTTCAAAAGTGGTGACTTAGTTGTTGCTGACAAGGAACGTGGAAAACCGCCAAAAAAATACGAAGATGTGGAATTGCAAGCATTGTTGGACGAAGATGATTCGCAAACACAAAAACAACTCGCCGAGCAATTGGGCGTTAGTCAACAAGCTGTTTCCAATCGGCTACGAGCGATGGGAAAGATTCAGAAGACCGGTAGATGGGTACCACATAAGTTGAACGACAGGTAAATGGAAAAGCGCAAAAACACATGTGACATTTTGCTCGATTGGTACAAAAGGAAGTCGTTTTTGCATCGTATAGTTACAGGGGATGAAAAGAGGATTTATTTTGTGAATCCCAAGCCCAAAAAATCATGGGTAGATCCAGGCACACCATCCAGATCGATCGGTTAATACTAAAAGTTACCGACAACAATTGACCGATTTGAACCGTTCGTTGCTTGAAAAAAGGCCAGAATACCGAAAGAGGCAACGCAAAGTCATTTTTCTTCATGACAATGCTCCATCGCATATGGCAAAACCAGCTCGCAACACGTTGGAAGCACTCAGCTGGGAAGTTCTATCCCATGCGGCTTACTCACCAGACTTGGCTCCTTCCAATTACCACTTGTTTGCATCGATGAGTCACGCACTTGCTGAGCAGCACTTTGGTTCGTACGAAGATGTGAAAAAATGGCTCGATGAATGGTTCGCAGCAAAAAGATTTTTACTGGCGTGGTATTCACAAATTGCCCGAAAGAAGCGAAAAACGTATAATAAGCGATGGAGCATACTTTGAATAAAGCACTTTTTATCATTCTTCCGAATTTAACATGTTTTTTCAGAAAAAAAATCCGCATTTTATACTTGTACACCTGGTATATATATATATATATATATATATATATATATATATATATATATATATATATATATATATATATATATATATATATATATATATATATATATATATATATATATATATATATATATATATATATATATATATATATATATATATATATATATATATATATATATATATAAATATATATGTATATACGAGTATAATTTGATAATCTGTTATCGACCGTACGTCAGATTAGATGCTTATTTGATTATCAGGAATTGGTTTGGACTGTAAATAAAACTCTTCTTTAATACTCGTTTTTTTTGTTTGATAACTTCTTCAGGAGTAAATACAATATTAATATACAAATTAGATATATTAAAAAGAATGTTATTTTTTGTCTAGGTATAAAAATGTTAAAATATAAACAAATAAATAAATAAAACAACGTATGAAAATGCGAATTAGTCCTCGAAATCAAAGCTCAACATCTCGATTTTTCTACACAAACTAAAAATAAATAGCCTCTATGCATATGTACTGACGTGAATTCCAAATGAACAAAAAACAGCCAAAGAAAAAGACTTTATTTACTTATTTTATAACAAGAGGTGGCAATTTTGTAATTACTAATATTGTAATCGTAACACTATTTACCACTGCCTTATTGCATTTTCCAAATGTTCAATATCTCTGAAAGGTCTCTGGGCAAGAGCTTTTTTTCAAGTATAGCAGCCCCATAATAAAAAAATCGAAAGGTGTTAAGTCCGGAGATCTCACTGGTCAAGGATTAACAGAATAACGTCCAACCCACCGATCTTCAAATCGTTTATTCAACTTTTTTCACACTTGCAGCGTTCAGTGAATGGGCCCACCATCTTGTTGAAAAAATCGTCCTCTGCACTGTTGAAGTGGAAGTTCATGTAAAAAATGAAATATTTCTGTGTTTAAGAATTGTAGGTAGCTTTTAATTTCAAATTCAAAAAATTAAAATTTTCTTGTTATTATAATTTTATTGGCCAAAAACTGACCAAATACGATTTATGTTCAATTCATCTAAAATTTTGCGTACTACTATAAAATAAAATCCCAAACACTTTCCTTGATAAGTGTTTTCAACATTTTAACAAACAGGGCGACTATTGGACAGTCAACTTTAGACAATTTTAATGCCCTGCCGAATGACAATCGGCACATCAAAATCATTTTTTGATTTTCAAGTGATTCATAATCCACCTATAAAGGCACTTTTTTCTAAATTTACTTACAAGGAAAAATCCCTTATGTCGCAAACTTTTTGCCTGTCACTGTATATATAAATTTTATACTAGGACAATTGGAAAATTATATACAGGGTACTATGAACATACTATTCCAACATTTTGAGACATAGATTTTTAATAATATTAGCAGATAATTAATTACTCTTTCTAGAGCTTCCTCAGATATCGTTCATTACAAATGTTAATTCATACAACATGACAATGTTTCGACATTTTTGCTTGTTTAACAACGAGTTGTTCAGAAAGCAATAGACGAATGTACAGTGTATATTCTGTATCAATAATTAAATTTGTCCTTCATATGTAAATAATAATATTTAAAAGAACAGTATTTCTACGAAAATTTCGTAGATAAACAATTTTTTAACAGTACACAAGATACAGACCAGATCAGCAACAAAAATAAATATGAGTATATAAAGTGAATACGTTAGGCTGAAGTACTAAAATCGGTGATTTTTGGCAATTTTGCATGTTTGACTTTTTATTAAGAAATGGCATATTAACTCCTAAAAAAGTGGGGCGTATTTTTCAGACAATATACTAAACTCTTCAAAAAATACCAGAAAATTCAGGCAAATTTAGTCTTCACATACTCCAGACTCAAGTAGCAGTAGATGTGATGTAGACTGATTTCAAAAATTGTACTTATTTTCATTGTGCTTGTGCAAAATGTGCGCTATTTTATCAAGATAAACGGAAATCTTCCATGTAGAACATGTAGATCGTCAGTTTTAGCGAAAATTTGTTAAGTATGGCATGGACATGGTAATACACCTCATTTGTACAACAATCCACCATGTCATCATTCCATGATGATCAAAATCCAAGTTTGTGTGTTGGATGACTCATCGTATCCACCTGATTTGCCTCTATGTGTTTTTTTCCTTTCCGACTTCATTTACCGATGACAAAAAATGTTCAAGTGGCAGTGACCACGAATATTAATAGTATTCCAAAATCAACATTAAAAAAATTCATTTAGCAAATAAATTGACCTTGGTAAACCCTGTATCGAAGCTGAGGACGGATAGATCAATTAAAACAAATTGTTTAAACCATTATAATGAGCCTGTGTTTTATCTTCTCTTGAAGGTAAAGTATCTTTTTGGAAAGGGAGCGCATATTTTATTAAAGAGGCTTATATTCCGTATACTTTCTTTTCATGGTCTATGCACCAAAGATAAAATTGTAGCAATACCTTATCGATTTCCCGTCTAACATGTCTATGATCAAAAGAAAATTGCCAATATACTTGCTTGTTCTGGAAACTATATTAAACGTTGTAACATATAGCTTTACTAGAGGAACATGATATAAAGGTAATTGGCTTCCTTTGGAAGAAAATTTTCGTTAACCTGAAATAATGGAACTTTTAAAAATAACTTACTCAATTCAATAAAGTCGTGTTACTAAACAGAATAGAGAGGAGATGCTATTAGATATTTTTATGTAGTGAATATCTTCAACGTTAAAAGAATGGCGCGTGTACAGAAATAGCGAGTCGTGTTTAATCGTACGAGGGAGTATTAATAAGTTTGTAGTCGACAGGAACTCCTTTCAACTTCATACACTGAATGTGAGAGTTCTAAAATAACTCTACACCTTTCCAAAAAAATTCTTTATTTTGGTTTGGAAAAGGGTCTTCTACAACATTCTTCATTTGAATAAAGTTTGTGACCGTTCAAATATTTTCTCAGTTTTGGGAATAGGTAATAGTCTATGGAAGCTAAATGAGGGGAATATGGAGGCTGATCAACCAAAGTATTTTTTTTTTGCAAAACTAACGGCGGTTTGTAAGCAAGCGCAATGTCCTGCAAAAGCAATATTTCTTTAGACACTTTCCCTCTGCATTTTTTGGCGAAGATTAGTTAATAGTGAAGAATGATATTCTCCAGTTACTATTTTGGCGTGTTCCAAGTAATCTCTAAGAAGTCCTTGTCCTAAGAAACGAAAGCAAAAACATTTTTGCTCATTCATATAAGCAAAACTTCTTGGGGTATGGTGAGTTCGCATGTTTCCACTCCTTCGACTGTTTCTTTACCTCTAAATCAACATGATGGACCCACGTTTTACTCATAGTTACCATTCGATCCAAAAAGTTGATGAATCCTCTTCAAAGTGGCTACACAGTGAACTTGAATATTGTAACTCTCCGTCGTCTTGAGTGGCATTCAGATATCTAGGAAACTATTTAGCTAATAACTTTTTTCCTACACTAATTAGAATGGACAATGTGAAAACACATTCGTATGAAATATTCATGGTCTCTGCTATACGTTTCAGACCAATTGGTCATCAAAATCATTTCATTTATGGCCTCAACATTCTCTCAGATAGACATAGAAACTTCCAGCGTAATGTTCTGATGTCAGTTCTTTCTATCTTCAAATCCGCAACCTGACTTATGTAACACATGTTTGGAACAACGCAATTGAACATTTTGGAGAATCTCGAGTGGTTGCTCTTGACATATCCAAGGCATTCGACCGTGTTTGGCACGATGGACTGTTGGCTAAGTTACGCTCTTATGGTATGTCTGAAAGGTTCTGTTTGTGGCTCTCATGTTTCCTCAGAGAGCGTTCTTTACGAGTGGCGGTCAACGGATTTCTTTCTAACACTCTCACTATCAACGCCGGTGTGCCCCAGAGCTCCATACTGTCTCCTACTCTCTTTCTCATTTACATTAACGATCTGCTGGAAAAGACCGGGAATCCAGTCTATAGCTTTGCAGATGACAGTACGCTTGTCTCTTCATTCACCTTGAACGCTCGGACATCGGCTGCTCAGGCGAGTATCCGCAGACAGCAGGAGGTCGTTCAACTTAACAAAGACCTGGAAGAAATTCTATCTTGGGGTGACAGTAACCAAGTGGAATTTAACGCTACAAAAACCCAAGCGGCTAAAAAAGTTAACGTTGCTGAACCCGACATAGTTATGTCGGGGCACTCCATTCCCCTAGCATCGTCGCTCAATTTGTTGGGCGTTAGTTTGGGAGCAAATATGTCTTGGCATGAACATGTTGCAGGCATAGCAAGGAGAGCTTCTCAAAAGTTGGGAATATTATTTAGAACCAGAAAGCTTTACACCCCACAGCAACTGTTAATTCTTTACAAAGCCCAAATTCGACCAACTATGGAATACTGCTCCCACGTTTGGGGCTCCGCTCCCAAACATACACTGCATTTGTTGGATTCTACAAGTATTTTCATGGAAAGTGTTCGAAGGATGTGGCCCGCTTAATTCCTCCCAAAGCGGTGCATGTTAGAAATACACGTCGCGCTGGTGCTTCGCATCCGTATGAGGTTCAGCTTGTTACTCCGCGTACAACGCTTTTCAAGCAATCTTTTATATGGAGAACGGCATCCCTTTGGAATAATTTGCCCAGCGCTGTGTTTCCCACCGAGTACAATTTACAGCGATTCAAGAACAACGTGAATCGCTTTTTCCGCACTCGTGCCGCTCCTGGAGCGCTTTAGGGACTTCCCTGCAGCACGTGTGCTAGACCCATAAAAAAAAAAAAAAAAAAAAAAAACAACCATTATTCATAGTGGCGTAGGAAGAATATTCTTCCTTCAATATATTGAGTACGTCGTTGTTTATTTCTTTAGTGGGCAGTCTTTTCAGAAAAAGGTACTTTATTGACTGATCTATATTCAGTTACTTAATTCACAATTTTCGTCGGTCACATATTCTTCAAAAACGCACTCTGTCTCTTCAGTCTCGATTCCCTCCAGGGACTGTTTTTGTTTTTTTTATGGGTCTAGCACACGTGCTACAGGGAAGTCCCTAAAGCGCTCCAGGAGCGGCATGTGTGCGGAAAAGGCGATTCACGTTGTTCTTGAATCGCTGTAAATTGTACTCGGTGGGAAACACAGTCCTGGGCAAATTATTCCAAAGGGATGACGTTCTTCATATAAAGGACTGCTTCAAAAGCGTTGTACGTGGAGTAACATGCTGAAACTCATACGGATGTGAAATATTAGAGCGAAGTGTATTTCTAACATGCACAGCTCTGGGAGGAATTAAGCGAGCTACATCCTTCGAACACTTTCCATGAAAATACTTGTAGAACAACTCAACGACGACTCAAGTCGCCAATCGTTCTTCGATGTTCCAGCGAATTAAGGCCGCCGGTCAGTTCCGGGTCTCCAATCAGACGAACAGCTCTTTTCTGAACAGAATGCAACAAATGCAGTGTGTGTTTGGGAGCGGAGCCCCAAACATGGGAGCAGTATTCCATAGGTGGTCGAATTTGAGCTTTGTAAAGAATTAACAGTTGTTGTGTACTGTAAAGCTTTCTGGTTCAAAATAATATTCCCAACTTTTGAGAAGCTCTCCTAGCTATGCCTGCAACATGTTCATGCCAGGCCATATTTGCTCCCAAATTAACGCCCAAGAAATTGAGTGACGATGGGAATGGAGTGCCCCGACATGACTATGTCGGGTTCAGCAACGTTAACTTTTTTAGAAAAAACTGCCGCCTGTATTTTTGTCGCATTAAATTTCACTTGGTTACTGTTACCCCAAGATAGAATTTCTTCCAGGTCTCTGTTAAGTTAAACGACCTCCTGCTGTCTGCGGATTTTCGCCTGAGTAGCCAATGTCCGAGCGTTCAAAGTGAATAAAGAGATAAGCGTACTGTCATCTGCAAAACTGTAGATTGGATTCCCGGTCTTTTCCAACAGATCGTTAATGTAAATAAGAAAGAGAGTAGGAGACAGTATGGAGTCTTGGGGCACACCGGCGTTCATAGTGAAGGTGTTAGAAAGAAATCCGTCGACCGTCACTCGTAAAGAACGCTCTCTGAGGAAACATGAGAGCCACAAACAAAATTTTTCAGACATACCATAAGAGCGTAGCTTAGCCAACAGTCCATCGTGCCAAACACGGTCGAATGCCTTGGATATGTCACGAGCAACCGCTCGAGATTCTCCAAAGTGTTCAAGTGCGTTGTTGCAAACATGTGTTACATAAGTTAGAAGATCTACAGTTGATCTATGTTTACGAAAGCAATATTGGTGATCGCTAATAATGTTGAATCCTTCAAGATATTTTAGAAGATGCTGATCGATAACCTTTTCCATGACTTTTGATATTATCGAAAGCAGTGCGACTGGTGAGTAGTTATTTGGCAAGATCTTCTTGCCTTTTTTAGGTATTGGCTGAACTGTGGCACATTTCCAGCAGGAAGGAAATATTTCCTTTCTAAAAGTCTTTCAAAAGTCCTCAGAAAACTGGTATTAGTTCCCTCGCACAGTTTTTGAGAACTATGGCAGGTATTCAGTCAGCGCCGGAAGCCTTTTTGGTGTCTAGCTTCATTAAAATACGTAGGCTTTATACGCTGTCTGAAGACAACATCGGGCATCCTTGACTGCAACATGGGAATAGTAGGTGGTATTTTTCCTTGGAAATCGACAGTACAATGTGAAGCAAAGAGTTCAGCCAACAAGTTCGCTTTCTCAACAGGTGTCGTTGCAATAGAATTATCTGGCTGTGTGAGTGGTGGTATGGTTTATTTGGTGAAATTTTGACTGTCCAAAAGGACCTGGAACTGTTGGGACAAGTTTCAGCAATCTCATTATAATTAGTTTTTAAACTAAAACTCACTATAAATAGCAAAATAAAATCTAAACCACCAAATGAATGTAAGTATTTACAAACTACTATCCATAGCAACCGCATATGTTTTTGACAATGCGAAGTGATCTAGATTAACCACTTATCAATACTCATAGTACATACAAATAGTTTTTAAAGAGAATAATAAATGAAGTAACAAACTAAACCTCATAAGACCGCGATGTATTAACGCAATGGGTATTCATAGCATGCATCATTCTGATAAAAATCAAACAAGTTATGTTTATCAAATGCTTTCGTCTGCATTTTAGATCACCATTCAGGAGAGTAGTTCTTTTCTAGATAAATTCCAGCAAATACAGAGTTTGTTTTGTAGTAGAGCTCTCATATGGGGAAGTAGCATTGGGACTTTCTTGCGTACCCCGTCAAATAAGAAGTATATTAAAAATATTGTTACTTTTAGGGATTTAATACTAAACCGATGGAATGTAACCTGCAAATGTCCAAGACCAGGATATATATGGAGTTCACTTTATGGAGTCTGTGTAGATATAAACGAATGTAATACTCTAACATCACATGGTTGTACTGCAAAAGGTCAAACTTGTATAAACTTACCTGGAACGTTCACGTAAGGCTTTAGAAACATTATAGAGTTTGTTTTTTACAATTTTTCTTTTTTTGTACATTACGATAGATCGGCGGCAGTGGGGGATCAGTTTTCAGTAAAAAGCGTCCAGCGATAGGTGTTTTAACTTAATTCTGTTCATCTATTGTACGAAGCCACATCGAAAAATCGAAATTTTCTCTGTCGTTGTGGATCAGAAAACTACCCTCTGACTCTTTTCTTTTTTTGACCATTGCGCCCCTTTTCGACTCACCTCCCAAATTTTTACATGCTCCAGAGCCGATAAGGTAAAATTATTTGAAAAGCCAGGTGGTATAATGTCTTTTTAGTGTTCCGTACGGAACACTTATAAGATCACTTCGGTGTCTGTCCGTCTGTCTGCCTGTCCGTCTGTCACACCCGATTTTCTCCGAAACTATTTGTCATAGAAAGTTGAAATTTGGTAATAATATAGGAATTGATGGCCTCATCAGAGCCATGTAGTTTTGAAAGTTAAATTTTGACTTAAGGGGTTAGTTTTGACGGAATGAAATCGGAATTGAAAAAAATTTTTTTACTAGGTAATCGAGTGTGGTGTCAAATGAAAGCTTGTGAAAACACGAGTAAAAAATATATATATAATGTAATACTTGCGCGTACTTTTCTTTGTATTATATTTAAAAATCGCGAAAAATCGCTGTCCACCCACCTTATCTCGAAAAGTACTTATCAAAAAATTTTGAAAAAATTCTGGAATATTCTCCACGGGGTGTAGATTGAACGAAAATTATCACGAGTGCATTACCTTTAATAATTTATCTGGTATATAAAAAAAAACAAAAATTTCAAGGTCATCAGATTTCAGTAAAGATTGGAAACAAACTTTGTTGAAAACTCATTTGGGGTGTGTTTTGTGAAGTCACTGATCATTTTATACCACCGTAACATAAATTTTGACTTAAGGGGTTCGTTTTGAGGGGTGAAATCGGAAGTGAAAAAATTTTTTTTTTACTAGGTCATCGAGTGTGATGTCAAATGAAAGCTTGTGAAAACACGAGTAAAAAATATATATATATTGTAATACTTGCGCACACTTTTCTTCGTATTACTTTTAAAAAATCGCTGTCCCCTACCTTATCTCGAAAAGCACTGATCAAAAAATTTTGAAAAAACTCTGGAATATTCTCCACGGGGTATAGATTGAACGAAAATTATCACGAATACATTACCTTTAATAATTTATTTGGTATATAAAAAAAAAAAAAAATTTCAAGGTCACCAGTTTTCAGTAAAAATTGGAAACAAACTTTGTTGAAAACTCATTTGGGGTGTGTTTTGTGAAGTCACTGATCATTTTATACCACCGTAACATAAATTTTGACTTAAGGGGTTCGTTTTGAGGGGTGAAATCGGAAGTGAAAAAATTTTTTTTTTTACTAGGTCATCGAGTGTGATGTCAAATGAAAGCTTGTGAAAACACGAGTAAAAAATATATATGTAATGTAATACTTGCGCACACTTTTCTTCGTATTACTTTTAAAAAATCGCTGTCCCCTACCTTATCTCGAAAAGTACTGATCAAAAAATTTTGAAAAAACTCTGGAATATTCTCCACGGGGTATAGATTGAACGAAAATTATCACGAATACATTACCTTTAATAATTTATTTGGTATATAAAAAAAAAAAAAAAAAAAAAATTCAAGGTCACCAGTTTTCAGTAAAAATTGGAAACAAACTTTGTTGAAAACTCATTTGGGGTGTGTTTTGTGAAGTCACTGATCATTTTATACCACCGTAACATAAATTTTGACTTAAGGGGTTCGTTTTGAGGGGTGAAATCGGAAGTGAAAAAATTTTTTTTTTACTAGGTCATCGAGTGTGATGTCAAATGAAAGCTTGTGAAAACACGAGTAAAAAATATATATATAATGTAATACTTGCGCACACTTTTCTTCGTATTACTTTTAAAAAATCGCTGTCCCCTACCTTATCTCGAAAAGTACTGATCAAAAAATTTTGAAAAAACTCTGGAATATTCTCCACGGGGTATAGATTCAACGAAAATTATCACGAATACATTACCTTTAATAATTTATTTGGTATATAAAAAAAAAAAAAAAAAAAAAAAAAAAAAATTTCAAGGTCACCAGTTTTCAGTAAAAATTGGAAACAAACTTTGTTGAAAACTCATTTGGGGTGTGTTTTGTGAAGTCACTGATCATTTTATACCACCGTAACATAAATTTTGACTTAAGGGGTTCGTTTTGAGGGGTGAAATCGGAAGTGAAAAAATTTTTTTTTTACTAGGTCATCGAGTGTGATGTCAAATGAAAGCTTGTGAAAACACGAGTAAAAAATATATATATAATGTAATACTTGCGCACACTTTTCTTCGTATTACTTTTAAAAAATCGCTGTCCCCTACCTTATCTCGAAAAGTACTGATCAAAAAATTTTGAAAAAACTCTGGAATATTCTCCGCGGGGTATAGATTGAACGAAAATTACCACGAATACATTACCTTTAATAATTTATTTGGTATATAAAAAAAAAAAAAAAAAAAAATTTCAAGGTCACCAGTTTTCAGTAAAAATTGGAAACAAACTTTGTTGAAAACTCATTTGGGGTGTGTTTTGTGAAGTCACTGATCATTTTATACCACCGTAACATAAATTTTGACTTAAGGGGTTCGTTTTGAGGGGTGAAATCGGAAGTGAAAAATTTTTTTTTTACTAGGTCATCGAGTGTGATGTCAAATGAAAGCTTGTGAAAACACGAGTAAAAAATATATATGTAATGTAATACTTGCGCACACTTTTCTTCGTATTACTTTTAAAAAATCGCTGTCCCCTACCTTATCTCGAAAAGTACTGATCAAAAAATTTTGAAAAAAAAACTCTGGAATATTCTCCACGGGGTATAGATTGAACGAAAATTATCACGAATACATTACCTTTAATAATTTATTTGGTATATAAAAAAAAAAAAATTTCAAGGTCACCAGTTTTCAGTAAAAATTGGAAACAAACTTTGTTGAAAACTCATTTGGGGTGTGTTTTGTGAAGTCACTGATCATTTTATACCACCGTAACATAAATTTTGACTTAAGGGGTTCGTTTTGAGGGGTGAAATCGGAAGTGAAAAAATTTTTTTTTTACTAGGTCATCGAGTGTGATGTCAAATGAAAGCTTGTGAAAACACGAGTAAAAAATATATATATAATGTAATACTTGCGCACACTTTTCTTCGTATTACTTTTAAAAAATCGCTGTCCCCTACCTTATCTCGAAAAGTACTGATCAAAAAATTTTGAAAAAACTCTGGAATATTCTCCACGGGGTATAGATTGAACGAAAATTATCACGAATACATTACCTTTAATAATTTATTTGGTATATAAAAAAAAAAAATTCAAGGTCACCAGTTTTCAGTAAAAGTTGAAAACTCATTTGGGGTGTGTTTTGTGAAGTCACTGATCATTTTATACCACCCTATCAAAATTTTTTATTTTAAAAACAATCAACGTACGGAACACTAATCGTGCAAATTCAACTTGCACTTGACCGGTTTTATTTCTTTCTAGGGTTTACTGTTGTTTTTTTAACAATAGTTACCACCCTTTGGACTGCAGTTTTGAATATTTTCCTTTTTTTTATGGGTCTAGCACACGTGCTGTAGGGAAGTCACTAAAGCGCTACAGGAGCGACACGCTTGCGAAAAAAGCGATTCACGTTTTTCTTGAATCGCTGTAAATTGTACTCGGTGGGAAACACAGTCCTGGGCAAATTATTCCAAAGGGATGATGTTCTTCATATAAAGGACTGCTTGAAAAGCGTTGTACGTGGAGTAACATGCTGAAACTCATACGGATGTGAAGTATCAGCGGGACCTGTACTTCTAACATGCACCGCTCTGGGAAGAATTAAGGGGCCACATCTTTCGAAGACTCTCCATGAAAATACTTGTAGAATAGACTCAAGTCGCCAACCGTTCTTCGATGTTCCAGCGAATCAAGGCCGCCGGTCAGTTCTGGGTCTCCAATCAGACGAACAGCCCTTCTCTGAACAGAATCCAACAAATGCAGTGGATGTTTGGGAGCGGAGCCCCAAACATAGGAGCAGTATTCCATAGTTGGTCGAATTTGAGTTTTGTAAAGAATTAACAGTTGTTGTGGAGTGTAAAGCTTTCTGATTCGAAATAATATTCCCAACTTTTGAGAAGCTCTCCTTGCTATGCCTGCAACATGTTCATGCCAGGACATATTTGTTCCCAAATTAACGCCCAACAAATTGAGTGACGATGCTAGCGGAATGGAGTGCCCCGACATAACTATGTCGGGTTCAGCAACGTTAACTTTTTTGGAAAAAGCTGCCGCCTGGGTTTTTGTAGCGTTAAATTCTACTTGGTTACTGCCACCCCCAAGATAGAATTTCTTCCAGGTCTTTGTTAAGTTGAACGACCTACTGCTGTCTGCGGATATTCGCCTGAGTAGCCGATGTCCGAGCGTTCAAAGTGAATAAGGAGATAAGCGTACTGTGATCTGGATTCCCGGTCCTCTCCAGCAGATCGTTAATGTAAATGAGAAAAACAGTAGGAGATAGTGTGGAGCCTTGGGGCACACCGGCGTTGATAGTGAAGGTGTTAGAAAGAAATCCGTCGACCGCCACTCGTAAAGAATGCTCTCTGAGGAAACATGAGAGCCACAAACAGAACCTTTCAGACATACCATAAGAGCGTAGCTTAGCCAACAGTCCATCGTGCCAAACACGGTCTAATGCCTTGGATATGTCAAGAGAAATCGCTCGAGATTCATATGTTACATATTTTCATCTGTCAGTTTCTAGAATGTTAAAAGTAGTCTTAAGAAAGTAATGATTCGAAACCCTATTGCTCGGGTAGAATACCTGGCATAGGACTAAAAAAATGCACAAGTGAACTAACACCAGTTTTTTGTAGTTCCTCAACTTATCCTACAGAAAGAGAATATTTCTTTCTAGCTACTCGCGTACATTAACCATCTGCTGGAAAGGACCATGAATTCAACCTAAGCGTACTGTCATCTGCACAGCTGTAGATTGGATTCCCGGTCTTTTCCAGCAGATCGTTAATGTAAATGAGAAAGAGAGTAGGAGACAGTATGGACCGTTGAAACACACCGGCATTAACAGTAAAGGTGTTAGAAAGAAATCCGTCGACTGCGACTCGTAAAGAACGCTCTCTCAGGAAACATGAGAGCCACAAACAGAACTTTTCAGACATGCCATAAGAGCGTAGCTTAGCCAACAGGCCTACAACAAATGCTTGGGCCTTTCCGATTTTATACTGTGTTCCGATCTCTCTGCCAGCCCTTTTCGGAAGCCTATTGCCTAGACTTTATTCCACTGGACCGCAATAATTCATTTTTGGTCGCGGTTCAACAAAAAATCGGTAAAGGAAACCTTTATCTACGACTCATTTTAATAAAAACATCATTCGATTCCGAACTTTCGTGGAAATCACTTGTTTGCGCGTCGGTTCGAGGCAGTTTTTCTTTGTTCCCATCCAAAGGGGCCTAAAATGACACAATCTGCTGCTGCTAAATAGATTATAAAGTCGGTATCGTTTGTGAAGACGTGGGTAAATCAATTTAACTAGACGAAAAATGTCGATGATTTACAAACGTGGCTCGGTAGGCAAAGTCACTTCGAAAGTCGAAAAACGAATCGTGTCTTTGTTTTCACGGAATCCGAAATTGACGCTCCGTCAAGGAGCTGCAAAATGAAGAAAATCGGGTTTGAATGTGTCCCATGAGACTTTTCGACAACATCTTCGTGCTCATGATGTCAAATTCCAAAGCACGTTGGAGAAACCTTTGCTGCACGATAAGATTCTAGAGTAATCCTCACAATCGCCAGACGCCAACCCTATTGAAAACGTTTGGTTCCTTGTAAATAAAAAGCTGAAAGGAAAGACTATAAGGAATTTAACTCAGTTGTCTCGCAAGATTCGAAGAATTTGGAGATCATTGCTGCGCGCGTATGCAGTGACAGCATGCCTCGAAGATGCCAGGCGTTTATTGATGCAGGAGGCGATTGGACAACTTATTAAAATAATTGCGCCGTTGTTAGCACACCAAAGAATACATTGATGGCAAAAAATTTTCTTGAAACACATTTTTTCAAGAATACGAGCCGTCACCTTACTTGACCGACTGTGAAAACACTAAAACGTAAACATATAAAATTTTATATTTATCCTTAAATTTGTAATTTAATATTTTACTTAAACTATATAAGCCGAAATTTCAAGATAGTTACAGTCTCTGTAATCGCGATAACCAAAGAAATAAGAGATGGTTTTCCTATTATATAGTTCAGTCCTATTTAATAAGCAGGTTAATGATTAAATAAGCAACCCTACCTCAGATAATTCTTAAATAAATTTTATGGAAAACAGTCCTAAGGGGCTACAAAAGCGAATCACAAAAAAGAAACTAGAAAACTCCGAGTTTTCAAATAAAATCGATTAAAAATTATAATTTACCTAACCTGTATCTTTTTCCTAAAATACTATCTTCGCTATTAAATCAGATTCGACACTGCTAAAAGCCACAGTTTCGTTACTCTAGGATGTGTCGCCTGTCTACTTTTTTTTGGGACCTTAAATACTGAGTATATTGATTACAATGTTAGTAAATGTTAGGCTAATATACTACGAGTTACACAAATGGTATATTGTTTTAATAATTAAAAATCTTTAAAAAAAACTATGTTGTTATTCTAGATGTGTTTGTAAATGGGGCTACATGTACAGCGAAAAAGAGAAGAAATGTTTAGCGAGCGACGCATTAAAAGAAATTAAACTTAATAGTCAGCAAAAGAAGAAAAAACGACACAGTAAATAAATGGGAATTGTTTGTGAAGACTGTTATAAGGACTTTGGGGAAGTCAGGTTCTTTAAAAAGTTCCAACATTTTTGAAACTGTAACAATGTTATTATTGACGACAATGTTACTATATTTTTATTAAAAATACTTATTTTAAATATTTCTATGCCAGACTTACGGTTACCGAGATATATGGAAAAAAACATTTACACCCCTGTTTTCAATATGGTGGCCAAATGAGTGCATCCCCGACCCCGAAAACTCAAATTTAACCTTACGTTGGACCCTCCAAATGATAAAAAAAATAAATCGCATGTACAGGGTCATCATTTTTAGTCGCCCGGCCCCGATTTATGGAAAATTATTGGATATTTATTTATTTTTTTTAATGTAGAATAGTCTAGTGAATGTCAAGAAGTATACTGACATATTTGACAAGTAGTAAAAACGACGCTGGGCATCGTGAGGCCAAACAACTTTTTTTGTTAACGACATACCTTTTGTAAAACGGCATTGTAAGGACTCTTAGAGATATTGTACACAAACATAAGACAAATGATATTGAGCACTTAAAAGCAAAAATATCAGACGACTGCAATAGTACATCTGGAGAAATTATTTACAAAGCTTCTCATCAAACGCTAATGAAAAGAATAGAAAAAGGCATGATAGAAGAAGGAAGACATATAGAAAATTTCTTTTGAAGTTCTTTTTATTTTTTAAGTTTCAAACATTTAATTTAATTAACATGTATTAAGTTATGTAATGTTAAAAGTTATATAGTTTTTTGCGATTTTTAATGAAAATAATGTGTTCTTGTTTTTTATTGTTCGAAGATATTTTATTAAAGGAAAAACCTCACCAGCATAGTAACTAATATTATTACAATTACTCCCAGATAAAAGTATGACAGCCGCCTACTAGATAAATTGTTTGAAAACCGCCAAACGTGGCATACGATTCATGACAACCGAGATGGCCAAAAAATAATATTCTAGAAGGTTTTTGCTGCATAACTTTTTTGCAAAACAAATTAGAAAGAAAACAGATCAAGGAAAAAATGTTGAAAAAAATTAAGGCTTTCCAATGGCGTTTTACAAAGTGTATGTCGATACTACTCAGTATATATCTCCACTACATCAAACACTTTATTTTTGCACTCGACGCGCGTTTCGCTAACCATGTTAGCTTCATCAGGAGCGATGATTGACTAAAGCTAAACTACAAATCTACCTTATTTATACTTAGCCTAACACCTGAATTACTAAGGCGTAACTAATGGCATAGGCGAGGCCATCAGTTCCGGTCAAGTAACCAGTAGAGAAGACTATAAGAAATAGGCCCTCTGTCTTTATTTAAACTACTTTTACATTTTATAATTTGCATACTTTCGTATGCGTTCAACAATCTCCTATCAGATACATTTTTAATTAATTTTAGATTATCTAATGTTACAGTATGATCAGCTTCAAGTGCATGTTCGGCAATGCTAGACTTTTCTGTTTTACGGTATTTTAAATGTGCTAAATGTTCTTTCAATCGTGTTGTAATTGACCTTTATTTTTGCCCAACATACTTTTTGTCGCAATCATTACAACTAATTTCATAAATTCCACTTTTCTCACAATTAGGAATCTTATCTTTGGGATTTGCTAACATATTCCTCAGATTGTCTGACGCCTTATAGGCTAAGGTGAGGCCTATCTTATTAAATACCTGTCTCCTGCTGAATTTCGGATTATATGGTATGGAGACATACTCGGTCTTATTTTCCTCGCGTGTAAACAAGGTTGAATTCTGAATATTTAACCTGAACTCATGTTTGTTTATTAACTTATTTACTAAGTCTTCGTCATAACCATTAACTCTAGTTGTATTTCTAATACGATTCCTTTCATTATTGAAGTTTACTCTATTCAGAGGAAAAGTGACAAAACGATGAACTAAAAAATGTAATGCGGCTAATTTGTGTTGTTTGCCATGAAATGAATCATTAGGAATATATCTGTTATTGTGTCTTTTTTATAGATGTCAAATTCTAACCTATTATTATTTTTATGACTTCCTTTTCCTTTAGAAATACAAACAGTTAAATTGGCTGGAACTTACTTACTTCTAACACTGTAGGTAAATTATTGTTTTTACGTCCCTTGCTAAAGGGAAAGAATTACTACCTGCAATTTTTACTTTTCTTTACGTTTTAAATAAATAAATAAATAAATAAATGGCCTGGAAACACCCCTCTTGGGGTAGGGCCACCCTTTGGGTTCTCTAGATCTAGTTTATGGGTTGATCAGACCCTTTTTCCTTGTTATATTTCTCTGCTTAGATGTTTCCAAAATTTTCTGTTAAACGTCTTCTCCTTCCAGTTCGTAATCCCTGCTGCCTCCATGTCTTCCTTGACTCGCTGCATCCATCCTATTCTCGGTCTACCTCTCCTTCTACAACCCGGTTTCCATTGAAGTATTTCATATATTGGTGCCCCTGGGCCTGCTCTCCATGTGTGCCCTAGCGAATTAAATCTCTTCTGTTTAATTTTTTTGACTATGTCCTCCTCCACCTCTTCCAAAATTTCTTGATTAGTCCTCCTTCTGTAGACTCCTTCACATATTCTTATTGGCCCTAGGATCGCCGTTAATATCTTTCGTTCAATTCTTCTCATGTCTTCTCTTGTTTCTTTGTCAACTTCGGTAGCATACATTAGTTTTAGGAGTATTATTGTCTTGTATATCCTCATCTTACTGTGTTTTCCTATTATCTTACTACTTAACAATTTCTTATTGCTATGGAGCAACTTGTTTGCTATTATTAATCTTTCCTTTACTTCCATTTCCTTGTTCCCACCCCAGTACAGCGTCAATCCCAAATTTCTTTACGTTTTAGTGTTCTTAAATCATGAAAAATCTATATTTTCATTTCCATCGGTCTGTATATACGACTGTCAGGCTGTTGGTCTGTATAATATTTAAAATAGGGATGAAACTTATAGTTTTTGAGCGATATTGTTTCAAGGAAAGAGGGCGATATGTTGTATGATTTTATTCATAATATGGAATTTACGTTATTTTTAGTTGAGGAAGTCAAATTTAATACTTATTTTTGTACTACATATTTATAAAAAATGCACTCGTGATAATTTTCGCTAAACTTACATTTTATGGAGACTATTCCACAATTTTTTCAAAATTTTTTGATCAGTACTTTTCGGGATAGGGTGGGTGGACAGGGGTTTTTAGCCATGCTTTTTAAAATAATAAAAAGAAAAGTGTACACAAGTATTACATCATATATATGTTTGAACTCGCGTTTTCACAAGCTTTCATTTGACACCCCACTCGATGATTTGGTAAATTGTTTTTCACTTCTGATTTCACCACCCCCCCCAAAAAAAAAATAACCCCTTAAGGTTTTACATACACCTCAAATTTTCAAAAATTAAATTCTTTTTTTACGGATTTTTCTCTATACTTCTAAGAATTATTCAAAAAGAAAATTCCACTTTCTTACAAAATTATAGCATTAAATTTGACCTGGCGTTGGACTGGAACCGCTACCTGGTTTCAGACACTATCTGCATTATTACTCAATCAATTTTTCATATTTTTTAACTTTTTTTTTTAATTTTAATAATTACTTTTTCTACAAAATGTCGAGAGGTTTTTTTAAATTTTTCTAATAGACAATTTTTAGTGTTCCGTACGGAACACTTATAAGAGGACTTCGGTGTCTGTCTGTCACACCCGATTTTCTCCGAAACTTGTCATAGAAAGTTGAAATTTGGTAATAATATAGGAATTGATGGCCTCATCAGAGCCATGTAGTTTTGAAAGTTAAATTTTGACTTAAGGGGTTAGTTTTGGGGAGTGAAATCGGAAGTGAAAAAAAAAATTTACTAGGTCATCTAGTGTGGTGTCAAATGAAAGCTTGCGAAAACACGAGTAATTATATATATATATATATATATATATATATATATATATATATATATATATATATATATATATATATATATATACATATATATATATATATATATATATATATATATATATATATATATATATATATATATATATATATATATATATATATATATATATATATATACCAGGTGTACAAGTATGAATTGCGGATTTCAGACAACAGATGGTGCACCAATGCAGTTTGTGCTATAAAGATTTGACACTGCGCCATTTTGTTGTGTCATCAACAAGTGTCAGACGCTCACGAGTGATAAATTGGAAAAGTGTGTGCATAGTGTTGTGTTGTTGTGTTCAATATGTCGAAATTTATACCGAACAAAGAGCATTCTCGGACAGCATTAATTTTTTGTTTTCATTTGAAGAAAACTGCTGTTGAATTATACCGATAACTTCAAGAAGCTTATGGTGAACATGCTCCATCGCAAGATACGTGTGAACGATGGTTTAGGCGTTTCAAAAGTGGTGACTTCGATGTTGCAGACAAGGAACGTAGAAAACCGCCAAAAAATACGAAGATCTGGAATTGCAAGCATTGTTGGACGAAGATGATTCACAAACACAAAAACAACTAACTTTCTGCAATTGGGCGTTAGTCAACAAGCTGTTTCCAATCGGCTACGAGAGATGGGAAAGATTCAAAAGCGCAAAAACACGTGTGACATTTTGCTCGCTCGGTACAAAAGGAAGTCGTTTTTGCATCGTATAGTTACAGGGGATGAAAAGTGGATTTATTTTGGAGAATCCCAAGCTGAAAAAATCATGAGTAGACCCAGGCGCACCATCCACATCCGCCGCAAGACCAAATCGCTTTGGTAGAAAGACGATGCTCTGTGTTTGGTGGGACTAGAGGGGCGTGGTCTATTATGAGGTGTTAAAACCTAGGGAAACGGTTAATACTAAACGTTACCAACAACAATTGACCGATTTGAACAGTTCGCTGCTTGAAAAAAGGCCAGAATACCGAAAGAGGCAACACAAAGTCATTTTTCTTCATGACAATACTCCATCACATACGGCAAAACCATTTCGCGACACGTTGGAAGCACTCAGCTGAGAAGTTCTACTCCATGCGGCTTACTTCCGATTACCACTTGTTTGCATCGATGGGCTTGCTGAGCAGCGCTTTGGTTTGTACGAAGATGTGAAAAAATGGCTCGATGAATGGTTCGCAACAAAAGGGGAAGATTTTTACTGGCGTGGTATTCACAAATTGCCCGAAAGATGGGGAAAATGTGCAACAAGCGATGGAGCATACTTGGAATAAAGCACTTTTTATCATTCTTCCGAATTTAACATGTTTTTTTAGAAAAAAAAACCGCATTTCATATTTGTGCACCTGGTATAATGTAATACTTGCGCACACTTTTCTTTGTATTATTTTTTTAAAATCGCATTCTGGAATATTCTCCATGGGGTGGAGATTGAACGAAAATTATCACGAGTCCATTACCTTTAATAATGTATCTGGTATATAAAAAAAAACAAAAATTTCAAGGTCATCAGTTTTCAGTAAAGATTAGAAACAAACTTTGTTGAAAACTCATTTGGGTTTGTGAAGTCACTGATCATTTTATACCTCTGTAACAAACATTTTTATTTTAAAAGCAATCAACGTACGGAACACTAATTGCGCAAGTCCGACTTGCACCGGCGGTTATTATTTAATAACTTGCACTTGACCAGTTATTTATAAATAATTAATCATAAATTGTTTGGTCGAAAACTGCATACTAAAGTTTGAAACACCATAATTTTTTTATTAAAACATTATTCACAAGATTAATTTTTATTTTTACATATTGGATTATTTTTTATGAACTTATCTTGCAGACAAGGATATGTCATAGTTTTCATTAGTGGTCCACTTAACCCAATAAAAAATAATGTTATAACAAATTAAAAAAAAAAATCTTGTAATTTAAAGTACAATAAAAATATATAATCGCCTTTTTTTGTGTGTGACAGACGGATAGACACAGAAGTGATCTCATAAGTGTTCCGTACAGATCTCTAAAAATACATTTTTAAGGCGATGTCCACCGAAATACTACCCTCATTTCAATTTACGCCTAATTTCAAGATTAAATATCCCCCGAACAACCTGGTTTAATTTAATTTTTACCTCGTTACTTCTTTACATTCAGCTTGTTTACCGCAAAATGCCGGACAATTAAAAATTTTCGGGAAAAGTAAAGGAATAAAAGCAACATAATTCTTCGTCCTTTCTCTTTTCCGTTGGTGCAAAAGCGACCATAAACACGAAAATAAAACAGTCTCCATATCCATTACTTTCCACTTTCCATTGTACTTCCAAGAGGACATTAAACGCGAAATAATACAGCCGGAATAATAAAGCGAACCAGCTAATAATTTGCGAAATTAGTTGAACAAACAACAGGGTTTCTTTATTGCCTGTAAATATCCAAATGGAAATTTCAAGAATATTAAACTGGATTTAATGTATTTAAAAGTTACTTAAATTTTGTGGTTTTGGATGAAAAATTTACGGTGATTTTCCGGTATTTCCTAAATTTTCGTTTAACGCTTAACTTTATGACTCAATTAGAATATTTTGTGAGTTTAAGAATACTAATACTTTTTTTACAACTATTTAAAAAGTACATTTATTATTACTACATTTGTTGTATCTTACTGAAATGTCCCGTCAATACTGCAATTAGTATTTCGAATTTTGTTCTCTCATTTGACGTGATGCGGCAAAACGCTTTCCGACATTGTAGACAAGATTGTAAAATGGATGGAAAAATGGAAGATTGAATTAGACGGAAACAAGTGTGAGTGCATTGTCCAGGAAAAGATCAAACGTACACATAAATCAACCAATAACAATAAATAACAAAAGCATAATACCACAAAATAAAATAAAATATTTGGGTATTATCCTGAATATAAGGATGCGCTTCACATAACATGTTTCCTATATGTTAGAGAAAGGGTTCCTTCTTCCAAACTACTATTTCGCCACTTGCTGACATGCACCCCCACAACATAATACTACCGCCACCGTATTTTACAGTAGGTACTACGCAATCGGTGTTATACTTCTTTTTTGTACGACGCCTTACGTAGGTAGCGCTACGAATACCAAAAATCTCAAGCAAGGGACAAAACAAACATTACAGAGAAATTAATATGAAAATACTTTCGGGTTTACTATTCGGGTTATTCATTTACTAAAATAAATGTTTTAAACGATATTCAGACTTAATAAACAAGGCATACCCCAAAGTTAGAGTCGTCCGACTACACGATATTAGACCATTTCTCTTCGTTGAAAGGTGTAGTAGGTTTCTGGTCCCATGCCGAGCTCATTTTTTTATTCTTCTCCGATAGCCTGGGTTCGTTTTCTAGATTTACAACCTTTGATAACACCATTTTGGAGCCCTCTTCTCACTGTTTAAGCAGAAATTTCCTTTCCAACGTCTTCAGAAAAATCAGCACATATGTAGCTTAGAATACGTCTTTTTGCGATTTTTCAGTCCCCCAGTCAAAAAGTTCGCTTTCTCAAGAGGTATTGTTGCAATAGAACTTTCTGGCCATGTGAGTGGTGGTATAGTGTTTTTGGTGAATCTTGGACTAACTGCCTTAGCGACTGACCAAAAGGACCTGAAATTGTTGACGCAAGTAGGAAGTTTGTTTCCAATTTATTAATTGTCTGCCTCCTTGGTGTCGTCGATAATTTCCTTGCATCTGTTCCGGGCACAAACAAAGATGTAGTGATTTATAATGTTAGGATTTTCACGTCATTGAGGATAGGCAAGATCTTTAGCATTTTCGGTCAAATCAAGGCTTGTCGTTGGAAAGGCATTTCTTCGAAAAAAGGATATAAATGTCCATACCAGCCAAAATAACATCGGAAACCTTCTTAGCGGTCAAATGGGTAGTTAGATCGAAAACAAGCGTCTAACCAAGGGAAAGTTCGGGCATATTCCATGAGTTCCTCCTCTTTAGCAGATTTGTAGTGCCAAATCTTGAGCAATTTTGGCGTAAGAGCAATATATATATATATATATATATATATATATATATATATATATATATATATATATATATATATATATATATATATACAGTGGCGAACAAAAGTATGGAAACCGTTAAATTCCCATCTCTAGTCTTAACATTTAAACGGTTTACAATTGCAATATTAGTTATTAATCGTGTACATGCTAACAGACATTTTGAAGACTAAAACAGTTATTGTTTATTAGAAATATGCTTAGTTTTTAACGTAACAAAATTATGCACAAACAAAAGTATGGAAAAATTTTTGTTACAAAATAAAAATTCCACTAAGACGACTAAGATGTCGAGAATATTTAATATTTAGTGGGATATCCTTTTGCGTCAATTACTGCTTGACATTTTCTGCCCATAGAGTCAATAAGCCTAGCACAAAAATCGAGTGGTATTTTTTCCCATTCTTGTTTTAATGTGATGCAAAGTTGGTCCCGGCTTTATATATTTCTTTTCCTAATTTCCTATCGGGTTCAAATCAGGTGATTGTGAAGGCCAGCGCTTCACCCGAATCCTTTGTTCAGAAAACCCATTCTTAGCCAAGCGAGATGTGTGTTTTGGGTTATTGTCTTGTTGAAAAATCCATGACAGTGGCAAATCTTCTTCATAAGGAATCAAATTATTTTCCAATATCTCAAGATACATTTGAGCATCCATTCTGCCATTTATCTTTGCCAATGATCCCATACCAGATCGTCGAAAACAACCCCATGCCATGATATTTCCACCGCCATGTTTGACAGTAGGCACAAGGTACTTTGGGTCATATTTTAGACCAACTGGTCTTCTTCCATAACCAGTAGAATCACTTTCAAAGTGATTGAACCTACTTTCGTCCCTAAAGAAGATTTTGGGTCCAGTCTTTTAATCTCTCTTTTCTGTGACCCTTTGTAAGGAGTGGCTTTTTAACAGGATGCCTACCATGAAGATTTTCAGATAACAGACGACGCCTAATAATCATGTCTGACACCAATACACCCTGATATTCCTGCTTTAGTTCTTTATTAATATCAACAGCAGTTTTCTTGGGATCATTTTTCGCTTTTCGAATCATAATTTTGTCTACTCTCTTACTTGTTTTTCGAGGTCTACCACTTTTGAATGCCGGATCAACAGTGCCCCTTCTCGAAAACTTCTTAACAATTTTGCTGACAGCGCCCCTATGCTTGTTTAAAGATTTTGCTATTTCAATTTGCTTCTTTCCACTTTGATACAGAGAAATAATTTTATGTTTCAGATCTGAACGGTAATATTTGCACTTTGGCATTTTGGTAAAAACCGCACTCTTAAACAATGCTACTAAATGACTTTATATCAACAATAATATATTCTCAAAGTAGAATAATAAATTTATTTCAATGCTTGCGATAAGGACAAAACGAGTTTCTTAAAAACCTCATCTACCAGAAAAGGTAAACAAAGTTTTTATAGTCAATAATAAAATTCTATAAAGAAATTGCCAACAAAACAAGACTAGTTTTTTATTCCTAAAGGATAGTATTTTATATTTTTGATTAAGAAAATTTCGCCACCGTATATATATATATATATATATATATATATATATATATATATATATATATATATATATATATATATACATATATATATATATATATATATATATATATATATATATATATATATATATATATATATACATACATATATATATATATATATATATATATATATATATATATATATATATATATATATATATATATATATATATATATACACGAAGTATTAAACAGGGTGTTTAATTTTTTCTTTTTAATTTTCAGGTTCTTCTTTTAACTCCGTAAGGAGATTCTTTAACCACTATACGATTTTTGAAATAAGTTTGAGAGATGATCAGTTTATGTAACCTGTATATGTAACATTACCGTGTATTTCATTGATGTAAAACCATTATACGCGTAAATGATCAACCAAAACTAAAAAAAAACCACGTCAAAGTCGGACAAAAATAAAGGTCATTTCTAACTACTCTCTTCAATTACCATGGTGTTATGCACAAAGTCCAGCTGACCACACAAATAATTAGGAATATTATTAAAGCTTATGCGTCCTTTATGTGGGCTTGTGGGGATTATCGGTGATAAATTAATTTTCAGTTTTGAACTGATAATTGTTTATGTGTGCTATTTCTCTTAGTGAGTAATTGGCCTTTAAAACATCGATATTCAAATGACCAAATTTGTAATTACAGGCATTCTTTTAATTTTATGTAACACAATATAACAATATTTCAATTTTATGCACGAGAACATTCTAACTGTCCACGTTTGAGTCAATTATTGTTAACGTGTCTATTTACTGCCATTGGTGTACATATTAAACAACCAAAAAACTTTAGCGTTCTCTTATTGATTACAAAGAAGTGCCATTTATCATAATTAAGTAGATTTTTATTGCAAATTCATTGTTATTTTCTAACTTGTAAAAAAGGCCTATGATAACGTCCCACCACGTACCGTGTTCAGCCAAGTCTTCAATGTACTGTCGTTGCGGCAGAAGTACTGGAAGTGCTTTACCGACGTTTATAAGAAAATTTCCAAATTAAGGCGAGGCAAGGTTACCATATTTTGTAATATTCGCAAGTCAGTGATTTAAAGTAAAGGTCTCGTACTTATTAAGGATCTAAATATAAAAAAGTCTCATTTAATTACATTATTATTTCAATCTTTCTAACAAGTATTAAATTATACTACTTATTCCCTATTGTCAACGAAAGCCTTTGTATATGTAGATAAATATTAGAATTTCACTCATCAGATTAAGCCCGTTAAAATTATTCAGTTATGTTAATCGTTCTAATTCGCCCCCTCCTTTGTAAAACCTTCAGAAACAATACGACAAAATCCAAGACAAAGTAATGCTATTATTTATAAATATACGTGAATGTTTACTCAATCCTCGTTTTCCCGTATTTTCCAATATACACCGTTTCTCACGTTTATCCCTGTATTTTCCTTAGTTCCTCAGTAATGCCTTTTAAAGCTTCTGGTGAGAATTTCTGAATTTCAAATACGGAAAAACATATTTATCTGAATACATTTAAGAGAAAAAATCGTCCTGTAAGCCACCAGTTAGTTTTTGGCAATAAAAATTCTTTGTTTAAAACTCTTTTTTCGATCGTTCTTGTAGCTCTTACCACTGTAACCAAAGAAAAATCAAATGAAATTTTAACTTCAAAAATGGTTGTGCCAAGCTATGAATACTAAAATCAATTTTCTTTAATAAAAACTCAATTCAACGGTGCAAAAGCTAAAAAATCATTAAAAAGTTCCAGTAAAACTGATCTAGTTATATAGACCTCAGAAAAGTCTCGAAATATGTATTACACCTATATATTAAGATATATGATTCACTATTCAAATCATATGGAAAAAAGTTTTTAAAAAATTAATTCATTTCACCTAATTTTTAGAATCAAATCAGTCAATTAAAATACCTGTGTTTGAAATCGTTGTTCTTGTGATTAGATCAGATTCAATGTTCTAAACTCGCAGGGTATTAACCTCCGAAGATGTGCTGTGCAATCGTAGGCGAAACATCGAGAAGTTACTCGGGAAGCGGCTCGCTAGGACCCACGAAAAGATAATAGAGTGGCCCTCACAATCGCCGGACGCTAACCCTATTGAAAACGTTTGGTCCCTTGTAAAGAGAAAGCTCAGAGAAAGAACTCTGAGGACTGAGTTATCTCGCGAGATTCGAAAAATATGCAGAAAATCTCGTCGGCAGCATTCCACGAAGATACCAGGCGATTATTGATACAGAAGGCGCACAGTGTCTCGACTAGTACAAGCTAGCGGGACAATATTATTTCTTCACTTATTTCAATTGTTTATGTATATTCCAGGTATCTTAAGCTATTTTAAGAAAAAAAAAGTTGAAAAATGTGTACTGTATGTGTATTAATCGAAATATGTAGCTGCAAGACGGAAGTGGTTTACTAATGTGTCTCATTTGTTCATTATTGTCACTAATTGTTCTTTAATTAGCTACATACGTCTACCTACTCATTATGTGTGAAAAGCACAATCATGTTTGTTTACAAAGAAATTTCTAGGAAAAAAATAAAAATCGTAATGATAGTACCCACATTTATTAATTTACAAAATATTATTTCTTTTAAAATAAATTAGTACAATAACAGTATCTATATATCAATTATTTACAATAACAAGGTGTATAAGTAAAAGAAATATAATATTAAATAACTTATATACTAAGGCATGAATTATAAGCAACTACAACACACAATAAAATAAGAATAATAATTACAATAAAAAAATACTTAAACCTACTAATCACCATCAGATGAGTCGTCATCACCGCTCTCCCATTCAGTAGAATATTCAGAGAGTAAATAATCCTCCTCATTTAATTCGTGATGATGACTTACTGATGGTGTTTCGGATGGCAATGAAGGTGGGATAATCAACTGCAGAACCTCCGATGGCAAAGAAGTAAATTTTCTTCGCGGGAATTCTCTATACGAGTTGATAACAGGATCAGACCGCTTCCTGGTGTGCCGTTCACGGAATCTACGACAGTCTTTATTTCTTGCCTCCTGGGCTTCTTCGGAGAGTTGTCCAGTGGGAAGAAGAAAAGACTTTATAACTTCTGCGCTGTGTACAAGAATTTTATGCACAGTAACGGGCATGGAATACCACGAATACAGATCAAGGTATAATTTTCTAGTATCGACACAAAACTTTTCGAATTCTATATAATTTATGTCATATCCCGATGACAAAGTTCTTAAAATTACATGAAATCTACGAATAAGGTCTACGTCTAATCCTGTAATTTCGCTACTCAATTCAGCTTTGAAAAAAAATCTACGTGATGTGTTTCCATCGTTTGTGTTCCCATACCCAGGTTTTGGTTTATCTACAATGAGACCCATACGATCTTTAAACACTTTTTGTATCTCTTGTGAGCGTTGCTTCACAATAGCTTTGTCGTTATCTCCCCTGACTTGCCACTTTTTTATTTCTAAACGATAGCTGATGTGAAGCAAACATTCAAACGTGCGGATCCATGCATGTAAAGTAGATAAACCAAATGCAAGGCGTTCTTCGTTGCTGAGATATTTCTTCGACTCCTCGTTCATAGTAAACGGGGTGGCACCGCAAATATAACACTTTTGTGTTGAACTTGTGTCTGTTAAGGCATTCCACACTTTGCCATCAGTCATTGTCAACAACAAATCGTGTTTAACAGAGATTTAAGATCCAGCAACGTTACATAATGTTGGAAGAAGCTGACTTACTTCATCTAAAATTTTAGAAGTTTCTTCTTTCGTAAACTCTTTTGTCTCCTTGGCAAAAATAAACTTAATAGGACGACAATATAAAGTAGAGGAAGGTCTTGGATTTTGCCAGATCACAGTTTCGCCATCAAGCAGTCTCAAAGGGACAAATGAGTATACGAACAAAAATTCGTCTGTAGCGTTAGTGTTCTCAAATTTCTGCTTATACGTGCTATGCCCCAAACTCCCATCACAGCCCCATTTGCTTACCAACGTATAATATGAACGAGATAACACACTTCTAATGACTTCCGTCTGAGCTTTAACTAATCGTTCAGCCGTTTTATCCAAAATCGCGTGAAGTTTAATTTCAGCTCGAGATTCAGTCACAGAAATATATTCGTCAGAAGGACAACAAGAAGCTTTGGACTTACGTAAACTATAAAACGATGACTTGATGTCCCGCTTTCATTGACCATTTTCTTGTTTGTTTATATGAGTGAGAAGTCGATTTCGAGTCCACATAATAAGCTAAAGCTTCGTCTGGTGTTAACTGCCGACTTTGTTCAGAACACTTATTCTTTTCTCTAGTTTCACTGACCGCGACGTTATGGATCTGTTTAGCAACACTTCGATGCCCTTCTTTTCGAGTAGCTAACTCAGCTGCTGTAATAAGCTCACTTGCACTTCGCGATTCCAAAAGATCTTCTACTCTCCGTCTCTTCGTTTTCGTTGATGAATCTTCAAATGATTTTCTGGGTCGCCCTACGGAAAGAGCCGCTGATGATGTTGAAGTGCACGGCTGGTTAACACACATCTTTATTTCGATTCCGGATCCCTCTAACCAATCTTTATGTTTGATTAGAAACATTTCTTTGTTACACTTTAAAGAAGTCCACTTTTGATTGAATTTTGCTGAAAGGCTTGATATTTTCATTTTGAGTCGTTTTAGAGAATCGTCAGAAACATCAGACATATTGAATTTGTCACTTATATAATAAAAAATGCCACTGTTTCGTTCAGTTTTGTCATGTTTTAGCCATTGTTCAAAAAACTCCATTTTCGTCATAGTCACGACTCGTTCAGAAAAAAATAAAATAGTTTTACTTTCGGGCCTTTTCGGGGTCTATAATATATATGAATCTGTGCCTGAATGTTATAGGTATTACATATAGAAAAATCTAGGTGGATATATGTGGATAAAAAAAGTTGCTACTTTTAAAGTTTACAATTAATGTAAAATTTGCTGGATTTATCTATACATTTACAAATTGATATTACACCAAAAGTATACATATTTTTTATAAAAAATATAAGTCATAATAGAGTACATACCTTCAACAGAATATTCCATCACAAAAAACTCGTATCACTTTGCTACCAATTTTAAAATATGTTATCACAAGTGTGCATAAAATGCAACTGATTTGCAAATGAAAATGACCTCTCTTATAAGGGTTACTTTGACCCCCTGGTAAGATACCTTTATGAGGTGATAAACAAATTAATTTTTGGAATTCGTTAAATCAGGGGGGTTGTTTACAAGTCGTTATCAGTGGTTCCTGGAAATTACGTCATGAATATTGTCCCCCTAGCATGTTCTTGCCGAATCACTGTGAACCGATTGGGGAACTTACTAAGGTGTGTGCAATTGTTAGCACACCAAAAAATACATTAATAGCAACAGATGTTTTCGAAACACATTTTTTCAAGAATACGAGCGGTTACGTTCTTACTTGACAGATTGTACCATTTTAAACGCTTGCAACTATAAATATCTGTTTTACCGACAGATCAGGAAAATGGTTCGTTTAAAAAACCATATATAACTAGATATCTATTACATGTACCTTTTATTTTAAACAAATTATTTAAGGGGATACTCCTTCTGGATTTCTTCTGTGTCGATTGGAAAACTGATGCTTCGCAGCTCATCCCGCCGGCTCCTTCGGAGCTTCTTCCAAGAACCGACTTGTTCGTGATCTAGCACAAAACTGAACTAATTTCGCTTGAATACGCCTCTTATATTAGTGGACCGAGGTGGAGGAAGGATGGATAATCTATTCCCAGAGAGGGAGAGCGAGAGACCCGTGTCACGATTAAGGTTGTTCGGATGTTTAGATATTTTGAGAGATTCCTGAATTTTCCTAGGATAGAAAAAGAAATTCGTTGCAAGGATCTTTGACTGTTCAGGTGTTCTGAAAGTGCTGAAGTGAAATATTAGTAAGACGAAGACTACCCTTCGAAGCTCTCTAACTTTAGTACATATTTGTTTATTTCACCGATATGGGTTTTACCGCTGCTACATGGGATAGTGTAGACGCCTGTACTTTCAAGCAGAATCTTTGGCAGTTGTGATAGTTTAGGACACGTAGAGTGTTACTGTTATATGTTTCCGCAGAATTTTTGAAATGCGATCTGTGGGAACAGCTTACAGCGATACAAAACCAATATGAATTGCCACTTCAATACACGCTTCACGTCATTTTTAGTGTTCCGTACGTATAAGATCACTTCGCTGTCTGTCCGTCTGTCTGTCTGTCAAACCTGATTTTCTCCGGAACTATTTGCAATAGAAAGTTAAAATGTGGCGCTAATATAGGAATTGATGGCCTCACCAGAGCCGTGTAGTTTTAAAAGTTACATTTTAAATTAAAGGGTTCGTTTTGGGGGGTGAAATCGGAGGTGAAAAAAAAATTTTGCCAGGTCATCGAGTGGGGTGTCAGTGAAAGTTTGTAAAAACACGAGGTCAAAAATATATATAATGTAATACTTTCGCACATGTTTCTTTGTATTACGTTTAAAAAATTGCTAAAAATCTCTGTTCCCCCTCCTTATCACGAGAAGTACTGATCAAAAAATTTTGAAAAAATTCTGGAATATTCTCCACAGGGTGTAGATTGAAAGAAAATTATCAGGAATGCATTACCTTTAATAATTTATTTGGTATATAAAAAAATTAAAACTTCAAGGTCATCAATTTTCAGTGAAGATCAGAAAAAAAACTTTGTCGAGAACTCATTTTGGGTGAGATCATTTTATGCCTCCATAACAAAAATTTTTATTTTAAACGCAATCCAGGTACGGAACACTAATTGCGCAAAGTCGGTTTGCACTTGACCGGTTATTGCTATTAATAACACAGCCCCACAAAAAAAAAGTGGGGTATACTTTTGATGCGATATATCAGATCCGTAGTATTTTTGCCCGCTGATCACGAATCTGACGTCAGAATATCGCCATCACATCTCAATTTTTTTCTAACCTCAAAAAATAGGTAAAAATTAGTAAAAATTAAGAAAAAATATACTCCTAAAAAATTGATTCAAGCTTTTTCATGAATCCAAAGATGTATTAATATGTATTCGGACACGCTAAGCTAATATTCATCGGTTGGATTAAGCCATACAGTTCTGTTTTCTTTCTAACCTCAATAAATCAGACAGATATAGAGCTTCTCGAATGCAAAAACGAATTCAAATTAAAATTCAACCGATTCTTACCAAATTTGGTACACGGGGGTTTTTTGGGTTGCTGATCATGAATCTGAGGTCGGATTTGCAAAATTCAAAATGGCGGATCCAAGATGGCGTACAAAATTTTTAAAACCAACCGATTCCTACCTTTGGTATACAGTTGGGGAATCCTCAAACCTGATACTCTTAAACCCTAAACCCTGAAACCTTAGACTCCCACACCCTGTAACCTCAAAAAATAGACCTCAATAACCCTGTAACTTTAAAAATGAGACCCAATAAACTCAAAACCAGGACTTTTAAACCATATACTCTCAAATAGTAGACCCTTAAGCCCTAGAATTGCGAAGGTTAGACCCGCGCCTAACTTTCCTTTTTTTGGCTGTATCTTGTTCTTTTTTCCGCGAATGACCTATTCAAAGGCTTTCTGCCCAAGCGCTTTTGAGGACTTGTTTCTCTTTTTAGCGACCAGCAATAGTCCGCTAGCATATGGTCATCCCATCGTCCTTGATACCGATTTTCTATGATTTTCAGATCTTGGTGAAAACGTTCCCCTTGCTCCTCACTGTAGTCACCAAGATTATCTGGGAAATCATCGATGTGGGAGTCCAGGAAATGTAATTTTAGATTCATTAAGCAACCTAATGTTTGAAAATTTTTTACCATTTTCTCGACTATTTCTTTGTACTTAGGACTTTTATTATTTCCCAAAAAGTTTGTTGCGACTTCTTTAAAACTAAGCCAAGCAGCTTTTTCAACTTTATTCATTTTAGTAACAAATAATGAATCTTGAAACATTTTTCTTATTTGTAGCCCGTCAAATACGCCTGCCTTAATTTTAGCTTCAGAAAATTTCGGAAATTTTTTATGCAAATATTTGAAACATGGGCCGTTTGTATCTAATGCTCTCGTGAATTGCTTCATAAGTCCAAGTTTAATGTGAAGCGGGGGAATAAGAACTTTTCCTGGATCTACCAATGGTGGAAACAATACATTATTTTCACCAGGAGTGAACGATTCTCTTGTTGGCCAAATTTTTTTTCTATAATGACGTTCCCTGTCTCTGCTATTCCACAGACATTTATAACAGAGATAAAGTGTAAACCCTGACTGTTGGCCAAGCAATATTGTTACAATTTTCAGATCTCCACAAATTTTCCAGTTATGATCAGCATATTTTATTTTTATCAAAAGCTGCTTCATTTTTTCATATTGCTCTTCCATAACTGTGGAATGAGCAATCGGAATGGGAGTGTAAACGTTGGTATTATGCAGCAAAACTGCCTTAATGCTCCGTTTAGAAGAATCAATGAACAGTCTCCATTCTTCAGGATCGTATGAGTTATTTTGAAATTCATCCATTAGACCTTTTACATCGGTACAATATGAAAGTGACAATTCCTCGTCCATTGTGAAATATTTTCGAAATTCTTCATCTCTGTTTCTATAATAAGAAATCTTAGCTTCTGGCTTAAGTAAATGTCTTTTCTTTAAAAAGGAAGCAAGATGCTCTGAACCATCTTTGGATAAGCCTAAATCTCTGACTAGATCACTAAGTTCTGACTGTGATACGAGTATTGGTTCTGGTTTACGGTTGTATGGTAAAAATTCTTTATCTGTGTCACTAGTATATGATAGGTTGTCACTAGAACATTCATTAGTAACAGTGTTTGAATCTTTTTCGACAGTCTCAATGTTTTCGGCATGAACTGATAAGGTGAAATCATTTGTTTCCATAACATCAGCATCAAGTGGTTCAGGAGGCGGAATTAGTTTAGTTGGTCTTGTTACTGTCGAAACATCGTTATAAGTTATGGGTGCTTTTATTTTTTCGGTTATGCCTAGATACAACATTCATACAAAAGAAGCAATCATTTTCACTGTATGGTCTATTCCATATTGCTGGTCTGGAATATTTAATCGCCTTCTTATTGATGTACAACATTATTTTGCAAGAACTGCAAATGATGTGGGGAACCCAATCTGTATCCTGGTGCTGTATTTCAATGTTAAAACAATCCTTATCCGTTATCGGTGACCCCATTTTACTCAATACGTGTTGACAGCAAATATAACAAAATGAATCACTGTTTTTATGGCACTTATGAAAAGTCTTTGTACCGTGAGACCGTTTTCTTGTAGCATTATACTCTACATGAGCCAAGTCACCCACACATGAAGAGCTACGGTCGCTGGATGACGGGCCCGCTTTCCCACCCTGACCAACCGCCGATACTGGGTTTCCGAGTCCCTGCATCGTAATTCTCTTTCTTCTACCTGCCATGACGGCATCTAAGCCGTTATCCAGGGACTCTGCCGGCTAGTGGAGTAACACCGTTGCCCACCGTCACCACGTGGAGGTGCCCTGGATGCAGGTAGAAGAATAAAAATCGACCGATGAATTTTCTCGGCGTTCAAAATGGCGCGAAAACATCTGCCATCTTGACTTTTGCAAATCCAACCTCAGATTCGTGATCAGCGACCCAAAAAATCCCCGTGTACCAAATTTGGTAAGGATCGGTTGAATATTAATTTGAATTCGTTTTTGCATTCGAGAAGCACTATATCTGTCTGATTTATTGAGGTTAGAAAGAAAACAGAACTGTACGGCTCAATCCAACCGATGAATATTCGCTTAGCGTGTCCGAATACATATTAATACATCTTTGGATTCATGAAAAAGCTTGAATCAATTTTTTAGGAGTATATTTTTTTTAATTTTTACTAATTTTTACCTATTTTTTAAGGTTAGAAAAAAATTGAGATGTGATGGCGATATTCTGACGTCAGATTCGTGATCAGCGGGCAAAAATACTACGGATCTGATATATCGCATCAAAAGTATACCCCACTTTTTTTTTGTGGGGCTGTGTAATTAATGAATTTCCTATTGTGTAAGTTTAAAAACAACCCTTTCGCAATACACACCTAGTATTCCTGATTATTTTTGTAACAAATGGTAGTCATTTTCGTTTATTTTACATTAATGTTTATTTCAGAGAACAATGTTTTTGGATTATGTAATTTGACAAAGCCGTTAATTCTTGCATGTTTTTGGGGACAAAACATACGAATAAATTTCATGTGAATATTTTGAAATATGAAAAAAAACTCATCACATTTAAACAACACTATTATCTCTAAACACAGAAAATATTATTTACTTTTTTTTTAATTAAAACCCTTTGTGATAGTAAAATTTATGTTACATTTAAATCTGTATGCTTGTTTAATATACCAGGTGTACAAGTATGAAATGCGAATTTTTTTTTTTCTAAAAAAAACATGTTAAATTCGGAAGAATGATAAAAAGTGCTTTATTCAAAGTATACTCCATCGCTTGTTATACATTTTTCCCATGTTTCGGGCAATTTGTGAATACCACGCCAGTAAAATTCTTCCCCTTTTGTTGCGAACCATTCATCGAGCCATTTTTTCACATCTTCATACGAACCAAAGCGCTGTTCAGCAAGTGCATGACCCATCAATGCAAACAAGTGATAACCCGAAGCAGCCAAGTCTGGTGAGTAAGCCTTATGGGGTAGAACTTCCCAGCTGAGTGCTTTCAACGTGTCGCGAACTGGTTTTGCCTTATGTGATGGAGCATTGTCATGAAGAAAAATGACTTTGTATTGCCTCTTTCGGTATTTTGGCCTTTTTTCAAGCAGCGAATGGTTCAAATCGGTCAATTGTTGTTGGTAACGTTTAGTATTAACCGTTTCCCCAGGTTTTAACAGCTCATGATGGACCACGCCACTCCAGTCCCTCCAAACACAGAGCATCGTCTTTCTACCAAAGCGATTCGGTCTTGCGGTCGATGTGGTTGGTGCGCCTGGGTCTACCCATGATTTTTTGCGCTTTGAATTCTCAAAATAAAACCACTTTTCATCCCCTGTAACTATACGATGCAAAAACGACTTCCTTTTGTACCGAGCGAGCAAAATGTCACACGTGTTTTTGCGCTTTTCCATTTGCCTGTCGTTCAACTCATGTGGTACCCATCTACCGGTCTTCTGAATCTTTCCCATCTCTCGTAGCCGATTGGAAACAACTTGTTGATTAATGCCCAATTGTTCGGCGAGTTGTTTTTATGTTTGCGAATCATTTTCATCCAACAGTGCTTGCAATTCCACATCTTCGTATTTTTTTGGCGGTTTTTCACGTTCCTTGTCTGCAACATCGAAGTCACCACTTTTGAAACGCCGAAACCATCGTTCACACGTATCTTGCGATGGAGCATGTTCACCATAAGCTTCGCGAAGTAATCGGTATGATTCAACAGCAGTTTTCTTAAAATAAAAACAAAAAATTAATGCTGTCCGTGAATGCGTTTGGTATAAATTTCGACATATTGAACACAACACTATGCACGCACTTTTACAATTTATCACTCGTGCGCGTCTGACACTTGTTGATGACACAACAAAATGGCGCAGTGTCAAATCTTTATAGCACAAACTGCATTGGTGCACCATCTGTTGTCTGAAATCCGCATTTCATACTTGTATACCTGGTATTTTCTATATGCATGGACGGCAATATTTAATGCGTTTTTAAATTCGCACCTGAATATAGGTGCCCTTCTCCTATACATGCCAGTAACCATAGTATCACAGACACGAGCGTTGACTCAAGCAGCTCTCTTCTAGATCTGCTCTTTAACATACTACTCAATTTAATCCCTGATCTTGCCCTTAGTCTAGTCTGCGCTGCTGGCGGTCGGAGCACCGACTGCTCAGATCGAGGTGTGTTCTCGCAGGTTTATAACCGCAGTGCTTGGTGGGGAAGTAAAAGCAGAAGGTAAGTGCTTGTGCTGACGATAACAATCCATTATTAGTAAGAAATCGATGCAAGATAACGACTGGGAAAGGTTCTTACAATGAAATTTTAAGAAGTATTGCAATTGGTAAGTGGAAAAACACTATATGACACTAAAAATCGTCACCGCTCAGGAAAAAGAAGGAAACAGAGTGCTAGTAAGAAATGTGGGATCGGAAGAAATTCCCGCTATAACAACTGATGAAATAATGAATGCCATACAACAGATGCACAACAACAAAGAACCAGGGGGCAACGAAATAACTATAGAAATGATAGATATGGAGGGGTATCAATAATACAATCTCTTTAAGTTGTATTTAACAGGTGCCTTATAGAAAGCAAAATACCAACACCTTGGGTAAACGCCTTGAATGTGCTTATTTTTAAAAAGGGGAACAAATTTAAATTGGAGAATTACAGATCCATCAGCCTGTTATCGGTACTATATAAAATCCTCACTAGAAAAATAACATATAAATTAACGAACAAATTGGACAGTTATCAACCACGTGAACAAGCGGGATTTAGATGGGGATACAGCACTTTGTACCATCTTTAAACAATTAAACTACTAGTGGAAAAAGCAAATGAATATAAGATCAATCGTATAATTGAGGTGTCCGTTACATTGTGACAGTACATTTTAAATTTCTAAATGAAATGAAACGAATTACTTTTTTATTTGCCATTTCTTTTTTTTATTTATCTGCTACTACAGTTTCGTAGGTTTCCTGCATTGTCAAGCGTAATACTACAAAGTAAGGTGGTTTATTTATGATTTACTAGCCGGGCCCGCGGCTCCGCTCACATGGACTTGATTCACTACGATCGTCACTGCTTATTCCTTATGTTACCCAACGTAATAAAATATCTCCCATTATTTCTCCTTATCTCCCAATATTTCTCCTTATTTCCCATTATCTCTACATAATTTCCATTATCTAGGCTTATCTCTGCTCATCTCCCATTATTTCTCCTTATCTCCCATTATTTCTCCTTATCTCCCATTATCTCACCTTATTTCCCATTATCTAGGCTTATCTCGACTTATCTCCCATTATTTCTCCTTATCTCCCATTATTTCTCCTTATCTCCCATTATCTCACCATAACTCCCATTATCTAGATTTATCTCTGCTTATCTCTCATTATCTCTCCTTATCTCCCATTATTTATACTTATCTCCCATTATCTCACCTTATCTCCCATTATCGAGGTTTATCTCGACTTATCTCCCATTATTTCTCCTTATCTCCCATTATCTCACATTATCTCCCATTATCTAGGCTTATATCAAATTATATAGAACATATGTATAAATTTATAAAAACACGTCAATCGGATAAGTGGTTCTCGAGTGATAAGCGCACTAATGGACAGACAGACAGCCAGAGAGACGTTGCATTATATATATATATATATATATATATATATATATATATATATATATATATATATATATATATATTGTATTCTTTGCTACATGATATTGTTCCATATTTAATGCTTTAGGGAGTGTATTGCAAGAGAACGCGCTAGCGGCAAACTTCTCTCGGACTTAATTCACTACTATCGTCACTGCTTATTTCTTATGTCACCTAATAAAATATATTCTATAACCTGGCCAGAGAACATACGTATGGTTAAAAAAAAGCACGTAAATCGGGTAAGTAGTTCTCCAGTGATAAGCACACTAACGGACGGACAGACAGACAGACAGACGGACGTTTTCATTCATTTTTTGGAATAAGGGTTAATGTTTAGGCCGCCGCCGCCGCGCCGGTGGTTTTCCCCAAATAAATTTTATTATTTTATGGTCAGTAAAAACCAGTCAGTAAACCCCAGAGCATCAGAGCATACTTGTATTATTAATTTATTAGATTTCATTTTTGGTCGTGCTTTTAAAGTGGTTACGTCGATTTGTGCTTTTTATCTTGTGAGTCGTATTTTACTACAGTGAAATGCCCAAAGCCAGTAATGTGTCAGTACCATACAATAACTAAGAATAGATATGGGAAAAATCTACTGTTCTGCATGTGTTAAAATTGTAAGTATAATTTTTGAATACCTATTGAATATACAGGGTATTTCATTTTCGTTTAATATTTAAACATAATGAAATTTTTATCAGGATTTTTGCCGTTGATGCTATTTTCAATGTTATTTAAGTTATTTTGGTTCCATTTAACGAACAAAATTTCTATTTAACGAAACCACGAAATAGAAATACATACGTAAACGTATGTATTTCTAGGTAATCTGATTAAAAAGGTACAAAGCAGAATTTTAGTTTTTGCCTGCCCTAGGCACCTAGTTTTCTATTTAACGAAATTTCTATTTAACGAATTTTTTCCTTGGTATTTTAATTAAATTTTCTTTTTTTATTGCAGATACCATGCGATAAAATAATTCAAATAGAGCAACACGTGCAAACTGCTTGCCATATTGCCAAATTGAGTAAGACGAAACCTGGAGATAGGTCACAACACACATTAATGCAATGTTTCCAACCAACGTACAAAAATAAAGAGCTAAATGAACAAGACATCTTTAACCGAGATCTATGTCGTGCAATGATGACATCAAACATTCCGTTATCGAAGTTACGTAATCAAAACTTTACTTCCTTCCTCCAGAAGCATTGCAAATTTAATATCCCAGGTGAAACAACAATACGGAGAAACGACGTAAGCTCCTTGTATTCACAGGTAATTGAGAAAATTAAAGGTAAAATTCGCAACGAACATTTTTACATATGTATTGATGAAACCACCGATTCAAGAGGACGGTATATTGCGGATTTATTGATTGGAGTTCTTAGCGACGATATTTTGCCAAAATCTTACCTGATTGCTTCCAAACAGTTAGAAAAAACAAATGCATTGACAGTGGCCAGATTTGTTCAAGAGGAACTATCGAAGTTTTTTCTTCCTACGCCTGTTCCAGGAGATAATTTTTTGCTTATTTTGTCAGATGCAGCACCGTACATGATAAAGGCCGGGCAAAATTTGAAAATTTTTTATCCAAACTTAATACATGTAACATGTCTCGCTCATGCTTTAAATAGGGTTGCTGAGGAAATTAGGAATCATTTTCCGCTTGTGAATAGCTTAATTTCTACCATGAAGAAAATCTTCCTTAAAGCGCCTTTAAGGATTCAATTCTACAAAGAAAAACTACCAAACACTCCTCTTCCACCTCAGCCTGTTATTACAAGATGGGGCACTTGGTTGGAAGCAACATTTTTTTTATTGCGACAACTTCTGTCAACTAGATGGTCTAATTGCAGAATTATCAAACGAATCTTCCCAATCTCTTAGAGAACTTAAACGATTAATCAAAAACAAGGAAATAAAACAACAACTTTCCTTTCTTAAAACAAATTATAGCTTTGTTTCTAAAACCATAACTCAAATGGAGGAATCTAATTTGCCATTAACCCGAAGTGTTTAAATAATAAAACAATGTGAGGTCGCTTTTGAAAATGTCGCAGGTAAAATTGGGTGTAAAATTTTTCAAAAATTTCGGAATGTTATGGAAAAAAATAGTGGGTTTCAATTTGTCAGCCAAGTAGCTAATGTTTTAAAGGGGAATTTTACTGATTCCATTGATTTAGATCCTATGCTATTAAATAATTTTAAAAACGCCCCTATTACATCAGTCGATGTGAAAAGTATTGATCGGTCACCGGCATCTGCGCATCATTGTTTTGAGAATTGGAAAAATACGGTCCCTGAATGTCAAGAATGTAACCATCTGCAGCTACAACCACTGCAGGTTTGAGAAGATGGCGACCTTTATGCACGCAGTATGATTTCCTTTAAACTCGAAAGTTGGTACTTTTTGGAATCATTATATAAGAACCATCAATGTACCATATAGCTTTTGAATTTTCCGGGGTAGGATTGTATAATTCGTTCGCAAATGTAGGTACATGACTTTCTATACTGGTATATTCTGCTCTGGTTATTGCATTGGACCCTATATTTTACGGAACGAATCGTTGCATCAATGACTTACGAACCTTTGCAGTTGCAACACTTATGCTCTGCCTTGTACTATATTTAAAAATAATGGTTAAAAATACGTCAGATAATCCTTGATGCATTTTACAAAGAAACGCTAAGAGATCTTTTTTGCTGACATGTCTCGGAGTACCATATCCAGTAAGTACTAGGTCACCATACGTGAAGAGCTTGCAAAATTGATCTTTACTGACTTAACTTTAAATTCCTCCTTACTAAACTTATTATCATCACTGAATCTATTTTCATAATTATCATTAGGTACTATGCGTAGATTCTGCAAGACACTCAACAATTCTCGACCTTTTAAGACATAAGGTGTATTAATTTATCTCAATTCTTCAAGCATATGCAGTAAAATGTATCCTTGTTCATTTAAATGTAATGGGAAGCACCTAATATTATTTGGTATATAAATATCTTTCTTTATATAAACATTTGTCCTGCTTTGAATAGAAAGTCTCTGTACATTGTTTGGTAAATTACATATAAGACATGAACAACTTGTTGTTTGCGTTAAAACATTAAGTCTGATGCATGTGGGATCTCTTTCCACATCACGCATTTCTGCATTGTTAGACAAATTAGAGTTAAAACATATTCGTGTATCTATGGCTATCTTGAATAGTGGATAATTTCCTACTTCATGACGCCGAATAGCGATTTCGCATTTGCCTTCATTCTGTTCACCGAGAAGATTTATCATTTGCCTAAAATTATAAGGTCGATTACAGACATAGTAATGACGTCTATTTCCAGCACGGACTGCATTCATTATTTGAATTATTGAAATAATATTTATTTCGAAAAAATAGTTTAAGTCAGAAGATCTACCAGAGGTATTGAAGTTCAGATACTATTAATGCAAAATAAGTTTAATATTCTCAATTGCAATAGATTCTGAATCGAATTATTCCATTTGAACCTTGCACATCTTTTAGAACAAAAAGTTTTACTGTATCATTATATACCAATGATCAGACCATAATATTACATATTTCATGAAAACAAAACACGTTCTTAATAGCTGTTAACCACTTCATTATTGGTGTACGTGTACCATAGTGTATGTGTACACTTTGTTCGGCGAGAGAATGTCCTCGTTCCGTGCATATGTAGGCAAAGAGGGGATAGCCTCACGCCCTACTCGAGACAATGCTTCCAACCTGAGGACGCGACTCACGGAGAGGCTGATAGTGGGAGAAAAGCGGGGGTCACATTTATACACGTACAATACTACACTATTATACTGTTACACTACGTGAAAAAAGTTAAAAAGTTAGTAGTTACAAATAGTAAAAACGTATACGATTGACCTATTATTACCAATACTTGAAACCCTATTAAAAACGGCTCGTCAGATCATGTTATGACCATGGGAACTTTTGTTCAGAATAACAAAAACTAGAAGATAACAAAGTTTGAGCGAATTTAACCGAGAGCCATTTTCCATAAGATATGTGCGGGGTCCTTTCCAGGTACAATTTGGAATTACCCATCATTAAATTACCATGAACTTAAATTATTTTATTGCAAAGGGTTAAGTGACATTATTGTTTCAAATTTGAAGAAATATTTTTCAATATTTTCTTAAAACTTTTTACAAAAATTCCTTCTTCAAAGATATATCTAAAAAACTTCTAAAATACGCCAAACAGGGTTGAATCCTAAACATCTATTTGATTATTTAATAGGATTGCCATAAAACTTAACACGATTTTCAAACCATCACTAAGTTTGAACCAAAATACTACATCAAAAATTCCATAGAATTGTGTAATCAACTTAAAAATTTTAATATCCCTGACAACTCCATTCTTGCATCATTAGATGTAACCAACATGTTTTCCAACATCCTGAATAAGGAGTGTCTAAAAATCATTAAAAAATCACTTAATACAAATTTTATTATAAAACAAGAAATAATGACGTGTGCTGTGCATAGAAGAAAATTATTTTCAATTCAATAACCAATTTCTGAAACAGAAAGAGGGCCTTGCCGTGGGATCCCCCCTTGATGGCCGAAATTTTTATGTCAGATTTTGAAAACAGTCAAGGAATATAGTTTTATGGTGTGGGTATGTAGACGACATATTGATCTGTTTTAAAGGAGACGACGAATCCCTCCCATCCATCCTAAATTCGTTGAATAGAATATATCCGAATATAAAATTCACATTAGAAACAGAAATGAATGATAAAATAAAATTCCTAGACCTCTCCATCACCAAAGATAACAATTTATTTATTTTTTTTTTTATGGGTCTAGCACACGTGCTACAGGGAAGTCCCTAAAGCGCTATAGGAGCGACACGTGTGCGGAGAAAGCGATTCACGTTGTTCTTGAATCGCTGTAGATTGTACTCGGTGGGAAATACAGTCCTGGGTAAACCATTCCAAAGGTATGATGTTCTCCATATAAAAGACTGCTTGAAAAGCGTTGTACGAGGAGTAACAAGCGTTGTACGAGGAGTAACACTTTCCATGAAAGTACTTATAGAATAGGCTCAAGTCGCCAACCGTTCTTCGATGTTCCAGCGAATCAAGGCCGTCGGTCAGTTCCGGGTGTCCAATCAGACGAACAGCTCTTCTCTGGATAGAATCCAACAAATGCAGTGTATGTTTGGGAGCGGAGCTCCAAACATGAGAGCAGTATTCCATAGTTGGTCGAATTTGAGCTTTGTAAAGAATTAACAGTTGTTGTGGAGTGTAAAGCTTTCTGGTTCGAAACAATATTCCCAACTTTTGAGAAGCTCTTCTTGCTATGCCTGCAACATGTTCATGCCAGGACATATTTGCTCCCAAATTAACGCCTAACAGATTGAGTGACGATGTTAGAGGGATGGAGTGCCCCGACATAACTATGTCGGGTTCTGCAACGTTAACTTTTTTAGAAAAAACTGCCGCCTGGGTTTTTGTAGCGTTAAATTCCACTTGGTTACTGTCACCCCAAGATAGAATTTCTTCCAGGTCTTTGTTAATTTGAATGACTTCCTGCTGTCTGCGGATATTCGTCTGAGTAGTCGATGTCCGAGCGTTCAAAGTGAATGAAGAGATAAGTGTACTGTCATCTGCAAAGCTGTAGATTGGATTCTCGGTGTTTTCCAGCAGATCGTTAATATAAATGAGGAAGAGAGTAGGAGACAGTATGGAACCTTGGGGCACACCGGCGTTGATAGTGAAGGTGTTAGAAAGAAATCCGTCAACTGCCACTCGTAAAGAACGCTCTCTGAGGAAACATGAGAGCCACAAACAGAACTTTTCAGACATACCATAAGAACGTAGCTTAGCCAACAGCCCATCGTGCCAAACACGGTCAAATGCCTTGGATATGTCAAGAGCAACCGCTCGAGATTCTCCAAAGTGTTCAATTGCGTTGTTCCAAACATGTGTTACATAAGTCAGAAGATCTCCTGTTGATCTATTTTTACGAAAGCCATATTGCTGATCACTAATAATGTTGAATCCTTCAAGATATTTTAGAAGATGCTGATTGATAACCTTTTCCATGACTTTCGATATTATTGAGAGTAGTGTGATTGGTCGGTAGTTATTTGGCAAGGTCTTCTTGCCTTTTTTAGGTATCGGCTTTTAGGTATTCGTTATTTTAGAAAACCCACTTTTACAGACACCACTATTCCCAATAATTTATGCCACCCCAACTCACATAAACTCGCAGCCTATAGATTCATGATTCACAGAGCATTCTCCATCCCCCCTTTAAATAAACAAAATTTAAAGAAAGAATTAGATATAATCAAGAATATTGCCCACAATAACGGATTTCAGAAAAAAACCATAGATAACCTAATTAAAAATAAACAAAAACAACTAAATTTAAGACATTTATCCAGACGTTAAAAACGATGAAAAACACACTTTTTCCTCATTGCCATATTTCGGACCAATTTCTAATAAAATTGCATATATACTCGCAAAAAACAACACAAATATCGCTTTTAAATCACCCCAAAAGCTTTCCTCCATCTTTTTCAAGGTAAAAGACAAAACTCATAAATACAAAGACTCTGGAGTTTATAAACTGTCACGTAATGAATGTAATAGCTGTTATATAGGCCAAACAGGGAGAAATTTCGATACTAGATTTAAAGAATACCAAACATCTCTTAGATTAAACAAAGGAAACTCCAACTTTGCTAACCACTTCCATCAAACAAATCATATTTTTCCAGACACAAATAATCTACAAATATTACATAAAGCACAAAAATGTAGAAAATTAAATATTTTAGAAGTTACAGAGATCTACAAGCACAATAAAAATAAAGATACAATTAAATAATCAAACAGATGTTCAGAATTCAACCTTGTTTGGCGTATTTTAGAAGTTTTTTAAATATATCGTTGGAGAAGGAATTTTAATTTAAGTTCATGGTAATTTAATGATGGGTAATTCCAAATTGTACCTAGAACTTTGTTATAAATCATAAATAAACCACCTTCGTTTGTAGTATTACGCTTGACAATGTAGAAAATCTACGAAACTGCAGTAGCAGATAAATAAAAAAAAAAAAAATGAGTGACAAATAAGAAAGTAATTCGTTTCACTTCATTTAAAATATAAGGTCACCTTGTGGATAGCAATGATTGACTATTCGATAGAGATATGGGCACTCCTTAACGCCTTAAGTAATAGCAGAGTCTACGAAAGATACATATCTCTTCTTGAACACGTATATAAAAATGGCACATCACAAGTAATGCTTGAAGCAAAAACAAATAAAATCAAAATTAAAAGAAGAATTAAACAAGGCCACTCAATATCCCCAAAGCTGTTCGTTGACCGTAGAAGACATGTTCAAATCGCTAAAGTGGGAAAATAAAGGAATACTAATTGACGGTAAACGATTAAATCACTTAAGGTTGAAGATGATGACACTCGGATCTCCAACACAAGAGAAGAGTGACAAGAAATGCTGAAAGAATTAAATAACAACCCTCGAGAAGTAGGTCCAAAAATAAACAACGAAACTGAAGATAACAACCAAGAGCTGTTGACAGAAGGTGAAAGAAAGGGAAAGGTACAAACATTCATATATTTAGGACAAAAAATCGAATTATCAAAACTAACTTTACAGTTACAATCCACATTTAAATTGGACATTCCAAATACAATAAAAGGTGTTCAATCAGTATGTACTGCCGCTATTAACATATGGCATTGAAACGCGGGCTTTAAATAAAAGTATAATATATAAACTCCAGGTAACTCAAGGAGCAACAGAGCTCCAAGATCGCATTCCTAACATCGAGATACGAAGAAGATCAAAAGTGACAGATGTAATATAACGAATATGTATATTAAGGTGGAATTGGGTCGAGCATATCGCATATAACATAAAAGATGCAGAGATAGACCACAGACAAGATGGACGGACGATATAAAAAGATTAGCGGGATTGAATGCAAAAGGTTGTGACCTCATCTTTTCTTTCTTTTTTTTCTTATAATTTCTGAGAATGGATTGAGTGGATATTAATACTAAAAGAACTAAAGAAATTAGACAAACACTAGCTCAGTTTTTCTTGGTAGAGTAGTATGGGTAAGAGATAATTTTTGTACGTCTTTTGAAAATAGTCTCTATAGTTGTTTAAAATGTTTGATTGTACGGATTTTGGGCACCATTCATTTTAAAATAAAAGAATCTAACTTCAGCTAAAAAAATGAAAAAATACTGAGGGATTATATAGTTGTTAAGAATAATTTTGATATGATACAACCGTTTTGTCCTGAAAAGTAAAATATGTGATTCAGTGAAACACTAGCCTTAAATAAGAAAAAAAAAAGGTTTATTAATGACAAAATTAAAAGTTCTAACTTTGCCACACTACTATTACTCTTATTACAAAAAAAAAACTCTTAATCTAATAGATAGTATTATTAAATAGAATCTTTGAATCAGAATTTTTAATTAAAACTTTGTTAAACACGATGTTGAAGGTTCGTGAGGTTCACTTCACGAGTTACCAATTCGATACGATCTAAAACGCACTTGTCAACGGGAAACTAGGTCTACGAATTGATATACTGTTGGCTTATGGTTTTTCTGTGAGTTTTTGGCCTGTCCTGGTGGGATATTCATAACACTAATGTCTCCACCTTGGCTACCCCAGTTCCCTTTGGGCTACTAAACTCTTCTTGTCCCCTAAAGGTCTGGGAATAAACAGAATATTTCAAGGAAAAAAGGCACACTACTACATCACTAATATATCAGTACGGCAACTTGTTAAAGAAAACCTACTGGGCAGCTTTCTGAAGAAAAAAAGCCCTTACTTTGGCTTCACAAAATATCTGCTCTACTTCATCTCGGCTGGGAAAAAAAGACCTAGATCCATGCCATCCGGACCCTTAAATCTCTTTCTCCCTTCCGTATAAATCACGTCTTCAAGATGGCTATTTCCCGGATACAAATATCTAGCCAATCGATGCATTAGAAACGAATTAAATAAATCCAGCAGACAATCCGCAATGCACACTGTAATATAAACGGCTCAAAAATTCGAGTGAACTACACTGCTTAAAAGTTGGTAAATACTGCAATAAATATAAAAACGGAGAAAAATTATAAATTATAAGAGAAAAACAGTGACGTAACATGATCTTAAAATCTAGGAAAAAATGAACGTTACAAGGTAAACAACAGAGCTAAGTAGAGACAACTTGAGGAGGTTTATATCTGACTATGGATGGAATAAGCTAATGATGATGAAGCAGGAATCTACCGAATAAATCATGAACGAACATTTAGCCTTGAAGAATAAAAAAATTAGAACCGACAAGTCTAATAAAATTATATTCCGTTACAACTCTTTTAACCTGTCTTGCTAGACTTTACTCCTGCATGTCCAACATCAAAACTACAAATAAATCGGTCAGATTATTTAAGACCATTTCACATTAATCCTCAAGTGAAAATATGTTGCATGTCGTAATACAATCTGTTATCAACATTTCGTAGAATAAATGAAGCCATTATTTAAAGGGTCAGTTAAGCACCTACTGATATGTAAAAACACAATCCTTACAAAGTGCCTGCTTTTTTTTAAACGAGACCTTTTTAGGAAAGTAGGTTTTACGGGACCGCAGATATCTGACTCATCAATATGGCTTTCGCAGAAAACGTAAAAATTACCCTGAGAGTATTAAAAAAGTGGATGTTAGTGTAGTATGAAATATGAAAATTATAAATTAAGATTTTATTCTACAAATTAATATTATCATATTCCATTTGGTCATTACTGACTTTCCCTTGTCTTTTGATATCTTCAGCAAGAGCAAGTTTTTAAGCTCCGCAACACTTCAATGAATTTAATAAGTGTGCACGCGTGCATTGTCTTGATGAAAGAAAATTTTTTTCTTCGCAAAATGAGACAGTTTTTCTTTCATCCACAAGTTGACATAATATTCTATATTAATTGTTTTGCTCTTCTCAAGGTAACGCAGCTACTTGAAAACTTGGCTGGAGTGTTGTAAAAGGTTATATTTACGAAAAATATAATTTTTTAAATAGTAGTAGCTCCATCTCTGACAGAGGTCTGGTACTTATCATACAACCCTCGTATTTGTCGAAAATTGGCCACATTTGCACGACTCTCAATAATATCCCAAACAATAATGTAAAATAAACTTATTAAGTTAAGTAATGGACAGTTCCATATGCTGTAACGAAGATATATAACTGACGCGTAATTAACTATTAAAGACATAAATCTTAGTGTTCGAATTTCCTTAAAAAATCTCTCTACTCAAGAATAGAGTATATTAAACTTTTTCTAGTATATTTAATACTATACTCCATCAAATTTTGACGCAATGCAAAGTAAAATAAATTATATAACCCTCTAGTGCATAGAGGCATACGAATGAAAAATATATGCCCCTGCAGCGGCAGAGTAGCAGTGCTTTTTTATTGAGTATAGTAACATTAATCAGAATACTGCTCGTCACGAGAGGAGAATGTTCGATGTCTGCTTGCTTCGGTTAAGCAACACGCGCTAGTCAAAGTGAACTTGCATCTACTGTGGTTAGTATTTGGATGAAAAAACTTTTAGAAAAGTTGTGTTCTATCGTTAAAACAGCCAGGCTATATAAAGCATATTCTCTAAGTTGAGAAGACTTGTTTTTTAATCAACCAGGTTAAGTTTTGGGGTAGTTTTACATTCCTTCGCGATAGGTGGTAGTTGCTGTAAGAATAATAAACAAGTTAAAATATACTTGGCTCATTGCCCAAACCTAATAACTACAAAGGACAAGGTGAGTACCTAATTTTGATCCTTGGAAATTTTGTGCTATAGAGGGTTTTATCGAAGCAGAGCATGCCTATAGGGCGTGCGACGAAAATTTTTAATCCAATGTTACTGAAACTATAAGTGCCAAACTTAACAAACGGGTTGAAAGTTAAGTAAACCTAGGGCAATGCGACGAACGATACAAACGTGAAGTTCGAGTATCAATTCGCGAAGACCAGACCTTTCAATCCACCAACGATTAAGTGCTGTAAATGGATCTCCGAGTCGGTTACAATGCAGTTTTTGTAAAGATTTGCTTCTACAGGACATAGTTAATGCACGAATTTGAACCAACTGATATTACAAGAACAACTCTATATTAGGAACCAAAAGATTGTTAAAATTAATACCTTTTGCCTTGTGGCTCTGTAGGGGCATGCTTAGAATATCTTGGACAGAGCACATTACCAACAGCAGAGTGTTAGAACTCTTGAACAAGGACCTGTAAATTGTTAATACAATTAAAAGAAGAAAACTCGAATATCTGGCCCACATCATGAGAATTGAGGAAATATATGGTCTACAAAACTGATACTACAGGGCAAGGTGGACGAAAGTAAAGGACCAGGCAGGAGACATGTTTCGTGACTAAAAAACCTGCGAACATGGTTTTCAACAACAACAACGGGTCTATTCCGGGCAGCTGTAAAGCATAGCCAGGATGATCGCCAATATTCGATAACGAGTCGGCATAACTTCGTTAATAAAATACTGATTCTATGATGAGACACATTTTTTCCTTAGTGATCACGTCAATAAACTGAATTACTCTTACTGGGGGTCCGGGAAATCCAAAACTAAAAATCAAGAACCTTTGTATTCTCCTAAAGGCGTAAACCACAATGTCAGCAGGTGAAGTAATCAATCTGTACTTCTTTAGTTTTCGCAGGAAACGTAAAAATTACCCTGAGAGTATTAAAAAAATGTATGTTAGTATAGTATGAAATATGAAAATTATAAATTAAGATTTTATTCTACAAATTAATATTATCTTATTCCATTTGGTCATTACTGAACTTCCCTTGTCTTTTGATAACTTCAGCAAGAGCAAGTTTTTAAGCTCCGCAACACTTCAACGAATTTAATAAGTGTGCACGCGTGCGTTGTCTTGATGAAAGTAAAATTTATTTCTTCGTAAAATGAGGCCGTTTTTCTTTCATAGCATGAATGAAACGATCCACAAGTTGACATAATATTCTCTATTAATTGTTTTGCTCTTTTCAAGGTAACGCAGCTACTTGAAAACTTGACTGGAGTCTTGTAAAAGATTATATTTACGAAAAATATAATTTTTTAAATAGTAGTAGCGCCATCTCTGGCAGAGGTCAAGTCATCATACAACCCTCGTATTTGTCGAAAATTGGCCACATTTGCACGACTCTCAATAATATCCTAAACAATAACGTAAAATAAACTTATTAAGTTAAATAATGGATAGTTCCATATGCTTTGACGAAGATATATAACTGACGCGTAATTAACTATTAAAGACATAAATCTTAGTACTCAGTATATATCACCACTACACCAAACACTTTATTTTTGCACTCGACGCGCGTTTCGCTAACCATGTTAGCTTCATCAGGAGCGATGATTGACTAGTCAATCATCGCTCCTGATGAAGCTAACATGGTTAGCGAAACGCGCGTCGAGTGCAAAAATAAAGTGTTTGGTGTAGTGGTGATATATACTGAGTAGTATCATTGTGCCAAAGATTCCACATTCCCAACTTAGTTAATAAATCTTAGTGTTCGAATTTCCTTAAAAAATCTCTCTACTCAAGAACAGAGTATATTAAACTTTTTCTAGTATATTTAATACTATACTCCATCAAATTTTGACGCAATGCAAAGTAAAATAAATTATATAACCATCTAGTGCATAGAGGCATCCGAATGAAAAAAATATATGCCCCTGCAGCGGCAGAGTAGTAATGCTTTTTTATTAAATAGAGTAACATAATCAGAATACTGCTCGTCACGAGAGGAGAATGTTCGATGTTTGCTTGCTTCGGTTAAGCAACATGCGCTAGTCAAAGTTAACCTGCATCTACTGTGGTTAGTACTTGGATGAAAAACCTTTTAGAAAAGTTGTGTTCTATCGTTAAAACAGAGAGGCTATATAAAGCATAATCTCTAAGTTGAGAAGACTTGTTTTTGAATCAACCAGGTTAAGTTTTGGGGTAGTTTTACATTCCCCCGCGATAGGTGGTAGTTGTAAGAATAATAAACAAGTTAAAATATACTTGGCTCATTGCCCAAACCTAATAGATGCAAAGGATAAGGTGAGTACCTAATTTCGATACTGGGAAATTTTGTGCTATAGAGGGTTTTTTCGAAGCAGAGTGTGCCTATCGTTCCTGCGACGAAAATTTTTAATCCAATGTTATTTATCCAGCATAACTGAAACTATAAGTGCCAAACTTAACAAACGAGTTGAAAGTTAAGTAAACCTCGGGTAATGCGACGAACGATGCAAACGTGAAGTTCGAGTATCAGTTCGTGAAGACCAGACCTTTCAATCCACCAAGGATTAAGTGCTGTAAATGGATCTACGAGTCAGTTACAACGCAATTTTTGTAAAGATTGGCTTCTACAGGACATAGTTAATGCACGAATTTGAACCAACTGATATTACAAGAACAACTCTATATTAGGAACCAAAAGATTGACAAAATTAATACCTTTTGCCTTGAAAATAGAAAAAGCAAACGCAGCCTTTACAAAAATGGCCAAAGTGTTTAGAAGCCATGATTCAGTTCTGCAAAGAAGTGAAATTAAAATGCCAAGAAAAAACAAAAGCCTATCATAAATATAAATCAAGAAAAACCAGAAAAACATATGAAAAATAGAAGGCAGTCCGCAATGAAGCAACCGCACTAGTGAGAAAAAAGAAAATGGAACACTGGGAAAAATTCTCTAAAGAAATGGAACATGACTTCTATGGTATGCAAAAGTAGATTTGGAGAATGGTACGTGGACAGCGAAACGAAAATGAAAGAATTAATAGAAATAAGATGCATCGAAAAAGATACATGGATAAATTATATAAAGCAATATAATACGACAAAAAATTTGACACCCGAAACACCAGAAATAGTAACCAATGAAACATCAGAAATAGATGATAGACAGTTGGAAGAAGCTCTCAACAGATTAAAAAACCGAAAATCAGCTGGTAAGGATACAAAATGAACTATTAAAGTACGGAGGAATGAATTTACAAAGCTCATAAATAAAATAATACAGGGATCGCGAGTACTAGAAGAATGAAGAACAAGCATAATGATACCACTTTTTAAAAAAGGAGAAAAAAAAAACCGATCCAAATAATTATCGAGGAATTAACCTCTTGTACACAACTTTAAAACTGACGACAAAAATTGTTACCAATAAAATAACTCCGAAGAACAACAAGGATTCAGGAGAGGAAGATCCTGTAACGACGCAGTATTTGTAATCAGACAAATTACTGAAAAATCAATTGAGTGTAACAGACCAGCGTTCTTACGCTTTATAGATTTGGTAAAAGCATTTGATAGAGTACAACTGCAAGACGTAGTGCACACACTTTATGACAAGAATATTCCATTTGATATAATAAACCTAATTGAGAACATTTACAAAAGAAATAAAGTAGGAGCAAGAGTAAATTCGGTACCTGAACCCATAAAGGTAACAACTGGTATTAGACAAGGAGACTCACCGAGTCCCCTACTGCTTAACACTAAATTAGATGAAATAATTAAACAGGTAAAAACAAAAAAAGGCTTCAAAATGGGCAATAAAGAGTTACAAATATTGTATTACGCCGACGATACTGTCCTAGTCGCTGAGAATGAAGATAACTTGCAGAGATAGAGATTATTATATCAATTTAATACAACAGCAAAAAGATTTAATATGATAATATCGGCTGAAAAAACCAAATCAGTAGTTATCTCCAAAGACCAATTAGGTGCAAGCTGGAAATCGATATTCAGATTATAGAGCAGGTGATGACAATTAAATATTTACGAATTAAATTATCATATAACAACAACATAGAAAAAGAAATTAAGGAACAAATAGTAAAAACCAATAGAATAGCAGGATTCTTAAATGACACTATTTGGAAAAATAAATACTTGAGAACAGAAGTAAAATCTCGTATCTATAAATCTGTAGTTCGACCAGTTATGACCTACACAGCAAAGACAAGACCAGAAACACGCAAAACTCAGAGATACTCGTATTTACAAACAAGTGAAATGAAAACATTAAGAAGCTTTGCAGGAAAACCACATATGTGAAGTAGAGGACATTAACACGTGGATAAGAAACAGAAAACAAGAATGGAACTAACACATAAATAGAATGCCCGAACGACGATTAGTGAAAATAGCTCGAGATAAATCACCGATGGGCCGAAGGACTATAGGATGCCCACGAAAAACATGGAACGACGACCTGTAGCGACCATACATTAAAGAAAAACATGCAAGAATGCCTAATATAAAGAAGAATAAGAAAATCTCAGTTTAACAATCAAAATAAGACTTCTAAAATTCTAGGTCTTTCCGGTGTTTCTGTCTTTAACTGTAACTACGGCATCATGTAAAAGATTGAAAGCATTGGAAATGTGCCTCTGTTGGGGCATGCTTAGAATATCTTGGACAGAGCACACTACCAACAACAGAGTGTTAGAACTCTTGAACAACGACCTGGAAATTGTTAATACAATTAAAAGAAGAAAACTCGAATATCTGGACCACATCATGAGAATCGAGGAAAGATATGGTCTACTGCAACTGATACTGCAGGGCAAGGTGGACGAAAGTAGAGGACCAGGCAAGAGACATGTTTCGTGACCGAAAAACCTGCGAAAATGGTTTTCAACAACAACAACGGGTCTATTCCGGGCAGTTGCAAAGCATAGCCAGGATGATCGCCAATATCCGATAACGGGTCGGCAAAACCTCGTTAATCAAATACTGATTCTATGATAAGACACATTTTTTCCTTAGTGATCACGTCAATAAAGTGAATTACTCTTACTGGGGGTCCGGAAAATCCAAAACTAAAAATCAAAAACCTTTGTATTCTCCTAAAGGCGTAAACCACAATGTCAGCAGGTGAAATAATCAATCTGTACTTCTTTAGGGTGACAGAGGGCTCACAATAGTTGATAATTCCGAGCAATATGTAAAGATGATTGAGAATCTCTTAACAACCACTTTATAAAACCAGACAATATGGTTTCGGTAGGATGGTACATCACACATTTCAAACACATCTTGGCCAATAATTGGAGTATTTTTCCAGAATAAATTGATTTTTCAAAGGGGTAACATAAAGTTGACCTCTACGTAGCTAAGATTTGAATAATTTAATAAAGAAGAATTGCTGGGATGAAATTGATGGGCTGGCATTTGCTCATCGTCCCAGTGAAAAAACTATGGGAAATATTAGAACGATCAACCATAAACAGTACAGCAATCGCCGCAGTAAACAGCTGTACAGTTACGTTCTTGAATAAAGTTGGGAAACATTCTCTCCGAAAATTTTTCTGTAATGAAGGGTGTCAGACAGGGCTGCTGTCTGTCTCCTACATTGTTCAAAATTTATATGAATGAAACATTAGAGAGATGGCGATGAGCATGTGGAGGAATGGGAATACAGCTGACCGACGAAACACCGTTGTACACTCTATATTTTGCCGACGATCAGGTGATTATTGCTCAGGACAAGGAAGTTGAATTTATGACAAGAAAAATGTTTGAAGATTATAACAGTTTAACACTTTACTGCAAGAAAACTAAATATTTGTGTATAGGAGGAAAACAGAGAAGCCTTACTACTCTAAATACTGGTGAGATCATTCATGCTCGTGAAGAGTATATATATATATATATATATATATATATATATATATATATATATATATATATATATATATATATATGAAGTTCCACATTAACCGTGCCACCCATGAGACCAAAATTTAACGCAAGGTAGGTGAATGAGCGGGGGCTTAAAAAACTCGTATTAATGTGTACTTTTAAAATCCGATGGGTCTTTTGAGAAATTCAATATGGCGGATGCAAAATCGCGTCGGTAACGTGTAAAAAATTATATGGAGTATAATAATGAAAAAAAGGTTCCTAATTATGTGAAATTTACCAGCAAATATGTTTTTTGGTTCACTGATTATGAATTCGAAGTCCAACTAGGCAAATTATACCCGCGAAATCCAATTTGGCGCACGCATAATAGCTTGATAACAAAACGCAATTACACAGATTGACAAATACTAGGTAATTTAATATGTTTATTTTATGATTACATTTGTTATCATTCCACTACCAGAGGTTTTCTTTACAAGTTGACCCCATTTTTGATCCGCCATATTGGAAAAAATAATGACGACCATACACTTATGATCGGTTATTCGAAGGGTAAGATGCAATACATATGGACAAAAAAAGGTGCTCTTTCAAATTTTCCGAACAATCTTAGTAAAAATCCCTAATTTTGCTCACTCAAGACGCCATATTGGATTTTGCAGGTGGAATTGGGCTAGTTGGACTTTGAATTCATGATCAGCGACCCCGAAGACATACTCAGTGACAAATACTAGGTTATTTGGTACGTTTATTTTATTATTACACTTATCATTCGATTACTAGAGGTTTTCTTTACAAGCTGACGCCATTTTGATCCGCTATATTGGAAAAAATAATGACGACAAAACATTTATAATCGATTATGCCAAGGGTGAGATGCAATACTGATGGACAAGAAAAAAGGTGCTTTTTTAAATTTCACTAGAAATATTACTAAAAATTACTTAATTTTGCTCACTCAAGACGCCATATTGGATTTCACTGGTATAATTGGCCTAGTTAGACTTCGAATTCATAATCAGCGAACCAAAAAACAAATTTGTTGATAAATTTCACATAATTAGGAACCTTTTTTTCTTTATTATACTCCATATAATTTGATCAACTGGAATTTTTAGGCGTTACCGACGCCATTTTGCATCCGCCATATTGAATTTCTCAAAAGGCCCATCGGATTCAAAAGTACACATCAATACGAGTTTTTTAAGCCTCCGCTCATTTACCTACCTTGCGTCAAATTTTGGTCTCATGGGTGGCACAGTTGACGTGGAACGTTACATATATATCTCGGAACTAACATAAGTAACGGAAAAAGAAGTGGAGACTAGAATAAGTAAAGGAAAGGCGGTCATAAGATACCTAAACTCTGTTCTGTGGTCGAAGAACATAACATCACAGAGAAAACATTTCATTTATAATACAGTCTTTAAGAGTATCATGTTATACTGTTGTGAAACTCAGCAATTAACGAAACGATTGGAACAGAAATTAATAGCAGTCGAAATGGATTACTGGCGAAAATCGGCAGTAGTGTCAAGAATGCATAGAGTTAGAAATGAAAGATTAAAGGATGTAATGAAAGTAAAAAATCACGATTATTGAAAAAATTCAACAACGGCAACTTTATGGTCGAACACGAAAGAATGTAAGAACACCAAATACCAAAGATGGTTCTAAAGTGGATAACAAGCGAAAAGGGAAAAAGAGGGAAACAAAGAGCGACATCATTTGGAGGTGTTCAAAAGCAATGTCAGAAATAAATCTAAGACCGGAGATTGGGAAAATCGAATCGGAAGGCGAAGAACGCTTTAAAAAAACGGATTGATGATGACGATGAAAAATTGCTATTAAAAAATATATTTTACCTGCTATGTTTAGACTGGCATGTCAGGAAAATAAGTACACCAGACAAGCGTCTGAAGTGAGATTGTGTCAATAAGATGCATTACGAAATTGAAATATATTGGGCAACCCACAAATGTTTGTGTCTAGCGTGGAAAATATTTTACTGTAACTTAAGAAAAGGTACCAAGGGCTTCTGGAGAATATGTCATCTCCAAGGCACAAGTGCTTAGGTAGCACAAGGTTTTTTGACTGGTTCGAAAAAACAGAAGATGAACCTCGTGCGGTAAGTTTATTAACCTCAACAATAGGCGAACGTGTTGAAAGAGTAACGACTTTTACTTTATTAAACCACTGACTGACGATTGGAGAACCTTTCCGTGAGTAAAGCACCAATCGATATGATATGGGTCGTGATCGTGACTATGTTTCCCACGCCAAACTAGCCTCTAAAAATACAGAATTACTGTCTCCATCTACATTTCAGAAGTAAAACTACGAAAACTTCTTTCTTTAAAGATGATCGATAATTCCCTAAATAAGAATCTTTATGTTGGAAAAGAAAATCAGTTTTCATTATGTTCAGAAAGGAGAATAAGAAGATTCATGGAAGGTGGTAAAATGTTTAAAATTTTTAGTTACATTTATCGATCTTTTCATTTTTAGAAATTTTAAATCGAAGATGAAAATAAATTGGTATAAAATGCTATTCTCGGTGGATAAAACAAACATCATTCATAGAAATGAATTTTATTCCATGTTAAGTAATGATTTTTCTTTGATGTATAGTTTTCTTTCTTCAACTGTAATCCATTATCTACATTAGTAAACAAAAATAAGCTAGATGGCGCCCTATCACTAAAAGAATGGAGAAAAATACTTTCCTTTCTCTCTTCAAATAAAATACAGTAAACGAGAAAAATGTACAAGCTCCCAAGTTCATCAGATCAATTTACTTGTTTATTTAAATATATTTAGCTAGGCCACATACCATGTCATACTGCCACGTAATATACAAAGGCATGTTGTTGGTGGAAGGCTGCTCCACCAGGAAAAGTTCTTTTCGCTCTGCTATTAGATAGAACGTATATACTCGTATATATAACATTATATATATATATATATATATATATATATATATATATATATATATATATATATATATATATAAATTAGAGATATATTGAGGGCCGATCCGACAGAAACTACTGGCGGCGAATCACTTGGGCCAGAAAACACTGAAGACAGAGAGAGTCGAGATGTTCCTTCTGTATAGACTCCACTAAATGCAGGAATTAATTCAGAACACCATAAACTCATTGACCCAAATACTTATAATATGGTAGCGTAGCATAACCTAGTACCTAAATTACTCATTATATCACTGCCAAATGAAAATTTTACTGTAAAACTTACTATAATAAAGCAGATAATAACTAATAATGTCTTAGATGCAACACTAATTAATACAATTCCTCAACGAAAACGATACAAATTTAACCTGAAGTAACATGAAAATTTGAAAACTATTATTTGTACAGGAAAAACATCAAATAATATTAAAAAAAAACTGAAAAATAGAGAAGCAAATGTTGTTTGTAAAACAAGTAATTGATTTAGCAAGATCTTTTAACAATAATAAACAAATAATTAAAATAACCAGCCAAGTGCAAGTCGGACTTGCGCAATTAGTGTTCTGTACGTTGATTGAAGTTTTTGTTATGGAGGTATAAAATAATCAGTGGCTTCATAAAACACATCCCAAATGAGTTTTCACCAAAGTTTGATTCCGATCCTCGTTGAAAACTGATGACCCTGATTTTTTTTTATATACCAGATAATTTATTAGAGATAGTGCACTCGTGATAATTTTCGTTCAATCTACACCCTGTGGAGAATATTCCAGAATTTTTTCAAAATTTTTTGATCAGTTCTTTTCGAGATAAGGGGGAGAGACAGCGATTCTTGGCAATTTTTTTAAAAATAATACGAAGAAAAGTGTGCGCAAGTATTACATTATATATATGTTTGAAATCGTGTTTTCCCAAGCTTTCATATGATACACCACTCGATGACCTGATAATTTTTTTTATATCTGATTTTATCCCCCAAAACTAACCCTTTAAGTCAAAATTTAACTTTCAAAACTACACAGCTCCGGTGGAGCCCTTAATATTAGTGCCAAATTTCAACTTTTTTGTCAGGTAGTTTCGGAGAAAATTGGTAGTGACAGACGAACAGTTAGTCGGACCGACAGACACTGAACTCATCTTAAAAGTGTTCCGGAAGGTACACTAAAAAGAACAAAAATTAGTAGTTTCTCAATTAAATTGTGCATTGTGCAACAAAATTTTACTGGACCAGGGGCAGTTCATTTCGAAAAAGGATCCAAAAATATTTTAGGAATTACAATAATGCTAAAACGAATACGATGGTAGTATACAAAGAATCGTGGGAGGGCGCCAAATGACCTAAGATGTCGACGCGCCCGATCCCCTAAACATCATCATCACAACGAATCATACTAAGTACCCATAACTATTACTCCATCGAAAGCTCACACAGCAGCTTTTGAGTCGACAGAGTAGTTGACACAGTCAACGTTTAAAAGCAGGTAGCGCTTTTCGAGGGATCCTCCTCAGGCATATATAGTTAATGTAAAACAACTGAAAACGGACAGAGTCTATATTTCTGCAGTTTACCCACTGTTTTTTTATTCGTCAAATCCATCCTGAAACACGTTTCGCCATATCATGGCTCGTCAGTCAGGCTAGGTTTGACAACACACACACAACACAACTATGCTAAAACGAACTCAGTTGTGCAAAACATTAAAAATTATAACATTCAGAATGCTCCTTTTAGGAAACAAAGGCAATGAACTTAATTGTCTGAAATTTCTTGAGGTAAATAAACCTAAAAATAGAGTAAGATGTCAATAATTCATCTTTATTTAACCCTTGCCACTACCTATTGCTGTTTTATAGCGTCTTATATATACATTTTATAACATCATGTTTTCAACAAACTTGTAATATTAAAATTGAATTCGTATTATTTAGTAGTGGAACGCCATTCCAAGAAAACACAATATTTTCGAAGCAATCGTTACGGTATATGAGTAGTTATAATCAAGTAAAAATTCTAACCAGAAAAATGTCTCTTAAGTCTTCATCAAACGCAGAGTATGTTTGGTCCCAAACATTAAAATAGTATTTCACCCATGGTCACATTTTAGGTTTGTATAGTATAGTATTAAAAGGTTGTAAGTACAAGACGGTATTCCAAGGTACTGACAACCTTTCTCTTCTATTTCTGCAACATGAACATGTAAAGGCATATGTTAATATAACGAACACAAAAGATATGAAGCCCTGTGTTATATAGGCATTAATAGGCATAGATAAGGTATCTGTGAAAACTCGAGAGCCTTAAACAAGACCTTTTCGATGACTATAAAACAAAGTTTAGCCAATATTTTAATATTACAGCAGTTTTAGATATATCAAAGGTAACCGCTCAACTTCTCCTACAGAAAGAAAATACTTCCTTTCTGCCAAATAACTACCGACCAGTCGTCCAGTTAATATTATTAGCGACCATCAGTACTAGTTTCGTAAGCAAAAATCAACAGGAAATCTACTAACTTATGTAACTCTCTTGTTTGGAACAGCGCAATTGAATACTTGCTGATCGAACTTAACAACAAGTCCAGAGAGATTAGTGTTCATGACAAATGACGACTGTGATAAAGAAGCAGAACTGAACATTGAAAACACGAAAATCACAAGAACGGTTTCATACGTATATCTTGGACAAGAAATAGTAATATCCAAGGAAAGCGGATCTATCAAGGAGAATACCATTTGGCAGATTGCGGAATATCTTGTTTCCAATATCCCAAAAAAGCGAACACATTTGATCAATGCGTGTTACCAGTATTGACATACGGACGGAAACGTAGGCTTTCAATCAAGACGTTATAAATTGCCTACAAGTAGCTCAACAAGCGATGGAAAGAAGGATGTTGGAAATATCATTGAGGGATAGGCTGACTAATGAAGAAATTCGAGGATGGTCCAAGATAACTGATGTAGCTGAGAGGGTAAGCAGATCGAAGTGTAGGTGGGGGGGTCATATCGCAAGACTCTCTGATAATCGATGGACCTATAAGGTAATCAACTGGAGGCCCTGGAATGAGAAAACAAGTAGAGGACGCCCGCAAACCCGAAGGTCTGACGACATCAAAAGACTAGTGGGATACAACTGGATAAACAAGGCCCAAAACCGAGGAAGATGGACGTTCTTAGGGGAGGCTTATGTCCGACAATGGACTGCATATCTGATGATGATGATAAATTGAATACTTTGCAGAATCTCGAGCGATTGCATTTGTTATATCCAAGACAATCGACATGACAGATTGGAGGCTAAGCTACGCTCTTATGGTATGTCTGAAAAGATCTGTTTAGGGCTCGTGTTTCCTCAGACAGCATCCTTTACGTTTGGAGGTCGACGAATTTCTATCTATTAACTTCACTACCACACCGGTGTGCGCCAAAGCTCCATAATGTCTCCTACTGTCTCTATATACGAGTACTCATTTACATTAACGTTCTACGGGAACGAACCAGGAATCCAATCTATAGCTTTACAGATGACAGTACGCCTCTTTCTTCATTCATTTTGAACAGTCGAATATCGACTAGTAGTAGGCAGTAACCAAGTAAAATTTGATGCTCCAAAAACCCAGATGGCGTTTTTTTTTAAAAAAAAGGAAACGTTGCTAAATCCGACTTAGTTATGACGAGACAATCTATTCCTCTAGCATTATCAATCAATTTGCTGGGAGGTAATTAGGGAGGAAATATGTCTTGGCATGACCATGTTGCATACATAATAAAGAGAGCTTCTCAAAAGCTGGAAATATTACTTGAAACTAGAGAGCTGTACACTCCACAATAACTGTTACTTCAAATTCGAACGACGATGAAATACTGCTCTCAGGTTTGGGGTCTGCTCCCAAACATACAGTACATTTGTTGGATTCTATTCTTTCGTCTTCTTTCGTATGAGGTTCAGCTTGTCGCTCCTCGTATGACCCTTTTCCAACAGTCGTTCATATGAAGAACTCCAACCCTTTTGCCCAGATGCTATTTCCTACCGAGAATAATTTACGACTCAAGACCAATCGCTCGTTGCACACACGTATCGCTTCTGTAGCGCCTTAGGGATTTCCCTGCAGCACGTGTGCTGTCCATAAAGAAAAAGACAGTTTGAGTGTTAACTGTAACAGATTGTTCATTAAACTGCGCTCTGGTGGTATGTCTGAAATGCTTTCCTTATAGTTCTTGAGTTTTCTAAGTTCTTTGCAAGTTAACTATTACCTTACTATCAACGCCCATCTATCCCAAGGCCCCATACTGTAGCTTACTCTTCTTATTCTTTATACTAAAAATCTGATTGAACAAAAATAAAAATCTAATTCAGTAGATTTGTTGATGGTAACACGTTTCTTTCTTTATTTACCTTGAACCGTCAAACACCAGGTGCTTATGCGTGTCCGCGATAATTCATTTTTGGTAGATGCGATTCTAGCGATTCAACAAGAAATCGGTAAAGGGAATCTTTGTCTACGACGCATTTTAGTAAAAGAATCAATCGATTTCGATATTTCGTCAAAATCAAGTAAAATCCAAAATGAGTTACTTGTTTGTGCGTCGGTTTGAGGTAGTCTTTCTTTGTTCCCATCCGAAGGGACCTAAAATTACTCATTCTGCTGCCGCTGCCGCTTCCTCTTCTTTCTTCCTTTTAGCCCGTTTCCGTCGATAATTGGACGAAGGCCTCCTTCATTGATTTCCACATCGTTCTGTTTTGAGCTGTCTGTATCCATCCTAGTCCTGCCACCATTTTTATGACGTTATACCATCTGTTAGGTGGTCTTCCTCTGTTTCTTCTATATTCCAATGGTCGCCACTAGAGTATTGTTTTTGTCCACCTGTTTTCTTGTGTCCTGGCAAGGTGTCCTACCCAACTCCATTTTAAATTTGCTATTCTTTCAATAACCATCATGAAAGACTCCGAGAGGCTGCTCTAAGATATATACAACAAAACTGGTCGGAACTTAACACATTTTCATTAATTGGGGACGACGATATGAAAGACTTCAATAACTACTATAACTATATGAGGAAAAATGGCACCTATGGAACGAGCCTAGAGATACTTGCCCTCTCGGAAACCCAGAATAGCAACTTTCATATCTTCTCAAAACAACGAAGAACAAGAGATACAAAAATAACTTTTAGGGACAAGCCAACAATAATAAGCACAAGAAAACACACCGAAACTATTTACCTTCTACTAACAGGCAACCCAATGTCGGGACACTTTGAGCTTCTTACACCACAAAACACTAAAAACATCCCAAACAACAGTAGACCAATAAAAGAAGCAGCGGGCGAGCGACGTAACGGTCGAGGACGTCGCGGGAAATGGCAGCTCGACCAAAACGATGAAGACCGGGCAACTGACAATGGACCTGCCAAAAGTGTTGTGACGGCGAGTAAGCCGACACCCACCAAGGCGGGAAAATCAGGGCAACGCATGAGTTATACTACAGGAACAAACGAACACACCGTGCGTTGCTTTGATAAAAGCACAAGTCCTGACAAAGAAACCACTGAGAAGGGAATCACTGGCCGCCTAGATCCACCACCATCAATGCCAAACGCAACCGACGAAGTATTTAATCAAAAACTCCCGCAACGACAAAGAAATCCCAACAGCACAAAACCAAAATTCAAACGGCAAATAAGAATAGAAAACAAAATCAACAACATCAGGAGATATCTAGGACACCTTACCCAGTTTATCAACGGGAATGTGTCCAAACGAGTCACACAGAGTATAAACAAGATCAAGTCCGGGTCTCCCGACAGAACACTGCCAGAAATCCTGGATACTCTGAAACAAAAATTATCCGTATATGCCGCAAGACTCCGTAGATACAAAGAACCAAACGAGAGGAAAGATACCAACAACCTCTTCCGAAGAAGCCAAACACAGTTCTACCGGAAAACTATGCCCAGCAAACAGACAGCAGTGACCGAACCACCAAACAAACAAGAACTCACAGATCATTGGAAAAGTATCTGGTCAGAACCCAACCTACCCAATAATAACACCCCCTGGATCAAAGCCAAAGAAGGCAAAGATAAACATGTGACAGAACGGAAAAATTCCACATTAACTACTGTGGGACCAAAGAGCATGATGAGGCGCCTGGATGCAAGAAGTTCCGGAGGTAGAATGATCCCCCGTTCGGATCTCCGGGTGGGGGCTGGTTCGGAGGCGTCGACTTGCAGACATCATAATTTTAAGATAGATTTTTGCAACATACGAGGTATAAACTCGAACATAAATTCAGTGCATCAACACCTGCAATCAAATAAACCTCATGTACTCGCTCTATATGAAACCAAGGTCAGTCCATCGACCAGCACGGTCAACTATCTTTATCCTGGGTACGACTTCTATTCCCGATTTAGGCGTAACTTTGGAATCTGTCTTTTTGTCAGAAGCGACCTCTCTTGTCAACGAGAAGAAGCTCTGGAGCCCCCAAACTTTGATGTTATGTGGTTAAAAATAACGACTCAACAAACTACAAGGTTCATCTGTACCCTGTATCGACCACCAAGTGATACCAAATTTCGAACACTTTTCGCTTCTCTTGCAGACACCATCGATCATTTACAAAGTAACTATCCAAGTGCCGAAATTGCCATCCTGGGCGACTTTAATGTCCACAATATCAACTGGCTTAAATATTCAAATACTACCGACGAACAAGGTCGTGAAGCTGAATCATTCTCAATCAGTTATGGCTTAACTCAGCTTATTGACGAACCAACACGGATCCCTGATCGAGACGGGGAGTTCGCCAGTCTTCTTGATCTGTTTTTAACCACCAATCCGGAGATTTACACGGTCACCGTAAATCCGCCGTTAGGGTCTTCCGATCATAAACTGCTTTCGACATCGAGTATCTTGCCAATCAGTGACGGAGAGGCGCCCGGGCCGGGCAAGATTTGGCACTACAAATCTGCTAAATGGGAAGATCTCATGGAATACTTTCGAACTTTCCCTTGGATGGACATTTGTTTTCGATCCGATAACCATCTGACTGCGCCAGGGAGGTCTCCGATGTTATTTTGGCTGGTATGGAAGCTTACATCCCTTTTTCGAAGAAATGCTCCTCCAACGGCAAGCCTTGGTTCGACCGAAAATGCAAAGAAGCTGTTGCTTCTAAACATATTGCCTACCGACAATGGCGTGAAAATCCTAACACCGTAAATCGTAACACCTTTGTTCGTGCCAGGAACAGATGCAAAGGAATTATCGACGAAACCAAGGAGGCACACAATCAACGAATTAGAAACAAACTTCTCGCTTGTCCCAACAATTCCAGGTCCTTTTGGGCAGTCGCTAAGGCAGTTAGTCAAAATTTTACCAAATCCACCATACCACCACTCACACGGCCAGATAATTCCATTGCAACCACACCTGTTGAGAGAGCGAACTTGTTGGCTGAACTCTTTGCTTCACATTCTACTGTCGATTTCCAAGGAAAAACACCATCTACTATTCCCATATTGCAGTCGAGGATGCCCGATGTTGTTTTCAGACAGCGCATCATAAAGCGTATTTTAATGAAGCTAGACACCAAGAAGGCTTCTGGCGCTGACGGAATACCTGCCATAGTTCTCAAAAACTGTGCAAGGGAACTAACACCAGTTTTCTGTAGACTTTTTAACCTATCCTACAGAAAGGGAATATTTCCGTCCTGCTGGAAATGTGCCACGGTTCAGCCGATACCTAAAAAAGGTAAGAAGACCTTGCCAAATAACTACCGACCAGTTGCACTGCTTTCAATAATATCGAAAGTCATGGAAAAGGTTATCAATGAGCATCTTCTAAAATATCTTGAACGATTCAATATTATTAGCGATCACCAATATGGTTTTCGTAAACATAGATCAACAGGAGATCTTCTGACTTATGTAACACATGTTTGGAAAAACGCAATTAAACACTTTGGAGAATCTCGAGCGGTTGCTCTTGACATATCCAAGGCATTCGACCGTGTTTGGCACGATGGACTGTTGGCTAAGTTACGCTCTTATGGTATGTCTGAAAGGTTCTGTTTGTGGCTCTCATGTTTCCTCAGAGAGCGTTCTTTACGAGTGGCGGTCGACGGATTTCTTTTTAACACCCTCACTATCAACGCCGGTGTGCCCCAGGGCTCCATACTGTCTCCTACTCTCTTTCTCATTTACATTAACGATCTGCTGGAAAAAACCGGGAATCCAATCTATAGCTTTGCAGATGACAGTACGCTTGTCTCTTCATTCACCTTGAACGCTCGGACATCGGCTGCTCAGGCGAATATCCGCAGACAGTAGGAGGTCGTTCAACTTAACAAAGACCTGGAAGAAATTCTATCTTGGGGTGACGGCAACCAAGTGGAATTTAACGCTACAAAAACCCAAGCGGCAGTTTTTTTCTAAAAAAGTTAACTTTGCTGAACCCGACATAGTTATGTCGGGGCACTCCATTCCCCGAGCATTGTCGCTCAATTTGTTGGGCGTTAGTTTGGGAGCAAATATGTCTTGGCATGAACATGTTGCAGGCATAGCAAGGAGAGCTTCTCAAAAGTTGTGAATATTATTTAGAACCAGAAAGCTTTACACCCCACAGCAACTGTTAATTCTTTACAAAGCCCAAATTCGACAAACTATGGAATACTGCTCCCACGTTTGGGGCTCCGCTCCCAAACATACACTGCATTTGTTGGATTCTGTTCAGAGAAGAGCGGTCCGTCTGATTGGGGACCCGGAATTGACCGGCGGTCTTGATTCGCTGGAACATCGAAGAACGGTTGGCGACTTGAGTCTGTTCTACAAGTATTTTCATGGAAAGTGTTCGAAGGATGTAGCCCGCTTAATTCCTCCCAAAGCGGTGCATGTTAGAAATACACGTCGCGCTGGTGCTTCGCATCCGTATGAGGTTCAGCTTGTTACTCCGCGTACAACGCTTTTCAAGCAATCTTTTATATGGAGAACGTCATCCCTTTGGAATAATTTGCCCAGTGCTGTGTTTCCCACCGAGTACAATTTACAGCGATTCAAGAACAACGTAAATCGCTTTTTCCGCACTCGTGCCGCTCCTGAAGCGCTTTAGGGACTTCCCTGCAGCACGTGAGCTAGACCCATAAAAAAAAAAAAAACATCTGACACTTTTGTTTTTTCCCTGATCCAGGTTTTTTATCTAGTAGTGACATGCCTAGCGTTTTTCATTCCATGGCTTTTTATGTGACTTTTAGTTTGTGGAAGTGGGTTTTTGTGAGGGTCCAATTTTCGCTTCCGTAGGTCATTACGGGTAGGATACATTTATCGAAAACTTTTGTTTTTATATGTTGAGCGATGTTTCTGGAGTTTAGAATAAAACCGAGCTTACCAAAAGCTACCCATGCCAATCGACATCTTCGTTTAATTTCAGTTATTTGACTGTCTCGGCCAAGCTTAAGTGTTTGTCCTAAGTATATGTACTCATTCACGTTTTCAACTTGTAATGTTTCGTCTATATCTTGTTGTTCTGGTGTCATGGTATCTGTTTTATTTAAATTCATCTTCATGCCGATCTTTTCTGCTTGTTCTTTTAAATCTTTTACCATATACTCTAGCTACCCATGCCAATCTACATCTTCGTTTAATTTCAGTTATTTGACTGTCTCGTCCAAGCTTAAGTGTTTGTCCTAAGTATATGTACTCATTCACGTTTTACACTGTTACGTTTTCAACTTGTAATGTTTCGTCTATATCTTGTTGTGCTGGCGTCATAGTCTTTGTTTTATTTAAATTCATCTTCATGCCGATCTTTTCTGCTTGTTCTTTTAAATATTTTACCATATACTCTAGGTCATTTCTGTTCGTAGCTATAATGATAATATCGTCTGCATACCTCAGATGGTTTAATTTTTTGCCATTTATGTTCACCCCGTAGTTGTCCCAATGGAATTTTCTAAACATATCTTCGAATACGAGAGTGAAAAGATTAGGTGACAGACAGTCGCCTTATCGAACTTCACGTTTTAACTGTATTGGTTTCGTTTCTTCATATAATTTATAGGTAGCCTTGGTTTTATTACTGATGTTAGTCAAGAGATTAATATATCTATGGTCAATTCTGCAGTTTCCAAGTGCATCCATGATTGCCCATGTTTCCACCGAGTCGAACGCTTCTTCAAAGTCTATGAAAGCTAAGTAAAGAGGAATGTTATATTCATTTGTTTTTTCAATTAATAGCTGCCGCTAAATATGTTAAAAAGTCGATGTCGTTTGTGAAGAAGTGGGTAAACCGTTTAAATGAGACGAAAAATAGCGACACGGGATCCGAAATTGACGGAGCAGTAAAATCAAGAAAATCGGGTTTGAAATTGTCCCATAAAACCATTCTACAACAACTTAGTGCTCATGATGTCAAATTCCGAAACACGTTGAAGAAACCTTTGCTGGGCGAAAACCACGTCGCGAAGCCGCTCGCTTGGGCCCACGATAAGATACTAGAGTGGCCCTCACAATCGCCAGACGCCAACCCTATTGAAAACGTTTGGTCCCTTGTAAAGAGAGAGCTTAGGGGAAAGAGTCTAAGGAGTTTGAGTCAGTAGTCTCGCGAGATTCGAAAAATTTGCAGGGTATGCAGACAATCTCGTCGACACCAAGCCTCGAAGATACGAGGCGCTTATTGATGCGGGAGGCGATTGGACAACTTACTAAGGTAAATGCGCCGTTGTTAGCACAGCAAAGAATACATTGATGTCAAAAAATGTTCTCGAAACACATTTTTTCAAGAATACTTGACAGACTGTTTAGTCTGTTACCTCTTTATGTAACAGCTTAGTAAGTAGTATATGTGGATTAATGCGAAAGTTCTTAAAAACCATTACCAAGTGGCGTAATCAAAAGCTAAAAGTACGATTTTTGGTAAAATATAATATTTTTTGGGCTTGTTTTATTTTTTAATTGCTTAAAAAAAGTGAATGTCGTGAGAAAAGATGAATTTTCTCATAAGCAATTTCGAACAATGATTTTGTACGATTTTCTGGCTGGGTTAACTTAACAACAGTACATTGACCTACTTCATCCGACTATTGGGAAGAAACCACTCTTCAAAACTGGCGCACAGAATTCATGGATGTTAAAATGTAAGTGGTAAATTATGTAAAGGTCGTCTATCAACTTTTGTTGTTACATCAAACATCAGTGTCATCGGAGAAATGATATAAATGGACCAGCATGCGATATACCGTGAGATTCAGGCACCCACAGACATCAAACAAACATGAAACAGATATATGTGATCTCGCAGGAAAATTTGAAATAATGTTAAAGAAATTCAATTGATGAGCTTCAAATTCTGTTTACAACATTGAAAATAGTAATGATACTTGGATTCATCCGTATGAGGCCGTACTTAAACGTGTTCCAAAATAAGCATAAACCAACAAAAGTGGTTTGTTCTCGCAACGCTTCAAAAAAATAATAATCGCTTCATCTTTTTCAACTACTAGTCATGTTACTACTGTCGCTTGAAAGGATCGATGAACTATTAATACTGACTGGTATACAATAACTTGTTTGTCGAAAGTCATCGATGAGTTGCCTAAAACAAATCGAAAACATCATATCATTCTTCATAATGTCAAAATATAGAATTATTGTCCCATTGCCGCTATAGTACTTATTTAACAGCTTGCGTTCTCTTTTAGATCCCATTTGTTAAAAATAAAATGCATGTAGAGCAGTGATTCCCAAAATGGTTCAGGTGGACCCCCAGGGGTCCACGGGAGACTCGACGGGGGTCTACGTTGGCGTGAAAAAAAAAAATGGGGGTTCACAAGTCGTAAGTGGGGGTCCACGAAAATTTATCTGGTTTCGATAGTAAAGGACAAAAATGTTGGCTTGGCTTTACCTATCAATCTAGGCAGATAATACACTACTCAAAAAAATTAAGGAGTAAAAAAAAATTCCAAATTTTTCGGTGATTTTTTGACAGGCTGAATTTCGGTAAAAATGGTCGTATTGAGACTTTAAAAAAAAAGCATTTTGAAGCTTTAAGATTCTAATTTTCAGATTTTTTGGCTAAAATTTTTTTAGAAGTTACGGTTCTCATGCAATCCTAACAGATATAGCGCGAAAAAATAATATTGCAAATATTTTGCTTTTTTTTTGGTCCTTCAGTTAGGCCGGCATATGGATCAGATAGCCTGTTTATTTAGCATTAATTTCCTTGTTTTAAAACCTCCCTTAATTTTTTTGAGTAGTGTAGGTCAGCGACTGTTACTTTTAAAAACTTGCATATTCGATATTCAGTACAACGCGCGTCGAGACTTGCAAAGCGCCGCCCGCCCGCCCGCAACGCAACCCGTTCAGACGTGCAAAGGGACGAAATACGACTTGTGCTGTGCTTGCAATCTTGCATGAACTTGTTTGATTCTTCACCAATATAAATACGGATGCCAAGGACAAACGTTACTCATTTGTTTCCGGAATTTTGAAAAGAAAAGTGTGAGTGAATCGATGTCAGTGTTTGCCAGTGCCGGAAAAAGTAAGTACCTGCCTATTTGTTATTCATACTTTTATTTTATATTGTAATAATATATTTGTTGTTTGCGTATAGTAGGTACTGAACACGGTCATTATTCGATACTTCTATAAAAGAACTGAAAGCCGAGAAAGATTGAACTTTTAGTACTTTTTATTATAAAATTATTTATTTATTCAGTGCCCTCGTAGTTGCTAATGCTAAATGACTAAAAATATTTTCATAAATTGTACGTGTCTTTATGTACCACTCGTAACGTACATCAAAGTAATAAATAAATCATTAAAATCGCGGAGTTTTCATGTCAAAATATTCTTTAAAAGTATTTTCTCTCGAATTTATAGAAATGTATCAAAATATAATTAATCAAAAAATATTTTATACTACATTAAAATAGGTTTAGCCGTTTTGTGAAAACCTCTATATGGGTCTTAGCAGTTTATTGCTTTTAATAATTAAAATCAGTTTTGCCGCCGGCATTTTGGTTTTTTCCATTGCAATAATTAATTAAACCTATTTTATTCTGTTAAAATAGCCATATCCTGTTAAAGTCGCCTTATGATTATTAAAACAAACATTTTTTTCTTTACAGGTAGGTAACTGATACGAAACATGGCTGAATCTAAGATGAAATGTCGACAGTACAGTGTTGATTATTTGAAATTTGGTTTTCTTGGTTCTCTTCTTGAAAGCAGACATCGCGTATTTGACAGATTTGTTCAAAAAATTTGATGACATTAACTTGCAGTTACAAGGGGACAGCCTAAATTTAATAAAAACAAAGGGTGTAATTTCGGCTTTTCTTGGAAAATCGAAATTTATGAAGCAAAATATTAGTCGGCGCAAGTTCTCCCAGTTTCCAAACTTGTCACAGGCAGAATGTCTTGATGAGGATATTCAGACATACGTTCAACATTTAAATGCCCTGCATGATGACTTCAAAAATAGATTTGAAGATATTCTGACGATGGAAATACCACCATGGATCATAAATCCATTTGATCAAACGGAAGTGGCGAATGTGGTATTACAAGAGGAGCTACTCGAGCTTAGCACCAATGAGGAGCTGAAGGTGAAATTTAAAAAGGGCTATCAAACATTTTGGCTGCAGGCAGAAATACCCGAAAAATATCCTGGGCTGTGGCAAATTGGGAGAAAACTTTTGATAGCGTTTCCCTCGTCATACCTTGTCGAAAAAAGTTTTAGTGTCGTTACAAACCTATTAAAAAAAAAGGAGCAGATTGAACATCACAGAACGGGGAGATTTGCGGTTATTCCTTACAAAACTGAAGCCAAATATTGATAATTTGCTGTCAATCCATCAAGTACATCCCTCCCATTAAAATTATGACTATCTTTTTTAAATTGTTGATTTGCATTGTTGAAGTTATGGTACGTTATTAATGTTTAATTTTAATTCTATTAAGTCTGTAATCATATTATTTTAATAAATAGAAGACAAGAAAACATATTATTTTTCTTTTTATTTTTACCACTCCGAATTTAAGGTTAAAACTCAGCCATGACGCAAATTTCCATCGTTAGATCTAATCTTCACATTTTTTGACGAGTTTTGGGAATATGGTAGAAATGTAGCAAACAGGGGGTCCACTGAAACCAGTAAAATTTTGAAAGTGGTCTACGAGAAAAAAAAGTTTGGGAACCTCTGATGTAGAGCTTCTCTTTTGCCTTTTTTATAGTTTAAAATGCTACTACATTTGACGAACTCATTTTTTTTGTATAGTTGTCATTGGTGTTATTGATTGCTGCCTTGTTATGTCCATGATCGCAAAAAATGTTCTCTAAACACATTTTTCAAGAATACGAGCTATCACGTTCTTACTTGACAGACTGTATTTGTATAACACTGTGTGTAATTTTTTAAGTTATGGAAAAATAACCATATACGGACACCACTACGTGATAGTAGACCAAAAAAAAAAGACCCGTGTCTCCCAGTTTTAGCGAAAGTCATGCACTTTTTTTTTTATGGGCCCCCAAATATTTGAGGCCTGGGTGTAATTTTTGCAAAAAACTCATCATATTCTGAGGCTCATATCTTGCAAACCGTTCGGAATTTTAATTTACTTTCTGTGGCAAAGTTGTAGCCCTTGTCATAAGGAACAAAAATTGTGAACATTTAAATTAAAAAAAACTTCATCTTTAAGATCAAAGTAGCTAAAAACTGTAAAAAATTCGATTTTTTTTACCTTTTTTTCCCTGTTTAGGCCCATAGCTAGCAAACCGTTCAAAATTCAAGGAAACAATCAACTACAAAAATGTAGCTAAGATCTTAGTAAACAACTTTCTAGAATATATGAACTTCCTAGGAATGATTCTTAACACTGTTTAGGTAGCCGCAAAAGTGAAAATTTTCCCGAAAAATCTACTTTTTTAAAGTTTTTTGCGATTTTGATCTGGATTTTATATGTTCACAATTTTTGTTCTTTATGACAAGAGCTACAACTTTGCTTCAGAAAGTAAATCAAAATTCCGAACGGTTTGCAAGATATGAGCCTGAGAAAATGATCAGTTTTTTGCAAAAATGACACCGAGGCCCCAAATATTTGGGGCCTCATAAAAAAAAATACATTACTTGGGGCAAAACTGGGAGACACGGGTCTTTTTTTACCCGAGGCTCCCAGTTTTGGCCCAATTCATGTACTTTTTTTTATGAGGCCCCAAAGATTTGGGGCCTCGGTGTCATTTTTGCAAAAAACTGATCATATTCTCGGGCTCATATCTTGCAAACCGTTTGGAATTTTGATTTACTTTCTGAAGCAAAGTTGTAGCTCTTGTCATAAAGAACAAAAATTGTGAACATATAAAATCCAAAAAATTTCATCTTCCAGATCAAAATCGCAAAAAACTTTAAAAAAGTAGATTTTTCTGTAAAATTTTCACTTTTGCGGCTACCTAAACAGTGTTAAGAATCATTCCTAGGAAGTTCATATATTCTAGAAAGTTGTTTACTAAGATCTTAGCTACATTTCTGTAGTTGATTGTTTCCTTGAATTTTGAACGGTTTGCTAGCGATGGGCCTAAACAGGGAAAAAAAGGTAAAAAAAATCGAATTTTTTACAGTTTTTTGCTATTTTTATCTTGAAGATGAAGTTTTTTTTACTTTAAATGTTCACAATTTTTGTTCCTTATGACAAGGGCTACAACTTTGCCACAGAAAGTAAATTAAAATTCCGAACGGTTTGCAAGATATGAGCCTCAGAATATGATGAGTTTTTTGCAAAAATTACACCCAGGCCTCAAATCTTTGGGGGCCCATAAAAAAAAAGTACATGACTTTCGGAAAAACTGGGAGACACGGGTCTTTTTTTTTTGGTCTATTATCCCGTGGTGGTGTCCGTATATGGTTATTTTTTTTCGTGTTGCACTGTGTAACTTACCAAAAATTATTTACGTTTACATGCACTAAATTGCATGTCACTTTCCAACCATTCCTTGTAAAATGCGCGCCAACTGTTCGCCTTTAGGACAACAATATCAACGCCCCAAGAAATCGATGCGATCCAACATACAGAGCGTTTTTCACGTTTTCCTAACCCTACTCATTCCCATTCAGTTTTCATTCTTTAACCCGTTTGTTCGCGTGAAAATCGACTCTGGATAGCCGCTTTTACGATAATTTGGAGGCGGATTTGCTATTTTTGTATTAAAAGACATGCAATTGTTCGGTCATTTGCCTATTAAGGTGCTCTAGGAAAATATAGTTTGTGTAATAATTTTTAATAAAAAGGTAAGAAATTGTATTTTTATATTAAGAATATTCTCCTTAAAATATATATACCATTTTATATAGTTGATGTATTTTTTATTTATATTTAAGCTTTTCAAAATTGTAGGGAGGTTATGTAAAAATATTATTAAAGGAAATATTCAATTTGGAGTCTTTTGCCTTACTTTTTTAACGTAATATTAAAATATAATTGATAAAATATGTATAACTGTAAAATTGTGTTATTTTCTGCAATTTTCACATAAAGCATGAACCATTTTACAATAAAGCTTGAGAAATCTGCAGCTGAAATAGTTATTTGTCCAACCAGTATGAAAAGTCAATATTTAATGCACTGGGAACTGTGCAACAGCTAATTTCGTTCTGTACATTTCGAGATTTCTGATACAAAATTATTAAAACCGTTTCATGAATTTGTAATCATCGCCTAAAGCAGGAGTGCTCAAACGGTGGATCGCGAGTGCTTTTTGAGTCGATCTTGAGAAAAAAATTCCGATATAGAACTATTTACAGATTTTGTTTTAGGTAACTAAAACAAAATGTAATGAATAAACTACTAAAATTTATTCGATCCACAATTAGGCCAGAATAACCCCCTCATCACTTTCTTTTATCGTGATAACCCCCTGCTAGCGGCAAAAGGCGGCTTTATCAAAGGAACGCGCGGTACTTGTCAAAGAAAAGCCGCGTTTTTGATTCCCACCGATTTTTCTAGAAACTTCAGGCAGCGTGTTTGACGGGAACATTCGAGACTTCGTTCGCGCCGATATAAATGTTGCGCCTGCAGGAATAGGAGTCAGTCTGAGTTATAATTTGAAGGCGATACATCGATACAAAGTATATTAATAAATAGTCCAAAATGAGTGCTGCGAAGAAAAGTAAAACTTATCATTTTAATCTCATATATTGGCGAAACACAAGAAACCATTTGATGATGGATTGGTTGTGAAGCAAGTATTTATTGAAGCGGGTGAGACTTTATTTGGAGATTTTAAAAATAAAACAGAGATTATGTCTGCTATTAGAGAACTTCAGTGTCTCTCTCCTCCGACTGTCACAAGGCGTGTTGAAGTCATGAGTCAGGACATGGCAGATAAACTAAAACATGATATCATGGAATGTACATACTTTTCTTTACAGTTCGACTAATCCACCGATATGACAGACGCTGCCCAGCTGTGTATTTTTATCCTCTGAAATGATGATTTCCCTTCATTTATCTCCTTCCATTGCATTATACATCAACCAGTTTTGTGTTCAAAAGTTCTAAACATGGAGGAGATTATGGGCATTGCAATAAAAATTGTGAATTCTATCCGTGCACGTAGCTTGCAACGACGGCTCTTTAAATTGCAGTTGGAAGATAGTGAGTCAGCTGAACACACTGATTTAGTTCTTCACACGGACGTCAGGTGGTTGAGTCGCGGAAAATTCCTAGAAAGGTTTCAAGAATTATTGCCCGAAATAACAGCTTTTCTGGACGAAAGAGGTGATGACACTCAGATGCTGAAAAACGGAAAATGGCTGACTGATTTGCATTTTTGACAGACATCACAATGCATTTAAACACGATTAATTTGGAGCTTCAAGGTAAAGGAAAAACTATTATTGAGATAATTAGCGCAATAAACGCATTCAAAAGTAAATTGCAACTTATCAACTGAAAAGAAAGGATCTGAAAAATTTTCCGTCTTTGAAAGCAAGGATTCCTCAGTTGAATTATGATATTTATGAGGCAGAATTATCAAATATTTTGGGCCAATTCGAAATACGTTTTTATGATTTCAGTAAATTGGCAAATATCGCATCATTTATGAGTTATCCTTTTCAGTGTAAAAACATTGAGGAATTATCTACTGAAATAGCAAGTCAGTTTAACATGGACTCATGTTCTGTTGAAAATGAGTTAGTGCAGATTATATCAGATATACATCTCAAAGCCACAGCATCTGATACAAAATTCTGGTGTTTTATATCTGAAGATAAATATCCGGATCTAAGGCAAATCGTCCTTCAACTGACGGCAATGTTTGGGTCAACTTACTTGTGCGAGTCTGCATTTTCTGAAATGAAGATAATTAAGCCAAAATATCGCAATCGACTAACTGACGAACATCATCATGTTCGCGATTAGCACTCGGTAATTACGTACCATCTTATGAAAAGTATGCTGAGGACATGCAGTGCCACGCTTCAACATCCAAAGTCACTCTTTAGTTAAGTTTAGACACTAGAACTCGTTTGTTTTGTAAGAACCAATAAACTCGCAATTTTCAATAATTATGAGTTTTTTCATTGACATTTTAGAGCAGACCTACACTTACCTTGACTAAAAAAATGCATATTGTGCGGAAAACTAATATCTATCCCACGATACACCCTACCTAGACGACAATCCTGCATCACACTTACTTGCAGCCTCTCAGAGTCGATCGATCGTAGTCTAACAATATTGAGGTAGATCGCCAGCAGTTCAAGTTTGAGCACCCCTGGCCTAAAGAAACAAGTTTTTATTCAGACAGAAAATAAAGGCATATACTCGAATCTTCCTTCCTTTTACTTAATAGAGTCTATGTCCGTCGCACAATTTAAACGAAGATCTCATTCAATAAAATCGATTATGCTATTTAGTTGATCGGGATCAAGAATCGCTTTTTCTTTTCCAATTAAGTTGGAACTTCCAATTTTTCCGATTCTTTGCCATCGAATTCAACGAATGTTTCAATCACTAAGGAATTAGCCTGAAATCATTTTAGGGGAATAATAGGTTATTCTGAGAAACGGGAATTTTCAGAAAATGAACTCATACTGCTAGTTTCCCATTAAAACTGACAGCTTTTAGTGGAAACATGTGATTAACGGAGATAAAGAAGTTTCATAATTTTTTTTGCTCATACTCAAATAGTCTAAGTTGCTATTTTAAACACTATTGCATTGGATCACTACCAACGGTAGATCCGGAGGGGAGTTCTGGTCGCAGCAAACCCAATACAGTAGTTCATATTTAAGCTTTTCAAAATTGTAAGAAGGTTATGTAAACATATTATTAAAGGACATATTCAATTTAGAGTCTTTTGCCTTACTTTTTTAGCGTAATATTATTAAAAAAACCGGTCAAGTGCAAGTTGAACTTGCACAATTAGTGTTCCGTACGTTGATTGTTTTTAAAATAAAAATTTTTGTTAGGGTGGTATAAAATGATCAGTGACTTCACAAAACACACCCCAAATGAGTTTTCAACAAAGTTTGTTTGCAATCTTTACTGAAAACTGGTGACCTTGAAATTTTTGTTTTTTTTTAAATACCAGATAAATTATTAAAGGTAATGCACTCGTAATAATTTTCGTTCAATCTATACCCCGTGGAGAATATTCCAGAATTTTTTCAAAATTTTTTGATCGTACTTTTCGAGATAAGGTAGGGGACAGCGATTTTTCGCGATTTTTTTAAAAGTAATACGAAGAAAAGTGTGCGCAAGTATTACATTATATATATATTTTTTACTCGTGTTTTCACAAGCTTTCATTTGACCCCACACTCGATGACCTAGTAAAAAGATTTTTTTTTCACTTCCGATTTCACCCCTCAAAACGAACCCCTTAAGTCAAAATTTATGTTACGGTGGTATAAAATGATCAGTGACTTCACAAAACACACCCCAAATGAGTTTTCAACACAATTTGTTTCCAATTTTTATTGAAATCTGATGAATTTAAAATTTTTGTTTTTTTTTTAAATACCAGATAAATTATTAAAGGTAATGCACTCCTGATAATTTTCGTTCAATCTACCCCCCGTGGAGAATATTCCAGGATTTTTTCAAAATTTTTTGATAAGTACTTTTCGAGATAAGGCGCGGGACAGCGATTTTTCGCGATTTTTTGAAAATAATACGAAGAAAAGTGCGCGTAAGTATTACATTATATATATATATATATATATATATATATATATATATATATATATATATATATTACTCGTGTTTTCACAACCTTTCATTTGACACCACACTTGATGACCTAGTAAAAAATTTTTTTTTCACTTCCGATTTCACCCCCAAAATTAACCCCTTAAATCAAAATTTAACTTTCAAAACTACATGGCTCTTCTGAGGCCATCAATTCCTATAATATTACCAAATTTCAAGTTTCTATGACAAATAGTTTCGGAGAAAATCGGGTGTGAAGTGATCTTATAAGTGTTCCGTACGGAACACTAAAAAATAATTGATAAAATATCTATAACTGTAAAATTGTGTTATTTTCTGCAATTTTCACATAAAGCATGGACCAGTTTATAATGAAGCTTGACAAATCTGCAGCTGAAATAGTTATTTGTCCAACCAGTATGAAAAGTCAATATTTAATGCACTGGGAACTGTGCAACAGCTAATTTCGTTCTGTATATTTCGAGATTTCTGATGCAGAATTATTAAAACCGTTTCATGAATTTGTAATCATTGCCGAAAGAAATAATTTTTTAGTCAGATAGAAAATAAAGGCATATACTCAAATCTTCCTTCCTTTTACTTAATAGAGTCTATGTCCGTCGCACAATTTAAACTAAGACCTCATTCAATAAAGTCTATTATGCTATTTAGTTGATCGAGATCAAGAATCGCTTTTTCTTTTTCAATCAAGTTGGAACTTCCAGTTTTTCCGATTCTTTGCCATCGAATTCAACGAGTGTTTCAATCACTAAAGAATTAGCCTGAAATCATTTTAGGGGAATAATAGGTTATTCTGAGGAAACGGGAATTTTCAGAAAATGAACTCATACTGCTAGTTTCCCATTAAAACTGACAGCTTTTAGTGGAAACATGCGATTAACGGAGATAAAGAAGTTTCATAATTTTTTTTGCTCATACTCAAATAGTCTAAGTTGCTATTTTAAACACTATTGCATTGGATCACTACCAACGGTAGATCCGGAGAGGAGTTATGGTCACAGTAAACCCAGTACAGTAGTGAAACTTAGGGATAATCATTTAGGAAAATTAGGTCTCAGTTTTCAAGAGGTCACGTGGCAGTCCGTCATGTTAAAAAGGGGACCAGCGGGATAGTTTAAATAGAAATAATGTTACTGTGCAAAGTTTTATCATTCAAAATTATTGATATTATACAAATTTTTGAAAATTTTTGATTTAATAAAATGTCAGGTTAATGCAGCATGAGTAACTGATTGGAGACCCGGAACTGACCGGCGGCCTTGATTCGCTGGAACATCGAAGAACGGTTGTATTTTCATGGAAAGTGTTCAAAGGATGTAGCCCGCTTAATTCCTTCCAGAGCGGTGCGTGTTAGAAATACACGTCGCGCTAATAATTCACATCCGTATGAGGTTCAACTTGTTACTCCGCATACAACGCTTTTCAAGCAGTCTTTTATATGTAGAACATCATCCCTTTGGAATAATTTGCCCAGAGCTGTGTTTCTCACCGAGTACAATTTACAGCGTTTCAAGAACAACGTGAATCGCTTTTTCCGCACTCTTGCCGCTCCTGGAGCGCTTTAGGGACTTTTCTACAGCACGTGTGCTAGACCCATAAAAAAAATAACACATCAACTTCCTGTCAAATAAAAAACTCGACATAAAAAATATTTTTTTCTCCAAGGAATTGAATAGGCATATCAGATTTTAAGCTCAACGCTTTGTTGGGACTCTATAAGGCCCAAAAGTGAAAAATGAAATTGAAACCCAAATTTTTAAATTCCTATTTGAATTCAGCAAGGAATTTTATGTCCGAATACAAATTGAGTGTTTTTGGGTCTGATTGGGCCTCATCGTAACTATAATAAAATCCGACTCTGATAAGGATATTTACCTATATTATTAGCCTTTGATACACGGAGTATTCTTTTTCTGATCCTATATTAACGTCTAGACACGTATGGTCAAATAAACGATTTTTCTAACCATTTTTAAACATTTTCTGAGAAAAATGTAAGACGGATACTTTTTAATTTTTACAAACATTTTCAATTGGGCAATTGATAACGCGTTTGATTGCTGAAGATCAAATCTTTGCTTTATAACCAAGAAAATGTCATAAGACAAATAGCTTCTCAGAACTATTCAATTTATCGGCGTACGATTTCTTACTCAACTGATATTCTTTAATTAAATCACTTACCTCTCAACATCTTTGGGAAAGAAAAAAAACTCACTCCCGGCGAACTTTTTGAATTATTTTTACAATTGTTAACGGCACAACAATAACCTTCTTTCTCCATAATTACATAAATTGTTTGTCAACATTTTTGATTTTTTTCGCTTACAAACGTTTTTAATTCTATTTTTATACATACTCGGCCATTTTGAAAGAGGGCCCCGTCGGCGCACGCACCGTCACCAACTTGGAGCCCACTTTCGCTACTGTATTGAGTTTACTGTGTTATGGTGGTCACACTGCAAAATCTTATTGTACGAAGAATTACTTACATTCTCAGAAAATAGCCTGTACATCTTTATGTACCCCTCGTCCAGAAAGAAACGGAGCATTTTGTAAAATTGTAAACGACTGTAGTGCTAGGTATTATATCTTTTTGTTGTTGAAAGGGACAAACTTCATTAGTATTGTAACAGGTATTTGATGACATTTATCCTATTAGATACCTAGTTATAGTGGTAAGAACTGTTACAGTAGTAATTTCAAGCAAAGAGCTGCAATTGGGTTTAATGTTAAGCTTGATATCGGAAATCTGTCAAGCACTATAATTATACGATGTTGAATGCCTGACCCAAGTGTACGAGTGATTTAAGCGATGTGAAAATGGTCGTGAAAGACTCCATGATGATGAAAAGTTCAAAATTTTAAACGAACACTCATAAAAAATTAAAGAATATCCGGAATTGTTCATTAGATTGGTTGATGATGGACTAAAACTTTTAAAATCAACTATGCAGATTATTTTGACTCAATGATAGGGCTTAGACTTACCTACCCTACCACAGAGCTCTTCGGTAGCCAACGCACTACGTATAAGCTTCTTCGTGGCATTGCAACCAAGCGAGGCCCTTGATTTGTCCAGTCCTACTTGGGATATGGATTTCACTGAAGAACTGAAAGGACACTGCCTCGAGTAACAGTCTTATCTGATTCAGGCGGTCCCTATCTAGCAACATACCTTCGGAAGCCTTGTCAAATACCCCTCATATAAATAAGTACCTACCGGGAATCGAACTTACGACCTTGGCAAAGATCTAATACGATATGAAAATGACAACTGGCTCAGACGCACCTGCCTTTTATAGAATTATTGAACGCCGATATACGTTAGAAATGTCAGTATCCAGCCCAGTTTATTCTCCTTAATATAGTTTTAGTCCAAAATGATTGGAGATAAAAGGTGAGTTTGCCTATAGATCAAAGAGATTTATTATGTTGACACCACTCTAACGTCTATGCAATGTAAACCAGACGGGATTTATACTTTAGCGTAGAATCTGAACCACATGATCGGCATATTGTAACCCTCAGCTCACTCATCAGTCTCACCGGCCAGCCTCCCAGCAGCACGCCTTTTACAGCAATGTTGGTTTCGTGAGTTTGCCTATTAGAGCTGCGTTGCAACATGCCGTGATATGTGCATATGCCAATTATAATTTTTTAAATCCCTTATTTCGATCGATACACCATTCCTCGGCTTCGGGACAGCATTTAATACAGTCAACTGATTCCTTAAATGAGTTATTAGATTGATTTTTTTGATACTATTGAGCTCATACTCATTTTCGGTTGAACATGCTCAATGAAGTCACCAAGAAAAACCCCAAAACGAAGGGCTAGACTCTGGATCAAAAATGTTACGCCCTGTAGAATTTGGAATTTCTGATTTCTCTTCAATCAATTTTGCACACAATTTCGAGATTACTTTGATGTATGCATACTTGATTAAAAAATAACCATGCACAACTGAATACTTTTTGATGCACTTCTTGGTCCCACTAAAATGTTAACTGATTTTAACACAAGAATCAGTAGTAACTTTTTATTTGAAACTCATATTCTGACTCTTTGTCAAAATAGACTGCCACTCTAACAACTATAACTCGATATCAAACAGAACAAAAGTCATAATACGGCTGACATAACACTTATCAAAGTTGCCGCTTTCGGCAACAAACACTGGCGCTTCTATTTATTTTTATTTTCGAAAAGGCCTTTTTGGTCGGAAGGTGTAGTTTTTATGATTAATTGTTTGTCAACTTTATTTTCGTTAATTACCTCCAAATTATTACACGAAATACGTTTTATTTCTTTTAAACTTCCCTAATTACGACATAAAGTTTTTTCGGTGAACAAATTTGTCTTCATTCCGTGGTGTGTTATTTAGCTGTAATTGTGTTATTCAACGGGTAAATACATTTTAATTAATGATGCTAATCGTTTGATTTATTTTTAATTCTTTTTTAGTGTTTCTTATGTGTTTTATGATTTGGTAAATATTACTTCAAACTTGTTCAAATAGCAGAAATAACATAATTCGATTTTCGTATGTTTAACTAACAACTTAATTTGTTGCTATTTATAGCTCTCAAATGTCCTCGTTATTTATAAGTGGTAATCGATGGATTTCTTTCCGACACTTTCAATATTAACGTCGTTGTACCCTAAAACGGACCCGGTGACCTTAAGATCACTAGGCAAACTACTAACCACTTCATATCGTCGAAGTTGACAGCTTTTGCCTTTCTTCTTTTCCTTAGTTTACCATCTCCTGACGAAGGTTAACGTTCCAAATGGCTAACATAGTCCTGGAATCTGCTGTAAGATCTAAAAATAACTATTGGTGAGCAGTTAAACCATCATCGAATGTCCCTTAACCAGGAATATTGACGTCTTCGAACTGATCTTCTATCCTGCAATGGCCAGCCTCATCAAATCATACTTTGCTTCCCTTATTATATGATCGATATGATAGTTTTTCTTTCCTTTTTAGTCAGCAGCAGTTCTATGTATTTCTTCATTCGTCTAACGACTGCAGCATTTTTTCCTCTATCCATTCATGATATCCTATCCTATAAACATACATTTCGAAAACTTCTAGTCCTTTCTCTGTGCTGGAATCAAGAGCCTTTACATCCATACAGGAATATCGAAAAACGGAGCATCTAATCATACGCACTCGAAGTTCTAGACTAAGGTCAGATCTAATGAAAAGATTTTTCATGTTCATGAAGGTCGCACGAGCCTGCTCGATTCTCCATCTAATCTATTTTTGGATTACATTGGCTAATAATTAGTGTGCCACACAAACACATTTACGTCCCTGTATCGTTGTGTTAGAACATTAAGAACAAATAGTGCCTCTAACGTGCTAAAACCAACTGAGAATCATTTTCTATATATACGTGTATGAATTATCCGAAGGATAGGATAGATACCATAGATAGATTAGTACGTACGACATAAGACTGATCATACGGTAGTAGTCATAATTAGAAGAATAGAATTTTTTGGAATGGTAATAAACGTAGATTTTCTCCAGTCAGATGGTATCTAGCCCAAGTTACAATTGGAGTTAAACAACGATATTAAAATATCAAGACCAGCTCGTTCTGGTTCTGCTTTGATCTTGATTGGTTCGAAGTAAATGTTATCTGGGCCAGTAGCTTTTCCGCTCTTCTGGGCCCGTATGGCATAAATTTTGCTCTTGGTAATAGGAGGCCCAGTTTCATTTATTTCACTAGCTATGCACTGTGGTTCGTTAAGAAGCTCTTCCACATAATCCTTCCACCTCTTCCGCTTGGCTTCAATTGCCATAATAATGTCACTGTTAGCATCTCTTAAAACTGTTGCTGGTTGTTTCCGATTTCTGTTCTTTTACTTTCTTGTGTAAATTAAAGGTATCGTGCTTTGCTTGTAGTAGTTCGATTTCAGATATCTATTGTTCTTTTGCGTCCCTACACTTGCGATGAATTATCTTCTTAAGTTCTTTATATTGGGCCGAAATCCGTTTACACGTTCGTCTCCTATCCAGAGATCAGCATTTCAGATGTCATCCATTCTTTCTTTTTTCTGTTAGTTTTCACACCAGGTGCATGTTCTTGAATGTCTGTGAGTGTATCTTTTATTTCAGGCCAAGTTTCTTCTCTACATGGTATGGCTGATATGATCTCTTTGAGCTTGTTTTCGATTTTCACACCTATCTGCCCTGTGATCTGAGGATCATTTATTTTTTCCATGCTTTCTTTTTATACACTGGTGAGCAAAAAAATTAAATCAAAACTCTTTGGCTTCATTCATTGAATACGGATCCTAGAATTTAGTGTTTATATATTTTTACCGATTTTAGCATCATTTGAAAGCTCATTCTATTCTCTTTCTAACGATATCAAATTCCATAGCATATTTCATGCTTTTTACTCGCCAATGACTGAAAGGTGAAACAAGAAGAACAAAGGCTGAAAATACGCGTAAAAGAAAGGAAGAATTAAACAAACTTTAGGTTTATAGTACCTTATTACTGCTTTCAGTCGGTTTTTCATGAAGCGGGTGAGCTTTTTCACCACTGTCTGAGGGATTCTTCCCCACTCTTCTGCCTTCACTTAGGGATGCAGGGGTAGATTTCTGGCTCGAACCCTTCCTTTGAGCTGATCCCACTTGTTCTTGATTAGATTGAGGTCAGGACTCCGCGCAGGCCAGTCTAATGTGGGTATTCCCACTTCCGCCAGGTATTGCCGCACCAATGCAACAGTATATGGCCTCGCATTGTAGTACATTAACACGAAGCTATCACCAACAACTCAGCGTAAGAAGCGAAGTGTTCCTGCAGGATCTTCTAGATGTACCGGTGAGCAGTTAATAAAGCGCTACGAGTCTCATCAATCACTAAAACCAAATGGGTTTTCGCATCCAATGAGATGCCTCTCCACACCATAACAGAACCTCCTCCGTAAGCGACCGTTTCAATAATACAGCACTGCGCATAGTGCCGTACAGACCTCTTATAGACTCGTCTTCTTCCATCATTTCCTTGTAGGCACATTTGGGACTTGGGCTTGTCAATGGACTCTTCGAAGTTAGGTTAGCTTCTTCAAGTCTTCTTCTGACTGTCCAATAACTGACAGCCCGACCACAAACTTGCCGGAGCTCCCGCTGGACCTCAACGTCGCGTCGGTCAAGTGACGATTTCTTGTTGCGTTGACAATGAAGCGTCTCGCTCCGAGATACACCTTCTTCTTCCTGATCCTGGTCTCCATGTGAAGGTGCCAGTCTCTTGATAACGTCTGTAGACTCTGGAGCCAGCTGACTGGCTCAGATGTAGCTGCTCAGCTACTACACGTTGGCTATGCCCTTCTGGCAATGACTTGTGTCGTTTCTTCCGGGGTGGTATCCATTTTCCGACAACGTAATTAGTGAGCAGGCATAGCAGAGATGTTGACAAGTTCCGATAAAGAAATGACAGGAAAATGCAGTTGCACGTGCTTTTATAGGGATGAATAGCGCGCAACGAGTACGTTACTGAGCGAACCAAAAGAGTTCTATTGAGTAAAACCGTTTACTGAAACTTTTTGGAAATCCAAATGTTTTTGGTATTATGGGAAAGAGTAGAAAATCAGCATTCTAATGATACCAAAAATAATACCACTGCCTGAAAATTAAATTCAAGGATCTATGTTAAATGAAGCAAAATCGTTTGAGTCGATTTTTTTGTTCACTAGTGTACTTTTTGCATCCTACTGGATCCACGTTATACAGATTATAGGATAAAATTAGACACAGCTCGGAATTAGGAGTTTGGTATTATTATAAGCGTAAGAAAATTAGGGAAATGTTCGAACAAGGAACAACAACGATATAATGATAAAACATGTAAACAGAATAATAGCTGAGCAAATAAAAATCAATTCTAAAATTCTGAATATCGTTTAATCATGCTTTATACTAACTTAATTAAATAAATGACTCCATTAAAAAGCTTATTTTATGAACCAATTTAGGATTATGGCGTTGGGATATGGAAAACGATATCTTAATTTAACGAGCTTTAAAATAGTTTTCATCGAAGTTAAGTGAGAATATTTTAGTTTTATTACCTTTATTTTGAACAAAACTCTAGTTACAAAGTAGACGCATTTTTTAAAGAGAAGTTAATAATTAATTACCTGTAACATTTTGTAAAAACTCACCATGGCAGATAGAGACATTGTTCACGTGGCTAAAACCGGTAGTTAAAATTTCACTAAATCCACTATACCACCACTCACACGGCCAGATAATACCATGGCAACAAAACCAGTTGAGAAAGCCAATTTGTTAATTGAACTTTTTGCTTCGCATTCTATTTCCAATGAAAAACACCACCAACTATACCCATAATACAGCCAAGGATGCGGGATGTTGTCCTTAAACAGGGTATCATAAAATACATTTTAATAAAGCTAGACACCAAAAGAGCTTGTGGCAATGACGGAACACCTGCTATACTACTCAAAAAATGCGCAAGAAATCTAATACCAGTGTTCTGTAGACTTTTCAACCGATCCTTCTTCTTCTTAAAGTGAGATTCGAATGTTGGCAATCATTCTCGCTATTATTGCTTATCCACTACAGCTCTAAAAAGACCAGTAGTATTTGTTTGGAACCAATTTCGCAGATTGTTTAGCCAGGAGATGCGTCTGCGTCGTAGTCCCCTTTTTCCAAATATCTTTTCTTGGCGTATCTGCTCTAGTAAGCCATATCTGAGGGAATTTTTTTATGGGTCCAGCACACGTGCTGCAGGGAAGTCCCTAAAGCGCTCCAGGAGCGGCATGTGTGCGGAAAAAGCGATTCACGTTGTTCTTGAATCGCTGTAAATTGTACTCGGTGGGAAACACAGCGCTGGGCAAATTGTTCCAAAGGGATGATGTTTTCCATATAAAAGATTCCTTGAAAAGCGTTGTACGCGGAGTAACAAGCTGAACCTCATACGGTTGTGAAGCACCAGCGCGACGTGTATTTCTAACATGCACCGCTTTGGGAGAAATTAAGCGGGCTACATCCTTCGAACACTTTCCATGAAAATACTGTAAAGCTTTCTGGTTCGAAATAATATTCCCAACTTCTAAGAAGCTCTCCTTGCTATGCCTGCAACATGTTCATGCCAGGACATATTTGCTCCCAAACTAACGCCCAACAAATTGAGCGAAGATGCTAGGGGAATGGAGTGCCCCGACATAACTATATCGGGTTAAGCAACGTTAGTTTTTTTTAGAAAAAACTGCCACCTGGGTTTTTGTAGCGTTAAATTCCACTTGGTTACTGTGACCCCAAGATACAATTTCTTCCAGGTCTTTGTTAAGTTGAATGACTTCCTGCTGTCTGCGGATATTCGTTTGAGTAGCCGATGTCTGGGCGTCCAAAGTGAATGAAGGGATAAGCGTACTGTCATCTGTAAAGCTGTAGATTGGATTCTCGGTGTTTTCCAGCAGATCGTTAATGTAAATGCGAAAAAGAGTAGGAGACAGTATGGAGCCTTGAGGTACACCGGCGTTGATAATGAAGGTGTTAGAAAGAAATCCATCGACTGCCTCTCGTAAAGAACGCTCTCTTAGGAAACATGAGAGCCACAAACAGAACTATTCAGACATACCATAAGAGCGTAGCTTAGCCAACAGTCCATCGTGCCAACAGTCCATTGTTCCAAACATGTGTTACATAAGTCAGAAGATCTCCTGTTGATCTATTTTTACGAAAGCCATATTGATGATCGCTAATAATGTTGAATCCTTCAAGATATTTTAGAAGATGCTGATTGATAGCCTTTTCCATGAGTTTCGATATTATTGAAAGCAGTGCGATTGGTCGGTAGTTATTTGGCAAGGTCTTGTTGCCTTTTTTGGGTATCGGCTGAACTGTGGCACATTTCCAGCAGAAAGGAAATATTCCCTTTCTGTAGGATAGGTTGAAAAGTCTACAGAAAACTCATGTTAGTTGCCTCGCACAGTTTTTGAGAACTATGGCAGGTATTCCGTCAGCGCCAGAAGCTTTTTAGTGTTCCGTACGGAACACTTATAAGATCACTTGACTTCGGTCTGTCTGTCTGTCTGTCTGTCTGTCTGTCACACCCGATTTTCTCCGAAACTATTTGACATAGAAAGGTGAAATTTGGTAATGATATAGAAATTGATGGCCTCATCAGAGCCATGTAGTTTTGAGAATTAAATTTTGCCTTAAGGGGTTAGTTTTTTGGGGGGTGAAGTCGGAAGTGAAAAAAAAATTTTTTTACTAGCTCATCGAGTGTGGTGTCAAATGAAAGCTTGTGAAAACACGAGTAAAAAATATATATATAATATTATACATGCGCGCACTTTTCGTTGTATTATTTTTAAAAATTCGCGAAAAATCGCTGTCCCGGGCCTTATCTCGAAAAGTACTTATCAAAAAATTTTGAAAAAAATTCTGGAATATTCTCCACGGGGTGTAGATTGAACGAAAATTATCACGAGTGCATTACCTTTAATAATTTATATGGTATATAAAAAAAAAAAGAAAAATTTCAAGGTCATCAGATTTCAGTAAAGATTGGAAACAAACTTTGTTGAAAACTCATTTGGGGTGTGTTTTGTGAAGTCACTGATCATTTTGTACCACCGTAACATAAATTTTGACTTAAGGGGTTCGTTTTGAGGGGTGAAATCGGAAGTGAAAAAAAAAAAAAATTTTTTTACTAGGTCATCGAGTGTGTTGTCAAATGAAAGCTTGTGAAAACACGAGTAAAAAATATATATATAATGTAATACTTGCGCACACTTTTCTTCGTATTACTTTTAAAAAATCGCTGTCCTCTACCTTATCTCGAAAGTACTGATAAAAAATTTTGAAAAAATTCTGAAATATTCTCCACGGGGTATAGATTGAACGAAAATTATCACGAGTGCATTACCTTTAATAATTTATTTGGTATATAAAAAAAAAAATAAAATTTCAAGGTCACCAGTTTTCAGTAAAGATTGGAAATAAACTTTGTTGAAAACTCATTTGGGGTGTGTTTTGTGAAGTCACTGATCATTTTATACCACCCTAACAAAAATTTTTATTTTAAAAACAATCAACGTACGGAACACTAATTGTGCAAGTTCAACTTGCACTTGACCGGTTTTTTTATGTCTAGCTTCACTAAAATACGTTTTATGGTACGCTGTCTGAAGACAATATTGCGCATCCTTGACTGCACTATGGGAATAGTAGAAATAAAACACATTTTAATGAAGCTAGACACCAAAAGAGCTTGTGGCAATGACGGAACACCTACCATACTACTCAAGAAATGCGCAAGTAAACTAACGCCAGTGTTCTGTAGACTTTTCAACCTATCCTTCTTCTTCTTAAAGTAAGATTCGAATGTTGGCAATCATTCTGGCTATTATTGCTTTATCCACTGCTCTGAAAAGATCAGTAGTATTTGTTGGGAACCAATTTCGCAAATTATTTAGCCAGGAGACGCATCTCTGTCCTAGTCCTCTTTTTCCAAATACCGTTCCTTGGCGTATCTGCTTTAGTAATCCATATCTGAGGGAATTTCTCATTATGTGTCCTAAATACTCCAATTTTCCCACTTTAACAGTTTTTCATACGACGTACAACATTCTCGTCGGTAATAAGAAATTTTCAAAATTATGCGATATAGCCATAATTCAAATGATCCATATTTCTTAGAAGTGACTTCAGTCAGTGCCCAAGATTCCACACCGTAAAGAACGACAATGAAGACATAACATCTTAGGAGTCTTATTGTTGTGATTAATTTTTTTGCTGAGCTTTCAAAAAGTGATGTCATTTTGAGGAACCCCGCTCTAGCTTTTTTGATACGACAACGATTTTCCTGCGGGTGATCCCAGTGTTCGTTTATCATTGTACCTAGATATGAATATTGTGGAGTTCTTTGTATTTGTTGATTATTAACCATCAACAAGGTAGCAGGAACCGGAGACTTGCTGATTACCCTGTACTTTGTTTTGCTGATATTAAATTCGAGACCGTATCGATTACTGGCTTCATTTGTTTTTGTCATAGGATATTGTAGACCCTTTAAGGTACCAGCCATAATCACCGTATCGTCAGCATAACGATTTATTCGCTCCCTATTAAGCAGTATTCCTTCATCAGCCTCTTCCAATGCCTCTCTGAAGATTTGCTCAGAGTATATATTAAACAATAGTGGAGACAAGACACAACCCTACGTTAATCCACACTAAATCGATATTCCTTCTGAACACTCCCTTTCTGTCTTAATAAATATCATCTGATTTCAGTAGAGGTTGCTAATCCACAGGTCCGTTCCATTTAGCCCAAAGTTTTTCAGAATTCCAACTATTTTGTGATGTTGGACTCTATCAAGGGCCTTTTGGTAGTCGATCAGGCATAAATATACCAGGTGTACCAGTATAAAATGCGAAAGTGCTTTATTCAAAGTATGCTCCATCGCTTGTTATACATTTTTTCCCATCTTTCGGGCAATTTGTGAATACCACGCCAGTAACAATCTTCCCCTTTTGCTGCGAACCATTCATCGAGCCATTTTTTTCACATCTTCGTACGAACCAAAGCGCTGCTCAGCAAGTGCGTGACCCATCGATGCAAACAAGTGGTAAAGAAGGAACCAAGTCTGGTGAGTAAGCCGCATGGGGTAGAACTTCCCAGCTGAGTGCTTCCAACGTATCGCGAACTAGTTTTGCCGTATGTGATGGAGCATTGTCATGAAGAAAAATGACTTTGTGTTTCCTCTTTCGGTATTCTGGCCTTTTTTCAAGCAGCGAACGGTTCAAATCGGTCAATTGTTGTTGGTAACGTTTAGTATTAACCGTTTCCCCAGGTTTTAACAGCTCATAATAGTCCACGCCCCTCTGGTCCCACCAAACACAGAGCATCATCTTTCTGCCAAAGCGATTTTCGCCTGGGTTTACCCATGATTTCTTGCGCTTGGGATTCTCAAAATAAATCCACTTTTCATCCCCTGTAACTATACGATGCAAAAACGCCTTCCTTTTGTACCAAGCGAGCAAAATGTCACACGTGTTTTTGCGCTTTTCCATTTGCCTGTCGTTCAACTCATGTGGTACCCATCTACTGGTCTTCTGAATCTTTCCCATCTCTCGTAGCCGATTGGAAACAGCTTGTTGACTAACGCCCAATTGCTCGGCGAGTTGTTTTTGTGTTTGCTAATCATTTTCGTCCAACAATGCTTGCAATTCCACATCTTTGCATTTTTTTGGCGGTTTTCCACGTTCCTTGTCTGCAACTCGAAGTCACCACTTTTGAAACGCCGAAACCATCGTTCACACGTATCTTGCGATGGAGCATGTTCACCATAATCTTCTCAAAGTAATAGGAATGATTCAACAGCAGTTTTCTTCAAATGAAAACAAAAAATTGATGCTGTCCGCGAACGCTCTTTGTTCGGTATAAATTTCGACATATTGAACACCACAACACAACACTATGCACACACTTTTCCAATTTATCACTCGTGTGCGTCTGACACTTGTTGATGACACAACAAAATGACGCAGTGTCAAATCTTTATAGCACAAACTGCATTGGTACACCATCTGTTGTCTGAAATCCGCATTTCATACTTGTACACCTGGTACGTCACAATTGATGTCTCTACATCGCTGAATCAAAACCTGTATAAAAAATAGGACCTCTCTGGCATCACGAAAGCTGAATTGTGTAGCTGACATGTTTTCTTCGCACAACTCGTATATTTTTCTGCGAATGATTTTCAGAAATATTTTTAAAAAATGGCTTTTGGCGCTAATTGTTTGATATTCTTCGCATTTTTTAGCTCCTGCATTTTTTGGTATCGTTATAAACTCAGACTTTAACCAGCTTTCTGGTATTCGGCCTAAATAATAGATTTTATTGTAGATTGCCATAAGCTAGTTAATCTCATTTTCATCTAAAAGCTTAAGAAACTCACCATGGAATTCATCGAGACCGGTGGCTTTTCCATTCTTTAATTGATTTATTGCAATTCGCACTTCAGGGCCCAACCAAGTCTATTGAACATTGTGGTTGATCTGGTCTTACATCAGAACATAACTCTGTGGCATAGTCTTGCCATATCATCAGATTCTCCTTCTTATCGATAAGAAGGTTTCCTTGATGATCTATTAAACGTCCATTTGATTTAGTTCTCCGTTCACCAGTTAAGTCTTTGATTTTTCGATACATAATAAAGCTATAATACTTTCCCTGCAACTCCTATCTCTTTACATTACCATTCCACCTATCTTTAGCTTTTCGAATTTCTATCCTATAGAAAGGGAATATCTCCATCCTGCTGGAAATGAGCTACAAAAACCCAGGGAGCAGTTTTTCTAAAAAAGATAAGGTTGCTGAACCCGACTTAGCGATGTCGGGGTAGGGGTAGGAAGAACCTCATCCATTTGGAAGGATTTACTCAAGACTGTATTTCCCACCGAGTATAATTTATAGCGATTCAAGACGAACATAAATCGCTTTTATCGTACACACGTCGCTCCTGTAGCGCTTTAGGGATTTCTCTGAAGCATATGTTATTATTATTAAACAGCTCTACAGGCTATGGGTCTAGCACACGTGCTGCAGGGAAGTCCCTAAAGCGCTCCAGGAGCGGCACGAGATTGCTTGAAAAGCGTTGTACGCGGAGTAACAAGCTGAACCTCATACGGATGCGAAGCACCAGCGCGACGTGTATTTCTAACATGCACCGCTTTGGGAGGAATTAAGCGGGCTACATCCTTCGAACACCCTCCATGAAAATACTTGTAGAACAGACTCAAGTCGCCAACCGTTCTTCGATGTTCCAGCGAATCAAGGCCGCCGGTCAATTCCGGGTCCCCAATCAGACGGACCGCTCTTCTCTGAACAGAATCCAACAAATGCAGTGTATGTTTGGGAGCGGAGCCCCAAACGTGGGAGCAGTATTCCATAGTTGGTCGAATTTGGGCTTTGTAAAGAATTAACAGTTGTTGTGGGGTGTAAAGCTTTCTGGTTCTAAATAATATTCCCAACTTTTGAGAAGCTCTCCTTGCTATGCCTACAACATGTTCATGTCAAGACATATTTGCTCCCAAACTAACGACCAACAAATTGAGCGACGATGCTAGGGGAATGGAGTGCCCCGACATAACTATGTCGGGTTCAGCAACGTTAACTTTTTTAGAAAAAACTGCCGCTTGGGTTTTTGTAGCGTTAAATTCCACTTGGTTACTGTCACCCCAAGATAGAATTTCTTCCAGGTCTTTGTTCAGTTGAACGACCTCCTGCTGTCTGCGGACATTCGCCTGAGCAGCCGATGTCCGAGCGTTCAAGATGAATGAAGAGACAAGCGTACTGTCATCTGCAAAGCTATAGATTGGATTCCCGGTCTTTTCCAGCAGATCGTTAATGTAAATGAGAAAGAGAGTAGGAGACAGTATGGAGCCCTGGGGCACACCGGCGTTGATAGTGAGGGTGTTAGAAAGAAATCCGTCGACCGCCACTCGTAAAGAACGCTCTCTGAGGAAACATGAGAGCCACAAACAGAACCTTTCAGACATACCATAAGAGCGCAACTTAGCCAACAGTCCATCTTGCCAAACACGGTCGAATGCCTTGGATATGTCAAGAGCAACCGCTCGAGATTGTAGGCCTCGGGCCTCATTTACATTTCATATTCACAATAAAGTTCAAAATTGCTCACAACTACTCTCCACCGGGCTCTCTCCATTGCCTCCCTCTTCCACTCACCGACACCCATATTCCTAAGATCCTTCTCCACCATCTCCATCCACTTCGTCCTCGATCTTCCCCTCGGTCTTTTTCGGATAGGCTTTCTATATAGTACCATCTTCAGCACTCTCTCTCGGCATTCACTGTATATGTCTCAGCCATTAGCATATGTACTATGCCCAAAAAAAAGAGCAAAAACAAAACCCATACAAGCTCTAAACCTCATACACCAAAGTAGAGATTTTTAAGATGTTCCATGCGAAACGTCAGAGCGCTACTCCAAACCAAAACCTCAAAACCAAGATTTCTCAGCTACACTCTTTAAAATATATTGTAAAGGTTTTAAATCTATGAAAAATAAAGTTTAAGGGCCAAGGGAACTGGCTTAGGAGAACACGGTTATAGTTCCCAATTTCCCCGATGACCAAGTTATTACAATAAATGATAAAGACAAACTGGAATATAAGCATATGGCGCGAAAGTTACAGGACAAGAAGCAGGGATTAAAAGAAAAATACTTATCCATGGGAGTAGACTCAACAAACATTAGAAACAGAGAAAATGAAAATTTATAAGAACGATAAGAGTATATTTCGATACAGCGGAAAAATTTTAATTCTTAATTAACTGTCTAAATAAAATACTCTGAAGCTATGAGCTTGGAACGAAACGAAAATATTATATTTATAAAACGCTTATCAAAAATACTTTGATTTATGGTAAAAGACCTGGAGAATAAACAAAAACCGCAGAAAGAAATTTGGTAATGTGTGTTTAGCCGTTTATTAAGAATATGTGAAAACACGGAATTCGAAATGAAAATGTATGGATAACGAGTGGGAATGGTTGCTTTTATGAAGACGGATATTGGCACAAAGCAACTAAGAATGCGAGCAATGAACAACAAATGTTCATACAGTCTGTCAAGTAAGAACGTGTCCGCTATATATTTTTGGTAGATGCGATTCTAAGGATTTATCAAAAAATCGGTTGTTTGTTTACGACGCATTTTAGTAAAGGTGTCAATCGATTCCGAACTTTCATCGAAATTACGTGAGTCGCTTGTTTGCGCATCAGTTCGAGGCAGTCTTTCTTTGTTCCCGTCCAAAGGGGCCTAAAATGACACATTCCGAAGCGGCTAAATATATTAAAAAGTTGGTGTCGTTTATGAAGAAGTGGGTAAATCATTTTAATGAGACGACTTGCCAGAACGTGTCTCGGTAGGCAAAGTCACTCCGAACGTCGAAAAACGAATCGTGTCTTTGTTGTCACGGGACACGAAATTGGCGCTGCGTCAAAGAGCGGCAAAATTAAGAAAATCGGGTTTGAATGTGTCCCATGTCCTATTCGACATCTTCGTGCTCATGATGTCAAGTTCCGAAGCACCTAATAACTCTCTAATTCATCAATTTTATAAAATAACTGGTTGGAGTGAGCTAAAGTAACATTAATTGATTAAATTTATTAACAATTATTCAATCATTGTGTTGCATAATGTTATATAAACCCTTGTTTTTTTAGTGTTCCGTACGGAACACTTATAAGATCACTTCGGTGTCTGTCTGCCTGTCTGTCTGTCTGTCTGTCTGTCACACCCGATTTTCTCCGAAACTATTTGTCATAGAAACTTGAAATTTGGTAATAATATAGGAATTGATGGCCTCATCAGAGTCATGTAGTTTTAAAAGTTAAATTTTGACTTAAGGGGTTAATTTTGGGGGGTGAAATCGGAAGTGGAAAAATTTTTTTTTACTAGGTCATCGAGTGTGGTGTCAAATGAAAGTTTGTGAAAACACGAGTAAAAAATATACATATAATGTAATACTTGCGCGCACTTTTCTTTGTATTATTTTCAAAAAATCACGAAAAATCGCTGTCCCGCGCTTTATCTCGAAAAGTACTTATCAAAAAATTTTGAAAAAATCCTGGAATATTCTCCATGGGGGGTAGATTGAACGAAAATTATCACGAGTTCATTACCTTTAATAATTTATCTGGTATTTAAAAAAAAAAACAAAATTTCAAGGTCATCAGATTTCAGTAAAGATTGGAAACAAACTTTGTTGAAAACTCATTTGGGGTGTGTTTTGTGAAGTCACTGATCATTTTATACCACCGTAACATAAATTTTGACTTAAGGGTTTCGTTTTGAGGGGTGAAATCGGAAGTGAAAAAAAAAAATTTTTACTAGGTCATCGAGTGTGGTGTCAAATGAAAGCTTGTGAAAAACACGAGTATATATATATATATATATATATATATATATATATATATATATATATATATATATATATATATATATATATAATGTAATACTTGCGCACACTTTTCTTCGTATTACTTTTAAAAAATCGCGAAAAATCGCTGTCCCCTACCTTATCTCGAAAAGTACTGATCAAAAAATTTTGAAAAAATTCTGGAATATTCTCCACGGGGTATAGATTGAACGAAAATTATCACGAGTGCATTACCTTTAATAATTTATTTGGTATATAAAAAAAAAACAAAATTTCAAAGTCACCAGATTTCAGTAAAGATTGGTAAACAAACTTTGTTGAAAACTCATTTGGGGTGTGTTTTGTGAAGTCACTGATCATTTTATACCACCCTAACAAAAGTTTTTATTTTAAAAACAATCAACGTACGGAACACTAATTGTGCAAGTTCATCTTGCACTTGACCAGTTTTTTTAGTTAGAAAATACATTATTAGTTAAAAATTTGATGGCCGAAATATTCAATATTTCAAATACATATTCTTTGCTACATCAGTTACAAAGAGAAAACCATTGTTCGACTAAAAATATCCCGCACAAAATGTTTATACCGCTATTAATAAGATTTATATATACTGATAAAACTATAATAAAGCTTAGAAAAATACGCCACATTAAAATTTAGTAAAAATAAAGCATATTTCTCAGATTTTTAATAAAATTACACGTATTAAAAACACCAATAAAAGTAATTTATATTTTAAATTTGTACTTGCTTATGTAAAAGCTGTGAATATTAAATTTATGCCTACATTGTATTTAATTAAACAACTTTGAGCTAGTTATAATAATAAGAAGAAAATGTTTTTTTCTAAAATTAGTGCATTTTTTACAGAAAAAGAAACAGAAATACTTGAAATAAATCATTATATTTTTCTATCGTCATATATCCAAAGGGCGCCTTCAAACTTTTACAGACTTCTACCCTCACCGACGAACCATTGATGAGCTGCAGACCCATCTACCCATAAATTCAAGACGTGTTTATAATATTATTGAGACGAAGTTTCAAGATGTCTTTTTTAAAGAAATTCTTCGTCAAAAGTTCAACAGTGAACCAAAAAAGTTTTATGAAGACGACGCATACTATATGGTACAAGACATCTAAAATATCACCATTTTTCAAGCTACTGTGGATCAGAAAATATCTTAAACACGTCCACAAGAAACCGAGGACCTATAAATTCTTATCAGTAGAACAAAACCTAAGATATCTTGGGATGAAGAAGTCAAATTATCAATTGTTTTTTTAAACACACACTAGAACTAATAAGAAAAAGTAACGAGGACAAACTGACAGAAGGTGTCGATCTCGTGGCACTTAACCCTATTTATTGATATGCAAATAAGGTATTACCACATCGAAAAAAACCGAGTACGGAATTCAAAAAGTCGCAAGCAAGATCCAATTTGCCCTACAGCAACAAACTAATGTTACGTGTACAAACTGTTAACCATCATAAACCCTAGGAATCGTTGCACAACCTCTATTTCGATAAATAAAAGAATAATACCTGCAGCCTTAAGCTGTCTCGTCTGTTAGAAGTCCCTAGATCGGATGTTGATAATCGACTGTCGACAGAATACGTAGAAAACTTATGGAAAGAACTTATATAGCACAAACACTATTAGAAAAATATAATCACGCCCTCACTCATTTTCAAATATACTCCGTCCAGCAAATGCAGCAATGATTGAATGAAAAGTTTAACAACCCCTAGGATCAACAGAATCAACGAGTTTTGGAGAAAAACTAACTTGTACCCACCGACACTTATCCCGAATATTTAATGTTTCATTGACGAGGATATTCCTACTACAAAGTGGTTTGTCGAAGTGCGTGATGTACTTATTCCAAAATACGGAGCATGAAGTTGTTTCAATTTTTGATCTTCACGTATATCTATAGCACGCTAGACGCCTAGGGACATGTATTCATGGAAGCAACACAAGAATGTAAAGACAAGTAGTTTTTGAACGATATCGTTTCAAGAAAAGAAGAAGGTGAGGGGGGTGGGTGTTGTTATTTACTTCCTCTTTACTTGAGAAAATCTTCAATACTTATTTTAGAACTACAGTCTGTCAAGTAAGAACTTGACCGCTCGTATTCTTGAAACAATGTGATTCGAGAACATTTTTTGACATCAACGTATTCTTTGGTGTGTTAACAACGACGCAAGTACCTTAGTAAGATGTCCAATTGCTTCCTGCATCAATAATTGCCTGACATCTTCCAGGCATACTGCCGATGAGATTTTCTGCATATTACGTCAATGATCTCCAAATTTTTCGAATCTCGCGAGACAACTGTGTCAAAGTTACCAGAGTCTATTCTCTGAGCTTTCTCTTTACAATGGATCAAGCGTTTTCAATAGAGTTGACGTCCGGCAATTGTGAGGACCACTCTAGTATCTTATCGTGTTTCGGAATTTGCATTATGAGCACGAAGATGTTGTCGAATGGTCTCATGGGACACATTCAGGCCCGTTTTTAGTGTTCCGTACGGAACACTTATAAGATCACTTCGGTGTCTGTCTGTCTGTCTGTCTGTCTGTCTGTCTGTCTGTCTGTCTGTCTGTCTGTCTGTCTGTCTGTCTGTCTGTCTGTCTGTCTGTCTGTCTGTCTGTCTGTCTGTCTGTCTCTCTGTCTGTCTGTCTGTCTGTCTGTCTGTCTGTCTGTCTGTCTGTCTGTCTGTCTGTCTGTCTGTCTGTCTGTCTGTCTGTCTGTCTGTCTGTCTGTCTGTCTGTCTGTCTGTCTGTCTGTCTGTCTGTCTGTCTGTCTGTCTGTCTGTCTGTCTGTCTGTCTGTCTGTCTGTCTGTCTGTCTGTCTGTCTGTCTGTCTGTCTGTCTGTCTGTCTGTCTGTCTGTCTGTCTGTCTGTCTGTCTGTCTGTCTGTCTGTCTGTCTGTCTGTCTGTCTGTCTGTCTGTCTGTCTGTCTGTCTGTCTGTCTGTCTGTCTGTCTGTCTGTCTGTCTGTCTGTCTGTCTGTCTGTCTGTCTGTCTGTCTGTCTGTCTGTCTGTCTGTCTGTCTGTCTGTCTGTCTGTCTGTCTGTCTGTCTGTCTGTCTGTCTGTCTGTCTGTCTGTCTGTCTGTCTGTCTGTCTGTCTGTCTGTCTGTCTGTCTGTCTGTCTGTCTGTCTGTCTGTCTGTCTGTCTGTCTGTCTGTCTGTCTGTCTGTCTGTCTGTCTGTCTGTCTGTCTGTCTGTCTGTCTGTCTGTCTGTCTGTCTGTCTGTCTGTCTGTCTGTCTGTCTGTCTGTCTGTCTGTCTGTCTGTCTGTCTGTCTGTCTGTCTGTCTGTCTGTCTGTCTGTCTGTCTGTCTGTCTGTCTGTCTGTCTGTCTGTCTGTCTGTCTGTCTGTCTGTCTGTCTGTCTGTCTGTCTGTCTGTCTGTCTGTCTGTCTGTCTGTCTGTCTGTCTGTCTGTCTGTCTGTCTGTCTGTCTGTCTGTCTGTCTGTCTGTCTGTCTGTCTGTCTGTCTGTCTGTCTGTCTGTCTGTCTGTCTGTCTGTCTGTCTGTCTGTCTGTCTGTCTGTCTGTCTGTCTGTCTGTCTGTCTGTCTGTCTGTCTGTCTGTCTGTCTGTCTGTCTGTCTGTCTGTCTGTCTGTCTGTCTGTCTGTCTGTCTGTCTGTCTGTCTGTCTGTCTGTCTGTCTGTCTGTCTGTCTGTCTGTCTGTCTGTCTGTCTGTCTGTCTGTCTGTCTGTCTGTCTGTCTGTCTGTCTGTCTGTCTGTCTGTCTGTCTGTCTGTCTGTCTGTCTGTCTGTCTGTCTGTCTGTCTGTCTGTCTGTCTGTCTGTCTGTCTGTCTGTCTGTCTGTCTGTCTGTCTGTCTGTCTGTCTGTCTGTCTGTCTGTCTGTCTGTCTGTCTGTCTGTCTGTCTGTCTGTCTGTCTGTCTGTCTGTCTGTCTGTCTGTCTGTCTGTCTGTCTGTCTGTCTGTCTGTCTGTCTGTCTGTCTGTCTGTCTGTCTGTCTGTCTGTCTGTCTGTCTGTCTGTCTGTCTGTCTGTCTGTCTGTCTGTCTGTCTGTCTGTCTGTCTGTCTGTCTGTCTGTCTGTCTGTCTGTCTGTCTGTCTGTCTGTCTGTCTGTCTGTCTGTCTGTCTGTCTGTCTGTCTGTCTGTCTGTCTGTCTGTCTGTCTGTCTGTCTGTCTGTCTGTCTGTCTGTCTGTCTGTCTGTCTGTCTGTCTGTCTGTCTGTCTGTCTGTCTGTCTGTCTGTCTGTCTGTCTGTCTGTCTGTCTGTCTGTCTGTCTGTCTGTCTGTCTGTCTGTCTGTCTGTCTGTCTGTCTGTCTGTCTGTCTGTCTGTCTGTCTGTCTGTCTGTCTGTCTGTCTGTCTGTCTGTCTGTCTGTCTGTCTGTCTGTCTGTCTGTCTGTCTGTCTGTCTGTCTGTCTGTCTGTCTGTCTGTCTGTCTGTCTGTCTGTCTGTCTGTCTGTCTGTCTGTCTGTCTGTCTGTCTGTCTGTCTGTCTGTCTGTCTGTCTGTCTGTCTGTCTGTCTGTCTGTCTGTCTGTCTGTCTGTCTGTCTGTCTGTCTGTCTGTCTGTCTGTCTGTCTGTCTGTCTGTCTGTCTGTCTGTCTGTCTGTCTGTCTGTCTGTCTGTCCTGTCTGTCTGTCTGTCTGTCTGTCTGTCTGTCTGTCTGTCTGTCTGTCTGTCTGTCTGTCTGTCTGTCTGTCTGTCTGTCTGTCTGTCTGTCTGTCTGTCTGTCTGTCTGTCTGTCTGTCTGTCTGTCTGTCTGTCTGTCTGTCTGTCTGTCTGTCTGTCTGTCTGTCTGTCTGTCTGTCTGTCTGTCTGTCTGTCTGTCTGTCTGTCTGTCTGTCTGTCTGTCTGTCTGTCTGTCTGTCTGTCTGTCTGTCTGTCTGTCTGTCTGTCTGTCTGTCTGTCTGTCTGTCTGTCTGTCTGTCTGTCTGTCTGTCTGTCTGTCTGTCTGTCTGTCTGTCTGTCTGTCTGTCTGTCTGTCTGTCTGTCTGTCTGTCTGTCTGTCTGTCTGTCTGTCTGTCTGTCTGTCTGTCTGTCTGTCTGTCTGTCTGTCTGTCTGTCTGTCTGTCTGTCTGTCTGTCTGTCTGTCTGTCTGTCTGTCTGTCTGTCTGTCTGTCTGTCTGTCTGTCTGTCTGTCTGTCTGTCTGTCTGTCTGTCTGTCTGTCTGTCTGTCTGTCTGTCTGTCTGTCTGTCTGTCTGTCTGTCTGTCTGTCTGTCTGTCTGTCTGTCTGTCTGTCTGTCTGTCTGTCTGTCTGTCTGTCTGTCTGTCTGTCTGTCTGTCTGTCTGTCTGTCTGTCTGTCTGTCTGTCTGTCTGTCTGTCTGTCTGTCTGTCTGTCTGTCTGTCTGTCTGTCTGTCTGTCTGTCTGTCTGTCTGTCTGTCTGTCTGTCTGTCTGTCTGTCTGTCTGTCTGTCTGTCTGTCTGTCTGTCTGTCTGTCTGTCTGTCTGTCTGTCTGTCTGTCTGTCTGTCTGTCTGTCTGTCTGTCTGTCTGTCTGTCTGTCTGTCTGTCTGTCTGTCTGTCTGTCTGTCTGTCTGTCTGTCTGTCTGTCTGTCTGTCTGTCTGTCTGTCTGTCTGTCTGTCTGTCTGTCTGTCTGTCTGTCTGTCTGTCTGTCTGTCTGTCTGTCTGTCTGTCTGTCTGTCTGTCTGTCTGTCTGTCTGTCTGTCTGTCTGTCTGTCTGTCTGTCTGTCTGTCTGTCTGTCTGTCTGTCTGTCTGTCTGTCTGTCTGTCTGTCTGTCTGTCTGTCTGTCTGTCTGTCTGTCTGTCTGTCTGTCTGTCTGTCTGTCTGTCTGTCTGTCTGTCTGTCTGTCTGTCTGTCTGTCTGTCTGTCTGTCTGTCTGTCTGTCTGTCTGTCTGTCTGTCTGTCTGTCTGTCTGTCTGTCTGTCTGTCTGTCTGTCTGTCTGTCTGTCTGTCTGTCTGTCTGTCTGTCTGTCTGTCTGTCTGTCTGTCTGTCTGTCTGTCTGTCTGTCTGTCTGTCTGTCTGTCTGTCTGTCTGTCTGTCTGTCTGTCTGTCTGTCTGTCTGTCTGTCTGTCTGTCTGTCTGTCTGTCTGTCTGTCTGTCTGTCTGTCTGTCTGTCTGTCTGTCTGTCTGTCTGTCTGTCTGTCTGTCTGTCTGTCTGTCTGTCTGTCTGTCTGTCTGTCTGTCTGTCTGTCTGTCTGTCTGTCTGTCTGTCTGTCTGTCTGTCTGTCTGTCTGTCTGTCTGTCTGTCTGTCTGTCTGTCTGTCTGTCTGTCTGTCTGTCTGTCTGTCTGTCTGTCTGTCTGTCTGTCTGTCTGTCTGTCTGTCTGTCTGTCTGTCTGTCTGTCTGTCTGTCTGTCTGTCTGTCTGTCTGTCTGTCTGTCTGTCTGTCTGTCTGTCTGTCTGTCTGTCTGTCTGTCTGTCTGTCTGTCTGTCTGTCTGTCTGTCTGTCTGTCTGTCTGTCTGTCTGTCTGTCTGTCTGTCTGTCTGTCTGTCTGTCTGTCTGTCTGTCTGTCTGTCTGTCTGTCTGTCTGTCTGTCTGTCTGTCTGTCTGTCTGTCTGTCTGTCTGTCTGTCTGTCTGTCTGTCTGTCTGTCTGTCTGTCTGTCTGTCTGTCTGTCTGTCTGTCTGTCTGTCTGTCTGTCTGTCTGTCTGTCTGTCTGTCACACCCGATTTTCTCGGAAACTATTTGACATAGAAAGGTGAAATTTGGTAATAATATAGGAATTGATGGCCTTATCAGAGCCATGTAGTTTTGAGAATTAAATTTTGACTTAAGGGGTTAGTTTTGGGGGGGTGAAGTCGGAAGTGAAAAAAAAAAATTTTTTTACTAGATCATCGAGTGTGGTGTCAAATGAAAGCTTGTGAAAACACGAGTAAAAAATATATATATAATATTATGCGCGCACTTTTCTTTGTATTATTTTTAAAAATTCGCGAAAAATCGCTGTCCCGGGCCTTATCTCGAAAACTACTCATCAAAAAATTTCGAAAAAATTCTGGAATATTCTCCACGGGGTGTAGATTGAACGAAAATTATCACGAGTGCATTACCTTTAATAATCTATATGGTATATAAAAAAAAACAAAAATTTCAAGGTCATCAGATTTCAGTAAAGATTGGAAACAAACTTTGTTGAAAACTCATTTGGGGTGTGTTTTGTGAAGTCACTGATTATTTTATACCACCGTAACATAAATTTTGACTTAAGGGGTTCGTTTTGAGGGGTGAAATCGGAAGTGAAAAAAATTTCTTTTTATTAGGTCATTGAGTGTGGTGTCAAATGAAAGCTTGTGAAAACACGAGTAAAAATTATATATATATGTATATATATATATATATATATATATATATATATATATATATATATATATATATATATATATATATATATATATATATATATATATATATATAATGTAATACTTGCGCACACTTTTATTCGTATTACTTTTAAAAAATCGCTGTCCCCTACCTTATCTCGAAAAATACTGATCAAAAAATTTTGAAAAAATCCTGGAATATTTTCCACGGGGTATAGATTGAACGAAAATTATCACGAGTGCATTACCTTTAATAATTTATTTGGTATATAAAAAAAAAACAAAATTTCAAGGTCACCAGTTTTCAGTAAAGATTGGAAACAAACTTTGTTGAAAACTCATTTGGGGTGTGTTTTATGAAGTCACTGATCATTTTATACCACCCTAACAAAAATTTTTATTTTAAAAACAATCAACGTACGGAACACTAATTGTGCAAGTTCAACTTGCACTTGACCGGTTTTATTATTTGCCCCTCCTTGACGCAGCGCCAATTTCCAGTCCCGACACGATTCGTTTTTCGACTTTCGGAATGACTTTGCCTACCGTCGTCATCGACATTTTCTGTCTCGTTAAAACGATTAACCCACTTCTTTACAAACGATACCGACTTTGTAATATATGTAACGGCTGTTTATTCTTCAAGACTTTTACCATAAAACAAACTATTTTTGATAAGCGTTTCATAAATAAAAGGAATGTGAATTAATTTTGAGGGATTTCTAAGAGAGGGCGTAACTTGTATTATATCATATCGGGGCATACTGACGCTATATTCTTGGCGAAGGACCATCATTAGACTTTAATTTTTAGTATATGTTGCGTGTCGAAGTGTGAACAACATATTTGTTTTGAGCATTGAATATGTCGTTAAACCGATTTGCCCACTTCTTCATAAACGATACCGACTTTGTAATATATTTAACGGCCGCGGAATGTATCATTTTAGTCCTCTTTAGATGGGAACAAAGAAAGACTGCCTCGAACCGACGCGCAAATAAGTGACTCATTTTGGATTTTACGTAATTTCGACGAAAATTCGGAATCGACTTATACTTTTACTAAAATACGTCGTAGACAAAGGTTTCCTCTACCAATTTTTTGTTGAATCGCTAAAATCGTATATACTAAAAATGAATTATCACGGACACGTTCTTACTTGACAAACTGTACGAGGCTGGTTTGAAAAGTCCGTGCAAAGTCCGAGAGATGGCACCACCGGCGCGTATCGAGGTCATGTTTAGTTAGTAGCATCTCTTGAATGAACAAACACCAAGTTTCAGCCATATTGGTCTATTTCTTTGTATTTGGCATTCGTGTGAATCAAGGAAGTCGAGTGATTTTCAAGAAATGGACGAAAAAGAATTTCGTGTGGTGATTAAACATTACTTTATGAAAGGCAAAACGCCTCAGGAGACTAAAGAGAAGCTTGATAAACATTATGGTGACTCTGCACCTTCGATTAGAACAGTTTATAAGTGGTTTCAAAATTTTCGGACTGGCCATATGGGCACAAGTGACGCTGAACGTTCTGGACGGCCTGTGGAGGTTACGACTCCAGAAATCATTGATCAAATCCATGATATGGTGATGGATGACAAAAGAGTTAAGGTGCGTGAGATTGCTAGTGCTGTGGGCATCTCGACTGAACGGGTACATAATATTTTGCATAAACATTTGGACATGAGAAAGCTATCCGCAAGATGGGTGCCTTGATTGCTCACGCTTGACCAAAAACGGAATCGTGTGAAGTGTTGCAAGGATGGTTTGCAGCTGTTCCAGAAGAATCCGAAGGACTTTAAGCGTCGTTTCGTCACTGTGGATGAAACATGGATACATTACTATACTCCTGAGACCAAACAACAATCTAAACAATGGGTTACCAAGGGGGAATCTGCACCAAAAAAGGCGAAGACCGTTCCTTCGGCCGGAAAGGTTATGGCGACTGTCTTTTGGGATTCGCAAGGGATAATCCTCATCGACTATCTGGAAAAGGTTAAAACTATTACAGGTGAATATTATTCATCGTTATTGAACCGAGCTGCAAGAAAAACGCCCGCGATTGCCCCACAAGAAAGTCCTTTTCCATCACGACAACGCACCAGCACACACCTCAGCAGTTGTGGTAGCAAAATGAATGGAAATAGGATTCCAACTCGTTTCACATCCCCCCCCCCCCTATTCTCCAGACTTGGCTCCCTCGGACTACTATTTGTTCCCCAATTTGAAGAAATGGCTGGCGGGACAAAGATTTTATTCAAACGAGGAGCTGATTGCAGACACTAATGGATATTTTGCAGACTTGGACAAATCCTATTATTCGGAAGGGATCAATAAACTAGAACGTCGTTGGAAGAAGTGTATAAGCCTAAAAGGAGACTATGTCGAAAAAAATAAAAATGGTTTACCCCAAACACATAAGTAGTGTTTATTTTTGCACGGACTTTTCAAACCAGCCTCGTATATGTTTGCAAGGAGAGTACTACGTAAATTGCTTTACAAATTTTTTTCTAAAATAATAAGCTATCTCTTAATACGTCTCCTCCATTATAATTCCATTATCATTGCTCAATTGATTTTGTTCTCGCCGATGTAAAGCAATGCAAAGTGATACTAATAATAGCTTTGAAAAAGTTCAAGGATAGAAATGGAAAGATGATAAATAATTTAAATTATTGGCCTCGCACTGGATATGTTTCGGTTGATGTAGATAATCACGTGTATTTTTCCGTAATATAGGAAGAATATTTTACAAGTACGTATTTTATAGGGTGGATAATTTAGTAATTTTGTTTAAAATTCCAATTTTTCATTGATAGGAGTTAATTTAGGATTCCAGATCCTTATAATTTAACAAAAATATAATAATCGACATTTATTTCATGAATAAGTCCTGGAAAGCGGACTGTGTGTGTAATATTCGTAATATTCAAACATATTTTATTCGTTTCAGAGACAATAATATGATCAAAATACTACCAACCATGAATTTTTAAACGGCTAGATATTCGGTCGAGTCATGACGAGAGATAGTGATATACCTACAATTTTCAACCCTAGGGGATCAAATAGAAACCGTACCCCAAGTGTTTTCGTTACAGAAGAAGGAGTAGCAAATGGTAAGTTACTTTTTTCTCTCCTATTTTAAATTTAATCACTACCATCATCAGAAACTACCCGGTCAACCTCAATAAAACTAAAAGCACAATGCCAATCATCAACTGCATTGTTATCGCCTTCACAGTAGTCTCCACCCTCACTCGCACTTGTGACCACGATTTATCCAGCTTTCGAATGCATTTTGTTACAGAATCTTCGGTAGAATCAAGAGGATCCTTCTGTTTATTTTTCAATGCTATCAAAACGCGTTTTTCGAAGTAGTTTTTTAAGTCCGCTCTACAGTAAAAAAATCACACACAGTCCTGTCATATTAATTCGGTGAATATTGGATTGTATTGCTGCTGTTTTTAGCCAAAAATTGTCGAATTGTTTTTCCATAAATTTGGTGTTTTCAAATGCATAGCTTCACGTAAAAGTCTCATAACATCAAAATAATACTCTTTTACCCTCCTGGAAGAACTTCATGATACACAACACCATTGTAATCGATGAAACCAGTAATCATAACTTTCGTTTTTGACCGAAATTGACGTGTTTTTATTTTTGGCTTTAGCTCTTATAGAGAATGTCCTTCACTTGATTGATACCTTGTTTATGTGTCATACTCGAATACCCATATCTCGCTACGAGCAATTATGTATTGAATGTATGTTGGATAAGATTCATGGTTGGAAACCATCTCGTTAGCAAATTCAATAAATTGACTTTTATTGTAACAAATTCAGCTCTGTTAGAACAAGTCTAGCAGTAACACGTCTTAAATCCAAATCCTCACGTGCTGTGAATGAATCCAAGTGACACTGAAGTCTCTTTGGCTAGTTCACAAATGGTAAATTTCTTATTTTCTTCGATTATCATTGATTTTTTCAACGTTTTCATCAGTTTTCGATATTGATGGTATTCCAGATCTTGGATCATCTTTTATTGATTTACGATCATTTTGGAAGCGTGTATGCCACTCATTTGTTGTTTTTTTTTTAGATAAAGGATGGTAACTGTAACACTTTTGTACCATTTTCGGTGTATCAGAACAATTTATTTTATTATTGAAACAGAATTTAGCGCAAATTCCTTGTTCAACAGCTTCTCCCATAGTAAAAATTAACCAAAAAACAATCTGATTATAGTTGCTACCTATTGCCAAATGTACAAAATGCTTCAATTAATTAATTTTTGTAAAATATAATTAAAAATTACGCTACATTACAAATATTTTCTAATGCTTTTTCAGGTCCCTCATTTGGCCATTCTGATTCGGTTACAAGTCAGCCAGATTCAGCTGAGCCACTTTCACCTTCTACTCCTCAAGGAACTAGTAACGGAGGAGTGAATGGTAACACCCAACCGACCGGGTGCAGAGGAAAGTTAAAAAAATGTTCAGATTCATTTTGTTCTAAGTCTGCAAGAAAGGTAAGTTAGGAAGTGCCATAAAATATAAAAATGTCTTCCATACTCATAAACACGCCGTCGCACATAGTGTTTTAGACGACCATAAATCGATTTCCTAAAACTTGTCCCAGGCAGAAAAAATTTGCGACCTAACAATCTTGAATAGGCATAGAACAATAAGCGACCCCTCCCGTTACCCATTTGACAGCGCGCATGCTGAAGTCTCAGTTGGAATTTGATCGTGGCCCTGCGTGTTCGTTTCTCTTCTAGGCATTCTTAACAAAACATTTATTTAAAAAGCCGATTTTTCTTTTTTGGAGTTTATCTTGAAGAAAAGTGTGATAAATTTGAATATTACAGGTAAGACCGCATGTATATATTGATCATTTTTATGTATTTTTTTTAGATAATTAGTAATGTTTTGAAGGTGGAAAATGTTACTCGAAAACCCGTTTTTCGATATTTAAAAAGGAATTTATTATACTCGTCCCAGTTATTTTATTGGTTTTAACAGAAAAAAGAGTATATGCACTAATCAATTATATCAATATTGGCCGTAATTTCCCGGGAAATCGAGGTTTTGTTGGTCTTTAAATCAGACGGTGGTATTTTATTTTTATTTATTTTTTTAATTTAATCAGTTTTTATTTTGTTCTAGGATCCGAGGCTACTTGAGATGCTCGAGTAATAACGCGTAGATTACTATTTGAGAGAATGCAGGAACAAAACAAATTTTAAAGAAAAATTTATATATCTTAAGAGTTATATTTTGTCGCAAAATGAATATTGTGATGAACAAAGAAAGGAAGTGAAGCATAAGTTTTCCTATTTGAAGTCACAATTCAAGAAAAATTGAACAAGACAGCGCATCGAAGGAAAAGCTTTTCTTAAAAGGAATGACGAATGGTTACAAGGAACATTTGAAGAACATACCTAGGGTAAAACACCGTTATTCTGGTGGACCAACAAAGTCATTTGAAGAATCAAGTGAGAGGAACAAACGTAGAAGAACAGATGACGTACGCAGTGCTGTAGATAAAGAAGTAATAATGCGTGCTGCTCAAACATCCTTTCAAAGTTCTGTAGAGAGAATTGCATCCAGTATTCTAAATGACATAACTAACTCTCCTCAGACAGTCGAAGCATACCAAAAAGCATACAAAATAGCATAGCAGCATGAAAAACAGTCACAACTAAACCCCATAGCCTCTCAATGTTTGTGGAAGCTGACAGTATGAAATAATAAGGAATAGTAACAAGAAGTATTATCCGAGTTACACCATGTTACAGCAAGCAATAAGGAAACATGTGAAAAGAGAAAACCGCGGAGGAATCTGCAGAGGAATCCAAGGATTAGAGCTCGGGCACAGATGAAGAGACGTGGGATTCTTCATCGTGAATAATTATTTTTGTAATTTAACATGTTTTTTTTTTTTCTCAATATACTGTTTTTTATATATTAACATGTATTTTTCTTCAAACTGTACACTCCAAAAAACTTTCACGGCTATATTTAGAAATAAAACCCGATTTAAACAAAAAAAATAATCGTCACATAAAACACTAAAATACCCCTATGTGCGTCGATTAATCTGTTTTATAAAATAATATTCAGAATTTTTACCATCGATTTCCTATTATATTAACCGTCTCATCTGTTATAAGTTTTATTTATCTACTCTTTCACCCGCCCGTTAAGAATGTTTCCTTTTAAGGACCTTTGAATGCAAAGTATTTCCTGAAAATCAAGTAGAAGTCAGTGTGGTATTTGCTCTTGATACAAGGATTTGTAGGATTCAATAAATTGAACGATTTTCACGACAACGATGCAGAAAATACTTAGAAACCTTAAAACGAGGCTCTTTTTTCTTGGGAGTTCTTTTTTGTAAAAAATATTCACCACTTCCTTCGGTCATCGATTTTTAAATTAAACGTAAGTTTTTGGAGTTTTACTATTGGTAGGGGTTCTTTCTTGTCAAAAAATCCGCCTCCCTGGATATCATTTTTAGTGTTCCGTACGGAACACTTATAAGATCACTTCGGTGTCTGTCCGTCTGTCTGTCCGTCTGTCCGTCTGTCACACCCGATTTTCTCCGAAACTACTTGTCATAGAAAGTTGAAATTTGGTAGCAATATAGGAATTGATGGCCTCATCAGAGCCATGTAGTTTTGAAAATTAAATTTTGACTTAAGGGGTTAGTTTTGGGGGGTGAAATCGGAAATGAAAAAAAAATTTTTTTTACTGGGTAATCGATTGTGGTGTCAAATGAAAGCTTGTGAAAACACGAGTAAAAAATGTATATATAATGTAATACTTGCGCTCACTTTTCTTTGTATTATTTTTAAAAAATCGCGAAAAACCGCTATCCACCCGCCTTATCTCGGAAAGTACTTATCAAAAAATTTTGAAAAAATTCTGGAATATTCTCCACGGGGTGTAGATTGAACGAAAATTATCACGAGTGCACTACCTGTAATAATTTATCTGTTATATAAAAAAAACAGAAATTTCAAGGTCATCAATTTTCAGTAAAGATTGGAATAAACTTTGTTGAAAACTTATTTGGGGTGTGTTTTGTGAAGTCACTGATCATTTTATATCACCGTAACATAAATTTTGACTTAAGGGATTCGTTTTGAGGGGTGAAATCGAAAGTGAAAAAAAAAATTTTTTTACTAGGTCATCGAGTGTGGTGTCAAATGAAAGCTTGTGAAAACACGAGTAAAAAATATATATATAATGTAATACTTGCGCACACTTTTCTTCGTATTACTTTTAAAAAATCGTGAAAAATCGCTGTCCCCTACCTTATTTCGAAAAGTACTGATCAAAAAATTTTGAAAAAATCCTGGAATATTCTCCACGGGGTATAGATTGAACGAAAATTATCATTACCTTTAATAATTTATCTGGTATAGAAAAAAACCAATATTTCATGGTCACCAGTTTTCAGTAAAGATTGGAAACAAACTTTGTTGAAAACTCATTTGGGGTGTGTTTTGTGAAGACACTGATCATTTTATATCACCCTAACAAAATTTTTTATTTCAAAAAGAATCAACGTACGGAACACTAATTGTGCAAGTTCAACTTGCACTTGACCGTTTTTTTAATGAGGTATAAGTTTTTTGAGTTTCATTGAAAGTAGAGGTTCTTTTTTGTGGAAAGTCTCACGCTGTTATTTATATTTAAAAGCATTAGAAATTTTTAGACTTCTACTACAGGAAATCGTTTTTTTTTTTTGTGAAAAATTTTCCTCCCCCTTCCGGTCATTGATTTTCAGTTGTTGGGAGGGATTTAAGCTTTTAGAGTTTTAGTGCGAAATGATATTTTTTTACATCAAAAGATTTCTCCCTCCTCTATAAGTAGATCTGCTTTTGGTGATATCTTGTTCCGTAAAAAAACGTCCTTTGTTAAGTCGAACGGCTTCCAGCTGTCTGAGCATATTTACTTCAGTAGCCGATGTTCGAGCATTCAAAGTGAACTAGGAAATTAGCGTACTGTCATCTGCAAAGCTGTAGATTGAATTCATGGTCCTTTTCAGCAGATGGTTAATGTGCACGAGTAGCAGGAAAAGAAATATTCCCTTTCTGTAGCATAAGTTGAGGAACTTCAGAAAACTGGTGTTAGTTCACTTGTGCATTTTTTGAGTCCTAAGCCATGTATTCTACCCGAGCAATAGGGTTTCGAATCATTATTTTCTTAAGAGTACTTTTAATATTTTAGAAACTGACAGATGAAAATATTTAAAAAATAAAGAAAAGTCAAAATAAAACAGGCCCAGTGCAAGTCAGACTTGCGCAATTAGTGCTCCGTACGTTGATTGCTTAAAATAAAAATTTTTGTTACGGAGATATAAAATGATCAATGACTTCATAAAACACACCCCAACTGAGTTTTCAACAAAAGTTTTTTTCCGATTTTCAATGAAAACTGATGACCTTGAATTTTTTTTTTTTTATATATATACTAGATAAAGTATTAAAGGTAATGGACCCGTGATAATTTTAGTTCAATTACCACTCCGTGGAGAATATTTCAGAATTTTTTCAAAATTTTTTAATCAAAACTGCCTTCAAAAAGGCAGAATTCCTGAAAATTGGAATAATGCTATCATGGTCATACTATAAATCACCAATATGGCTTTCGTAAACATAGATCAACAGCAGATCTTCTAACTTATGTAACACATGTTTGGAACAGCGCAATTGAACACTTTGGAGAATCTCGAGCGGTTTCTCTTGACATATCCAAGGCATTCGATCGTATTTGGCACGATGAACTGTTGGCTAAGCTACACTCTTATGGTATGTCTGTTTGTGGCTCTCATGTTTCCTCAGAGAGCGTTCTTTACGAGTGGCGGTCGACGGATTTCTTCCTAACACCTTCACTGTCAACGCCGGTGTGCCCCAAGGCTCCATACTAGCTCCTACTCTTTTTCTCATTTATATTATCGATCTGCTGGAAAAGACTGGCAATCCAATCTACAGCTTTGCAGATGACAGTACACTTATCTCTTCATTCACTTTGAACGCTCGGACATCGGCTACTCAGGCGAATATCCGCAGACAGCAGTAGGCCGTTCAATTTAACAAAGACCTGGAAGAAATTCTATCTTGGAGTAACAGTAACCAAGTGGAATTTAACGCTACAAAAACCCAGGCGGCAGTTTTTTCTAAAAAAGTTAACGTTGCTGAACCCGACATAGTTATGTCGGGGCACTCCATCCCTCTAACATCGTCACTCAATTTGTTGGGCGTTAATTTGGGAGCAAATATGTCCTGGCATAAACATGTTGCAGGCATAGCAAAGAGAGCTTCTCCAAAAGTTGGGAAATATTATTTCGAACCAGAAAGCTTTACACTCCACAACAACTGTTAATTCTTTACAAAGCTCAAATTCGACCAACTATGGAATACTGCTCCCATGTTTGGGGCTCCGCTCCCGGGCATTTGTTGGATTCTGTTCAGAGAAGAGCTGTTCGTCTGATTGGAGACCCGGAACTAATCGGCGGCCTTGATTCGCTGGAACATCGAAGAACGGCTGGCGACTTGAGTCTGCTCTACAAGTATTTTCATGGAAAGTGTTGGAAGGATGTTAAGCCAGCTTAATTCCTCCCAGAGCGGCGCATGTTAGAAATACACGTCGCGCTAATGCTTCACATCCGTATGAGGTTAAGCTTGTTACTCCGCGTACAACGCTTTTCAAGCAGTCTTTTATATGGAGAACATCATCCCTTTGGAATAATTTGCCCAGGGCTGTGTTTTCCACCGGATGCCATTTACAGCGATTCAAGAACAAAGTGAATTGCTTTTTCCGCGCACGTGCCGCTCCTGGAGCGCTTTAGGGACCTCCCTGCGGCAAGTGTGCTAGACCCGTAAAAAACTATATAAAAAAGAAGATAAAATTAACCTGAATAACTATAGACCTATCAGTTTTCTATCACAAGTATTTAAGCTATTCGATCTTGACAAATCGATTGACTAACAAAATGGATAACTGCCAGCCTGCAGAACAGGCTGCCTTCAGCAGCAACATTTACTTACAGTGAGAATACTTCTGGAGAAAACAGTGGAATACAACCTTGACCTTTACCTGGTTTCTGTGGACTTCGAGAAGGCTTTCGATTCCCTGGAGCACTAGGCTATTGTAAACTCTCTTAACAACGCTAGAATAGACCACAGATACACACAACTTATAAAATACATATACCAATACGCAACGTCTACAGTACGACTCCATGACACAACCCAACCTATCAAAATACAAAGGGATATACGGTAAGGCGACACTTTTGTCACCGAAGTTATTTACGCTTGATCTGGAAGATGTGTTTAAGAACTTGATTTTTTTTTTATGAGTCTAGCACACGTGCTGCAGGAAAGTCCCTAAAGCGCTCCAGGAGCAGCATGTGTGCGGAAAAAGCGTTTCACGTTGTTCTTGAATCGCTGTAAATTGTACTCGGTGGGAAACACAGCGCTAGGTAAATTATTCCAAAGGGATGATGTTCGCCATATAAAAGACTGCTTGAAAAGCGTTGCACGCGGAGTAACAAGCTGAACCTCATACGAATGTGAAACACCAGCGCGACGTGTATTTCTAACATGCACCACTTTGGAAGGAATTAAGCGGGCTACATCCTTCGAACACTTTCCATGAAAATACTTGTAGAACAGATTCAAGTCGCCAACCGTTCTTCGATGTTCCAGCGAATCAAGGCCGCCGGTCAATTCCGGGTCTCCAATCAGACGGACAGCTCTTCTCTGAACAGAATCCAACAAATGCAGTGTATGTTTGGGAGCGGAGCCCCAAACATGGGAGCAGTATTCCATAGTTGGTCGAATTTGAGCTCTGTAAAGAATTAACAGTTGTTGTGGGGTGTAAAGCTTTCTGGTTCGAAATAATATTCCCAACTTTTGAGAAGCTCTCCTTGCTATGCCTACAACATGTTCATGCCAGGACATATTTGCTCCAAAACTAACGCCCAACAAATTGAGCGATGATGCTACGGGAATGGAGTGCCCCGAAATAACTATGTCGGGTTCAGCAACGTTAACTTTTGTAGAAAAAACTACCGCCTGGGTTTTTGGTTTTGTGATGTTGGGATTTCTTTGTCCTTGCGGGAGTTTTTGATTAAATACTTCGTCGGTTGCGCTTGGTATTGATGGTGGTGGGTCCACGCGGCCAGTGATTCTCTTCTCAGTGGTTTCTTTGTCAGGACTTGTACTTTTATTAAGCAACGCATGGTGTGTTCGTTGATTGCTGTAGTGTAACTCATGCGTTGCTTTGATATTTCCGCCTTGGTGGGTGTCGGCTTACTCGCCGGCACAACACTTTTGGCAGGTCCATTTTCAGTTGCCCGGTCTTCATCCTTTTGATCGAGCTGCCATTTCCCGCGACGTCCTCGACCGTTACGTCGCTCGCCCGATGCTTCTTTTATTGGTCTACTGTTGTTTGGGATGTTTTTAGTGTTTTGTGGTGTCAGAAGCTCAAAGTGTCTCGCCGAAATGGGAAAACAAGGGCTTTCTGGTAAACAGCAGAAAACTAAACCATTTGAGATATACCGATGATATTGTCTTTATCGCCGAAAATGTTGAAAAACTTCAAACAGAAGTAGAAAGAGAATGATCCAAAATCAGTCTGAAAATGAACATACAAAAAACCAAAACAATGTGTAGCGCGATTTTTCGCAATTTTTTAAAAATAATACAAAGAAAAGTGTGCGCAAGTACAGTAGAATCTCGAAAAAGTTAACTCGCGTAAAAGTTAATCGCTCGGGTAAGTTAACCGTATTTCAGCATCCACGTGCCGCTCTAAAAAGTTAACTCTTCAGTTAACTTTTCAGAGCGTATGAATTTTTCAAAACAACGGTTTTTTCCGTTCATAAAAGTGGCAATTCGGCCACTTTTAAAAAATTCTCAGTGGCAGCACTGAGCTCTAATTTTGTTTGTTGGACTATGGTATTCCCCGAACTTCTTTTCTATTTCGAGCTGCGAAAACCTATGTTCATCTTCATCGTCAAACAACATTGATTTAGTTAGTCGTTAGCGTTTGAGTTTGTGAGTTGTGTATTGTTTACTTAAAAAATGTCAAAGCAGAACAAATCATCACAAATCAGATTAGATTTGCAACAGAAAGTGGAGATTTTAAAAAAGATTGATCAAGGTATTCACGAAACACGATTTGACGTTGAATTATGAAGTATCAAACACTACATAAACCGGAATATGCTGATCTTGAGGCAAGGTTGTATAAATGGTTCTTGAACCAACGACAGCGTAATTGTGCAATGACTGGTCCAATTTTAAAATCAAGAGCTAAGCACGAATTCACCATACTGCACCCTGGAAAAAAATTTAATGCCAGTGATGGATGGCACCGGGACGAAAAATTGCAAAGGAAAGAATCACTTTTTTGTTGTGTGCTAACGCAGATGGTTCGCACAAGTTAAAGCCGTTGGTCATTAGTAAATCTGCAAATCCACGTTGCTTTAAGGGATTTGAAAACCCACTGGACTAGGCCAATTCGAAGAAGTCGTGGATGAATTCAGAGTTATTCTTCAACTGGTTCCATCATTCATTTATAAAACAGGTAAACTTATTTCTTTAGTTTCATAAAAATGTTTGCAGGTTCGCCAATTTTCTGCTAAAAATAATTTACCACCAAAGGCATTGTTGCTGATTGATAACTGTACTGCCCATAAGCCAATTGACATGCTACAGTCTGATGATGGAAACATTGCTGCAATGCTTTTACCACCTAACGTAACAGCGGTTTTGCAATCCATGGATCAAAATCCCATAAGATTGGTCAAGTTAGGATATCGAACTAAATTGTTATGCAACATTGTCGCACAAGAAAACGTTCCGATTGAAAATATTTTGAAAGCACATACAATTCGTGATGCTATTTTGCTACTTAAACCAGTGTGGGACAAATTGCCGCAAGCTGTTCTTATAAAAGTGTGGAATAAGATAAAAAAAGTGGGATGATGATCAGTACGATAGTGAAGACGACATTCCGCTCTCTAAATTGATTACATCAAATAGTGCATACAACGATACACTTCGAGAAGTTCAATTGTTGATGTCAAAGGTGGGTGATAATGTTGACATCAGCATTGATGATATTGAAAATTGGAACAATGATCAAATTTCAGAAGATAACGATGATTTCGAAGTGTCCGATAATGATAACGACGGGTCAATTATCGAGCAAGATATTCAACAACCAAAAGTGAGCTTCTCGAAAGCAGTTGAAAGCATCAATACCTTGATAAAATGGTTTGAAAACAATAACGATGCAGATCAGGTGGCAGACCTTGTCAATATGCGCACGAAAATGGTCAAGAGCTATTACACAAAAGAAAAAAAAACAAACAAGTCTCGACTGCTTCTTTAAACCACTCCGTACAAATTAATATAAAGTTACTGCGCACGAAAATATTCAAGAATGACTGTGAACTTTAAACCAACCGGTACAAATTAAATCTAAGTTTCTTTTTTGTAGTGATGAAAACTAAGTCAATGAAATAAATTTAGCATGGCATTTCCAAAAAATCTAGGTTTGTTATTTTATTTTTTTCAATTTTGAAAACCGCTTAGAAAAGTTAATAGTTCGAAAACGTTAATTACCCTTGGAACATTTCGGTTAAGTTTTTCGAGGTTCTACTGTACAATATTATATATATTTTTGAACTCATGTTTTTACAAGCTTTCATTTAACCCCCCACACGATGATCGGGTATTTTTTTTTTTTTCATTTCCGATTTTAGCCCCCAAAAGCAACCCCTTAAGTCAAAATTTAACTTTCAAAACTACACAGCTCTGATGAGGCCATCAATTATTGCCTAATTTCAACTTTCTGTGTCAAATTGTTTCGGAGAAAATTGGATGTAAGACAGACGGCCAAACACCAAAGTGATCTTATAAGTGTTCCGTACGGAACACTAAAAATAAACTAGCATTAGAGTGTTCTACACGTAATCGGAAGTTAATTTTTTACCTTTACATATGAAGTACTTTTGAAAATCATCGGAAATAATAAAGAAATATTGAATGTATGCATCAGATATAACTAAAATATAATATCCAGTTCGTTGTTAAACTAGATTAAATGTCGTACGAACCCGGATCGTGCCAAATAAAAAAGATGTCACTGATGTTGCCGATTCATCATTTTCAATTACCCGATGATTCGAAGCGACTCGTTGAGTTGCCAACAAAATAATACAAATTATTGATTCGTGCCATTTTATTAGAGCTAGATAGAGTTTCCTTTTAAGGACTATTTTTATTTCCATATTTTATAAAGTTATCATTTCTTTCGTAAAATGAATATTTTAAAAGTTGCTTGTTCCCGTGTTATTTCACAGCAATCGTAAATTGCTTTATTTCTTACGTATTTACATGTTGTATCTTATTTTTGGATAATAATTTTCGCAAATTACTTTTGATAGACTTCGTACTCGAACATTACAAGAATTTATTCAAAATAAGTTAAACAGTCTCTTAGGAGAACAATAAGCAAGAAGGTGTTTTCATCTTCCAAAATAACCGGTCAAGTGCAAGTTGAACTTGCGCAATTAGTGTTCTGTACGTTGATTGCTTTTAAAATAAAAAAATGTTGTAACGGAAGTATAAAATGATCAGTGACTTCACAAAACACACCCCAAATGAGTTTTCAACAAAGTTTATTTCCAATCTTTACTGGAAATTGATGACCTTGAAAATTTCTGTTTTTTTTATGTACCAGATAAATTATTATAGGTAATGCACTAGTGATAATTTTCATTCAATCTACACCCCGTGGAGAATATTCCAGAATTTTTTCAAAGTTTTTTGATAAGTACTTTTCCAGATAAGGCGGGTGGACAGCGATTTTTCGCGATTTTTTGAAAATAATACAAAGAAAAGTGCGCGCAAGTATTACATTACATATATATATTTTTTACTCGTGTTTTTACAAGCTTTCATTTGACACCACACTCGATTATCTAGTAAAAAAATTTTTTTTTCACTTCCGATTTCACCCAACAAAACTAACCCCTTAAGTCAAAATTTAACTTTCAAAACTACATGGCTCTGATGAGCCCATCAATTCCTATATTATTACCAAATTTCAACTTTCTATGACAAATAATTTCGGAGAAAATCGGGTGTGACAGACGGACAGACAGACACCGAAGTGATCTTATAAGTGTTCCGTACGGAACACTAAAAAGAAAAATAATAAATAATAAAAAACCAAAAAAATACAAATTCATATACAAACGAGTGTATGGATTGAAACAAACAAGGCAAATAACTTTTTTTTGGTTCTTCTTCTTCATCCGACTTATAACTAGGCACTATTGCCTATTTTCTTTGTTCTCTACTCTGTAGATCGCCGTTCCATCTCTTTTTTGGACGTCCCATTCGGTGACTTGTCTCTTGCTATCCTGTTGTTTGCCATTCTTCCTATATGTTGATCCCATTCCACTTTTCTTTCTCTTATCCATTGTTTCTATATTACATGTGCATCTTATGTCTTCACTCCTTTCTCTATTCCTCAGTGTTTGTTTGTACAGGGTGAGTCAACGATAGAGTAAAGTTCATTATCTCATTTGTTTCGGGAATGACGAAAAAACGTTGAATACAATAGTTTTAGGGAATGTTAAGGTGCACGGTTTAAAATTATTTTTGAGTATACAGGGTACTTCAAAAAGTGTGGCTGATATAACATATGTTTTTTTAAATGTAACATCCTACTTTCTAATTTATTTTTAAATTCTGCGTAAAATTTTATAACTTTTTATTAATAATGTTATATACCTAAACCTAGTAGTTTTTCTAATATTTCTATTTTTTTAAAAAAGCACTAGTTTTCAGTTTTCTAAAAAATTGCTAGTAACGCCATTGTCTCTGAAGGTGGAAGACTCATAATTGGTACGAGCGTTCTATAGAGATGAAATAAATTTATACATTTCGACTATTTTAAATTGAAAAATCTCAAATCTTTTAAACGGCACACCCTGTATATTATTATTTTTTCTAACAGATTTTACAAAGCCTTCCAACTTTTGCTATTTTACCTTGTTTTTTAATACACTTACGCTATAACATCCATAGCTGCCAGAACAAAGCAAAAATGTAGGCATTGTCAAATTTTGACATGTCTTTTAAGCAAGTAAAAATAGTTTAATTCGTTGTAGTAAGTGACGTATAAAGGTAATGGATTTTCCTAAAAATGAATTAATTGATATGGTTTATATACTGGGCGAGGAGGGAAAAATTTGTCTTTTGGCAGTAATCTAATCTAGAAAATCTTTTCAGTGCTTAATGGAACGGTTGGTAGTGGTAGCGTTAAGTATACGAAATGGAAAGTAGTAAACCAGAATGCTACCAATGAGGAAAAAGAAAAGTTAATCCATTTTGGGTCCGGGAAGTTCAAAACCAAAACCATTGGTAGCTTAATGTATGGTGTGGAATATTAAATTTTTGAATTATTGGTCCATATTTTTTCCGCGAACCGCTTAACGGATCTAAATATCTACATTTTTTGCAAAACAAATTACCCCAGCGTCTTGAAGAAGTTGATAACTTTGAAAGGGATCAAATGTGGATTCAACAAGACGGAGCTGCTGCTTATTACCACCGAGAAGTTCGGGAATTTTTAAACGATCGTTACCAACAAGAATGGAACGGTAGGGATGGATTCATTCAGAGGCCCCCTCGATCATGTGACTTAACACCTTTAGACTTCTTTTTGTGGGGCTACATTAAAGGTCATGTTTATGTGAATCCCCTTACAATACCAGTAGATATGGAAAATAGGATACAGGATGCGCACAGGACAATAACACGCCCTTTGTGCTAAGAAAAGTGAAGGAAAATATAGTAAAACGGCTAAACATGTATATTCAAGTAGACGGGCATATTTTTGAACATTTATTACTACATACTAATCAATCATTAGATAACTTAAACTGTATTAAAATTATTATTAACTCCTTATTTATATTTTCACAACAGCGTAAGTGTATTAAAACAAGGGTAAAAATTGAAAAATTCAAAATAAATCGAAAACTATTAGAAATAGGTATATGACATACTTAATAAAAGTTGGAGGGTTTTATAAAATCTATCAGAAAAAATAATAACATACAGGGTGTGCCGTTTAAAAAATTGGAGATTTTTCAATTTAAAATAGTGGAAATTTATAAATTTATTTTGAACACCCTGTAGCATCTAACTCAGATTTCTTTACATATATTTTTTTTCATCTCTATAGAACTCTCTTACCAATTATGAGTATTTTACCTTCAGAAACAATGGCGCTAATGGCAATTTTTTACAAAACTGCAAACTAATATTTTTTAAAAAGAATTGCAATGTTAGCAAAAATACTTGGTTTAGGTATATAACATTATTGATAAAAAAGTTATAAAATTTTACGCCGAATTTAAAAATAAATTAGAAAATAGGATGTTCCATTTAAAAACAAAACGTACGTTATACGTGCCCTCTACACTCAAAAATAATTTTAAACTCTGCATCTCAATATTCCCTAAAACTATCGTATTTAACATTTTTTCGTCATTCCTGAAACACATGAGATAATGAACTTTACTCTATCGTTGACTCACCCTGTACAGCATCTGCGATGCTCGTACGACAAAGTTTAAATTCATTTATCTAGTAACAAATGGTCTTGAGAGCTGCTACAGCGTCCCCATGAACTTCCTTTAGTACCGTTTCTATCTGAGCAGCAGTCCACTTTTCTAATTAAAAATGTTTTATGCGCGGTACTCGGGTTTATCCATTTCTACAAAACGTGTAACACCGATCACTTACTACAGCTGCCAACAAATAACTACGCGTCGCATCTGTTTGAAACCTTGAACACAACCGTTACAAGAATGCTGCTTAACAAAATTTTCCGCCATTTAGTAGAAAGTTACCAGACTTATCAATCCCATCCCGTATATGTATGAGGATTATAATTAATGTATTCGGTAGCGGATTTTAAAAATAAAAAACACGACAATATACATTTATATAACAAACCAAAGAAAAGCAAAGTAATTTTGTCAATAGAAAATGATAACTTACGTGTTTCTAAATAATAACAATCGGCAGTTTACCCCACAGTAAAAATTACATATTATTTGGTTTATGAAAGAAAAAGTTATAAAAAATTAAATATCAAAAAGAAAAAATATGAAAGAATTCATGAAATTCGTGATCAATAACACTGGTCTACAACATTTTTTTTTTTCTTTCACAACGAAATGTATTTATCTTTTCCTTACTGAGTTTAAATATGTTCTCAGATTTTATCCATCAGGAAGGGTTTTTTTGTGGCACGTGTTCAAACTTTTAAAATAATTAGTACTTACAAAACACTGAATAATAAATACTCGACTAATTTTGTCTAACCTAAAAAGTTTTGTATGATGATTTTCGATCATATTTTGCCTTCAGGATGTCTCTTTTCATGGTCCAGCAGTAGTCTACCATCATACTGGGACTCCATTGGTACCTCTTTTCCATAGTAGAAATCTGCTGATGAAAACGCTCACCATGCTCATCAGAGACAGCCCCAAGATTTTCAGGGAAGAAGTCTAGGTGGGAGTCCAAGAAGTGAATTTTTAATGACGTGTTGCAGCCCATTTCTTTGTATGAAGTCAGAAGATCACGCACTATTTCACTATATATTTCTTCTTTATTATTGCCAAGAAATCCACAACAGATATTTTTGAATGATTTCCACACTGCTTTTTCCGGTGGATGTAACAGTTCCTCAAAATGTTCATCCTGACCTAACAATAAAGCTAGAACCTTCAAATCACCACAGATATTCCAGTTATATTTAGTATACTGAATTTTTTCTAACAGTAATTTCATATTTTCATATGTCTCCTTCATCTGGCTGGTGTTGATGTCCAAGAACCTCCATTACTCCACAAACATCATTACAAAAAACTACATGGCCTTCTGCAGAGAAGTAGTCACTGAAATCACTATGGCGTCTACGATAAGCGCATATCCTTGTATCTTTTTGGAGTAGATTCCAACCTTTAAGCCTGGAACTTAAAAGCGCAATTGACTGTTTAGACAAATTTAAATCCCGTATAAGATCATTAAGACCTTCTTGAGATAAAAAGTGAGGTTCTGATGAACTACTTGCTTCAAATGTAGGGTCACTTCTCTCGCTTTTTCCGTCTTTAGTATGAACTGGGTCGGAGTCGGAATTATCACTTAAGGTCATAAAATCTGGAAACTTTGGTATAGGACACTCTTCACTATGTGGCACAGGTCTAATTGCAGTTGCCAAATTGGGATACTTAACTGTATATTTTGTTTTGGACGTAATTCTTTTAATGTTAGTTAAGCAGAAATGGTCCTTCTGTTCCCTCCAAATCATAGGGACTGAAAACGGCATATGATGAGTACCATTTTTCCAACCAGTGAAAAGCCTAACACATGATATACAGCATAAATTTGGGGCCCAGTCTTTATCAAAATCACCAGCTTTACACCCGAAATAAAGCTCATGACATTTTTTCACAAGCGGTGTAAAATTTCGCCTCTGAGACGTAAAGGTCAGTTCACCACACACGTAGCAGAAATTGTTTGGTTGATTTACACACTTTCTTGGCATTTTGAAACGTCTATAAACAAAAAACTTACAAATAAACACAATAAACAGCACAAAAATAAGTAGGTACACGTGTTACCAGACTCACTACAATTACAATACTGGCCCTCTGCTTGCTAAAAAAGTGCAATATTTGTACAAGATAGGACAGGTTTGAACATCATTAAGCGTGGACAGAGTTAAAACATGTTTCAACTTCTATATTTAAAAGAATTATAACAATGAAATCCTGATATAGAGAAGTACATTACACAAAAATGACTGTAAATATATAATAAAAGACTGTTTTTAGTCAATTTCGACTGGTTTATTTAAATTGCGATGACGCGTTTCGCTGTCGATGCAGCTTCCTCAGATCTACATTTTACACTGTCAAGTTAGGTTTAATGTTCACAGTTTTATATAACTTCTTAATTATAATATTACACCTAATTAAATTACGAGTAATGGGAAATCCGCACAGATTTGGAGTTAGGAGAATAAATTCAATAATGGTGAATTGCTTAAATCTACCTGGTCGTTGAGTAAAGTACCTGTAGTCCTTAATCGATTTATTTGCATTGTCTCTAAAAGGTTTAGTTTTAAACCTTTTTGTTGGGTGTGTAAAATTTTTAAATTCTTATTAAATGTGTGATTTTCTGTTTTAAAGATGATTAGCATATGTTGAATTAGATTTTCAATGGATGAAACTTTTTTCGTGTTCTGTAATTCTTTGTCTAAATGTACGTCCAGTCTGTCCGATGTATGTTTTAGGACATGACCCACATGTTAATTGATAAACCCCTGATTTATTGTCTTTATTGATTTGTGGTTTGTAGTTTTTAATATATTTCCCTATAGTATTGTTAGTCTTGTAAGCTATGTTGATATTTTTTTGATTTAAAAAATTTCCCCAGTTTGTATGCTTTACAGGTACGGACAGACAATTAACTCACTTTTTACAGTATATTAATTCTTTACATAGAAATATCAGTTTTACAATGGAAGAAGAAGTCGAAGGGAATATCAATTTCCTAGACTTAAGAATCAGTAAAGCCATGAAAAAAACATGAATTTGCAATATATCACGAACCTTGTCATACAGATACCACAATTCACAATAGTTCTCACCACCCTAACCACCATAAACTTGCAGCTTATCATAGTTTTATACATAGACTAACTAATATCCCCTTATCAGAAGAAAATTTTACTAAAGAATTAAACTACATAAAACAAGTAGCCGTTAACAACGGTTATTCGGTTACTTTAATCAATAGTATCGTTAGGAAAAAACTTAGAAACAAGGCAATCTCAGAAATATACCCACGTTTTAAGGACAGAAATACCACCTTTAAATGCTTAACCTATTTCGGCAAACCAACGGAAAAACTGGGGAAATTTTTAAATCAAAAAAATATCAACATAGCTTACAAGACTAACAATACTACAGGGAAATATTTTAAAAACTACAAACCACAAATCAATAAAGACAATAAATCTGGGGTTTATCAATTAACATGTGGGTCATGTCCTAAAATATACATCGGACAAACTGGACGTACATTTAGACAAAGAATTACAGAACACGAAAAAAGTTTCATCCATAGAAAATCTAATTCAACATATGCTAATCATCTTTTAACAGAAAATTACACATTTAACAAGAATTTAAAAATTTTACACACCCAACAAAAAGGTTTAAAACTAAACATTTTAGAGACAATGCAAATAAATCGACTAAGGACTACAGGTACTTTACTCAACGACCAGGTAGATTTAAGCAATTCACCATTATTGAATTTATTCTCCTAACTCCAAATCTGTGTGGATTTCCCAATACTATCAATGTAATTTAATTAGGTGTAATATTATAATTAAGAAGTTATATAAAACTGTGAACATTAAACCTAACTTGACAGTGTAAAATGTAGATCTGAGGAAGCTGCATCGACAGCGAAACGCGTCATCGCAATTTAAATAAACCAGTGGAAATTGACTAAAAACAGTCTTTTATTATATATTTATAATGAATTTCCATCAAGTAGAAGCTACAACTATCCAAAAAATGACTGTCATAAGAAAACTATGCCTGATAGAAGAAATCTGATAACATATTTGAATCCAGCATAAAAAACTGAACTAGGATCTCTATTCAGTTTCCTTGTGAAAAAAGTCATGTTGACCAGTGTAATGAACATTAAAAACCGTTGCTTAACAAGCTTTATCAGTATAATGTCTTTTACACGAAGCAATTACTAGCGCGTCATGATTAACAATTTTTTAAGTTAAAAGAACGTACGTTAAGCTTTGCTTAAAATTTAAACTCTCTGAGGCTTAAATAGTGTCAAGTTTGAGCATTTTGTGAAGTCAACTGAAAAAGGGGCCTCGGCCATATGCGCGCGTGGACATTGGAACTTACAAGCGAGACGCGATTCCTAAAAATTAAATTTGATTTAATCGTAAAGAAAGGGGGAAAACCAAACACAAAGCCTTGGTTCAAACAAGAAGTTAAGACATTGGCTGAAGAAAAAAGAAAATCGTACCTACAATACAGATCCAATGCTATAACATACAATGATTATAAAAATGTAAGAAACAGGGTCAACGAGAATATCCAGAGAATCAAAAGAGAGCATTGGGAGAAATTTTCGAACGATATGAAACATGATCTATATGGAGGACAAAAAAAAATATGGAATCTACTGAGAAATAGAAAAAAACCAATAAATGAGTATATACAAAATACAAAAATTACGGTGGAAGAATGGGAAAGATATTTCGAAAAACTGTATAGTCCATCAGAAACCAATTCATTAACACAGGAAATACAGCATGAAGATGAAAATGTTGCCCAACCAAATAGGACCATTTCCTTGAATCAAATACAGCACATGGCAGCGAAACTAAAAAACAGAAAAGCCCCGGGCATGGACGAAATTAAGAACGAAATGATCAAATATGGAGGTGATAAATTACTAGAAGAATTACAGGTTTTCTTTAACAAAATACTCACAGCCAAGATTATACCATCCAAATGGAAAGAAAGCATCTTGATACCAATTTTCAAAAAAGGAGAAAGGACGGATCCAAAGAACTATCGAGGTATCAGCTTAATGAGTGCGGTACTAAAATTGTTCACTAAAATTTTAGCAAAAGAAATAATGTTAACCGGAATCTGTGAAGAACAGCAAGGATTCAGAAAGAACAGGTCTACTATAGACGCCATATTTATAATCCGCCAAATTACCGAAAAAGCCATAGAGTTTAATAAGATAGCCTTTATGTGTTTCATTGATCTTACCCAGGCATTCGATAGGGCACGGTTAACTGATGTCATAACCCTACTACAAAAAAGGGGAATTCACCCGAATATAATAAAAACTATCGAAGAGTTGAACACCAACAACCACACATATGTAAGAGTGGCAAATAAATTAAGCAATAAAATACCTATGACAACCGGAATCAGACAAGGAGATAGCCTAAGTCCAATCTTATTTAACATCATAATGGATGAAATAATAAACGAAGTAAAGAAAACTGGGAGAGGATATCGATTGGGAGACAAAGAAATAAAAATAATATGCTACGCCGATGATGCAGTAATCATATCAGAAGACGAAGATAACTTACAGAGACTCCTACATAAGTTCCAACAAACAGCAAAAGTGTTTAATATGCGAATATTTGTAAAGAAAACAAAATCCCTTACAATATCTAAAGAACCGAAAAGATGCAAACTCGCGATTTATGATCAGAGTGTAGAACAAGTGATGTCCTTCAGATATCTAGGGGCAAACACCAGGAACCTTAAGGAGGAAGTAAAAACTCAAACAACAAAGGCATCATTAATATCAGGATACTTAAGAGATATAATTTGGAGAAACAAATATATGAGCACCAGGAGCAAAGTAAGAATATACAAAACATGCGTAAGACCGATCATGACGTACGCGATAGAAACCAGAGCGGAGAACACAATAACAAAACGACTCCTAAGAACAACAGACATGCGAACACTTAGATCGATAACAGGACATACCTTATTTGACCGGAAGAGATGTGAAGAAATAAGGGAAATGTGTGAAATACAGGATGTGGTGAGATGGGCAAGGAATAGGAGAAGAGAATGGAGAGACCATGTGGTCAGAATGCCAAATGACCGGTTGGCTAAGGTTGCAAAAGAGAAGCGACCAAACACACCTCGACCCCTTGGGAGACCACCAATAAGATGGTATGAGAGCTGGTCTTCATCATCGCAATTGTTTCTGGGAAACCTTTGAAGTAAACACAGGACATGGTCCTAACGTAGGAAGAAGAAGAAGAAGAAGTATTCGTGATACTGCAAGAATTGAATGCAGTTACTAGTGCTGGAATTGCTACCAGATCGAATCCGATACCCTCGTCACGCTGAGTCGGAACTATAGCGTGTAGCTGCAACTGCCTCAATGTTGAGAGTAACCAACTGAAAAATCTGAGAAAGGCTCGAATATAGATAAAAAATATTTGATATATGATCCAATTTTAAATCCAAGTGTAAATTGACGTACTCAGTCGGTAAGTGAATAAAATTAAATATTAAATCAAGCTCAAAGTCATAACATACAAACGAGAAGGGCGATTTATCGATACTGAAATGTGAAGAATAAAATTTGATGCAAATGGGAACACGCAAGGTATTACGATGCACGCAATCAAGTGTGTAAATTAATTTTTTGTGCATGAGCCGTCTGGGACAATTTTTTTCCAATAAATATCCTGCACAACATGAGTGCGGGAAATACTATTTTCCATACAATTTTACCAGATAGCAGCTGGTCATGAGATGATTTTATCAGACAACATCTTGATCTGACTTAAGTTTTGACAAGTAATTAATTATTCCTTTATTAATTATATAGGCCAACTCTTTTTCAAACCCTGAAACCAAACTATACTTTTTCGAAGGTTTTTGGTGTATTGAATCCAAATCCGACCGCAAAATTGCTTCATCATATCAGGTTTTAGAGATATCCTAACCTAAAAATGCGAAAAACAAGGTTTTTTGCTATATTCGGGATTATATTACACCGCGAATTAATTTTTGTCTACAAGATTCATCATGGTCTAAAAGTACTACTCTTCCCCTTCAAAATGCGTGCTGCTAAACGCTCCCAGTTATCTAGTTCACTAAATGTATGTATTTTCTAATTTTGCGAAGACCTTCGAAATGTTAGTGAATAATTTTTTTTTTCCTTACAGGCAGTTCTAGGGAAAGAGATCCAGAATTTTAATGGTGACAAAATTACGCCTTTATTGTTGATTTTTGATTTATTTCATAATGACTATTCAAGGGCTTTTGACAGAATTGTTTGTTAAATAAGCTTAAAAATATAGATTTTTCTCTGGATTTAATAAAGCTCCTACTGCTGCCTACTCGAAGAATAGACATAATTTTGTTTGGTATAATTCGTTTAGATAAGACAAATTTATTTCAACATCAGGTAATCGTTAGGGCTCTCGTCAAGGGCCCCTGGTATTCATCCTATTTATAAAGGTTATCAGTTGTAACCTTGGTTGCAGTAATTTATTTTTTCAGACAAGATAAACTCCTGCAGAATCAATTGAGCAATGAATTGTGTCGCTCTAACAAACTAGGTGTGAACGTTTAATATATATATATATATATATATATATATATATATATATATATATATATACTATATATATATATATATATATATATATATACATTAAAATTCCGGGTTTCAATCCGTTCGTCTAACAATGAATTTGCACGGCCTTTCGCCAAAATCTCATCTGGCATTTTCAAGTGCTCCCGCTGCTGCTGCTACTCGATACTGTGATCTTGCTGTTGCTACCACTCAAAGCTAACTGCTTCGCTTATTACATTCCACCATCCGTGAAAACCTCTATTGTAATATATATATATATATATATATATATATATATATATATATATATATATATATATATATATATATGTATATATATATATATATAACATATATATATATATATATATATATATATATATATATATATATATATATATATATATATAACACATTTCTGTCAAGAAGTTAAAGCACTTGCAGAAATAAAAAGCAAAAGCTGTTTAACATATAATAAGCTCCGGAATACAGAAAAGACGTACCAATTACATAGAAACCAGAAATAGCGTTAATCTCAGAATAAAAACTATCAAAAGGGAGCATTAAATTAAAATTACGAGTGATTTGGAACGTGATATTTACGGCGCACAAAGCAAAGTATGGAAGAGGCTGAAAAATAGAAGAAAAAAAAAATTGAATATGTGCAAACAAGGGGGATTTTTGCTGAGACATGGGAACCGAAGAAACAGGAATGAAGAAGCAATAAAAGAACGAAACCGAACAGAACTGCTGAAATATGATGGCCAGAAACTTGCTAACAACCTTACAACTACAGAGGAATAACTCTTCTAAATACGACAACGAAATTGTTTATATATATATATATATATATATATATATATATATATATATATATATATATATATATATATATATATGCTAAATAAACTGGAATCACAGATAAAAAATAAAGAAGAACAGGGGTACATACATATTCTATAATTTTACAATAAATTAAAAATTGAAACACTTTTATTCAAAAACGTGCTTTCCTCGCATATTCTCTATTACAACAAATGTAAAGAATGTCCTTTTGTATAACCCTGTTAAAACTGGATGTCGCTAACTTCTAAGGAATTTTTTGCAATACACCCGAAAACATCGAAATTGTACAATAAATTAAAAATTTGAACATTTTTATACAAAAACGAGCTTTCCTCACACATTCTCTGTTACAACATATGCTAAAGAATATCCTTTTGTATAACTCTGTTAAAACTGCATGTCGCTAACTGCCAAGAAATTTTTTTTTTTTTGGTCTTTAAGTCTTCGCGATACACCCGAAGACATCAAAATTTTACAATAAATTAAAAATCTAATCATTTTTACCCAAAAATGAACTTTCCTCCCACATTTTCTGTTACAATACATGGTAAAGAATGTCCTTTTGTATAACCCACTTAACACTACATGTCGCTAACTGCTTAGGAATTTTTTTTTTGGAGTCTTAGCAATACACCAGAAAATATCGAAATTTTACAATAAAGTAAAAATTGAAACATTTTTATTAAAAAACGAGCATTCCTCGCATTTTCTCTATTACAACACATGGTAAAGAATGTCCTTTTGTATAACCCTGTTAAAACCGCAGGTCGCTAACTGCTAAGGATTTTTTTTTGTTTACCTCTAAGTCTTTGCAGTACACCAGAAAACATGGAAATAAATAAATTAAAAATTGAAACATTTTTTTATACAAAAACGAGCTTTCCTCGCACATTCTCTGCTACAACGCATGCTAAAGAATGTCCTTTTGTATAACCCTGTTAAAACTGCATGTCGCTAACTATTAAGAAATTTTCTTTTTGGACTTTAAATCTTCGCAGTACACCCGAAAACATCGAAATTTTACAATAAATTAAAAATTTAATCATTTTTACACAAAAATGAGCTTTTCTCGCACATTCTCTTTAACAACACATGGTAAAAAATGTCCTTTTGTATAACCCTGTTAAAACTGGGTGTCGCTAACTTCTAAGGAATTTTTTTTTTTTTACTTTAAATCTTCGCAATACACCCGAAAGCATCGAAATTTTACAATAAATTAAAAATTGAAACATTTTTATTCAAAAACGAGCTTTCCTCACACATTCTCTGTTACAACACATGGTAAAGAATGGCCCACTTAAAACTGCATGTCGCTAACTGCTAAGGATTTTTTTTTTTTTTTGGATTTTAAGTCTTAGCATTACACCAGAAAACATCGAAATTTTACAATAAATTAAAAATTGAAATATTTTTATTTAAAAACGAGCTTTCTTCGCATTTTCTCTATTACAACACATGGTAAAGAATGTCCTTTTGTATAACCCTCTTAAAACTGCAACTGCTAACTGCTAAGGATTTTTTTTTACGTTTAAGTCTTCGCAATACACCAGAAAAGATGGAAATAAATAAATTAAAAATTGAAACATTTTTATACAAAAACGAGCCTTCCTCGAACATTCTCTGCTACAACACATGTTAAAGGATATCCTTTTGTATAACCCTGTTAAAATTGCACGTCGCTAACTGCCAAAGATTTTTTTTTTTGGACTTTAAGTCTTAGCAATACACCAGAAAACATCGAAATTTTACAATAAATTAAAAATTGAAACATTTTTATTTAAAAACGAGCTTTCCTCGCATATTCTCTATTACAACACATGGTAAAGAATGTCCTTTTGTATAACCCTATACATATATATATATATATATATATATATATATATATATATATATATATATATATATATATACGAGTATATACAAGTTTAGTGAGACCGAGTGCAGTGTTTTTGGGAATCTGCTCCGTCATATACTATTCTGAAAAAATGGTTGCAGAATTTAAACGTGGATGAGAGAGCATCGGCTCGCTCCGGCCGGCCCACGACGTCTACGACTGAAGAAAACATCGGCATAGTGTGTGATCTCCTATTGAAAGACCGTAGATTAACTATCAAGGAGATTGCAGACTAAATAGGCATCTCGTATCAACGAACACAATACATCATTGCCAACGAACTCGGATTTTCTAGGTGGGTCCCCAGATTGCTTTCAGTTGAAGAAAAACGAATTCGACTCACGATTTCTGGCGACTGTTTGGAGATGTTTGAGGCTGATCCACAAGATTTTCTTAACAGGTTTGTGACAATGGACGAAACCTGGGTTCACCACTATACTCCAGAGTCAAAACAACAATCCAAGCAGTAGAAAAAAATCTGGTGAACCGACCCCAGAGAAAGCGAAGGCAATTCTGTCGGCTGGAAAAGTGATGGCTTGAGTTTTTTGGGATGCTAAAGGTATTATATGGTGCACCCTTTTGCTTCGTTTACGTCAAGAATATAAAGAGAAACGCCCAGGATTACTGAGAAAGAAAGTTTTGTTCCATCAGAACATCGCTCGCGTTCACACGTCTGTTGAGTCTATAGCTCAAATTCGTGATTGTGGGTTCGAATTGCTGCCCCACCTGGTTTATTCTCCTGATTTGGCACCTTCGGACTTTCATCTGTTTCCAAACCTAATAAACAACACCTCGGTGGCCAAAAATTTTCATCAAATGAGGGACTCGAAGCTGCAGGTAACCAGTACTTTGAAGACCTTGAGGAATCTTTTTTTCAAACAGGTGTGGAAGCTTTAAAATGCAGGTGGAGGAAGTGCATAGAACTAGGTGGAGATTACGTCGAAAAATAAAAACATTTTTGTACGTATTTTATTTTGTTTTCTTGACTAGGCCGCGAACTTTTCAATCCATCCTCGTATATACAATAAGATTTAACTCATACCTCGTACTCGGTACTCCATAGGCGGCTGATTCGCTGGTGTAAAATGACGAGAAGATACCAGTAAAACAGAAAGTATGCTACGTACCTCCAAGAAGAAAACCCTAACAGAAACAAGAAGGGATAGAATACAAAACACTAACACCATGGATCAATGTGGCGTGGTAAGATACGGCAAAGAAAGAAGAAGACAGCGGCAAAACTACTTAAAAAGAATAGAGGAGCAAAGACTAAGAAGAATCGCTCTGGAAGGAAAACCAGCAGGCAAACGTTTACCAGGAGGACCACCAAAAATATGGAGAGACAACCACGGAATAAATAGATTATCAGATCTATAGAGAGTATAAGAAGGAGAAAATATTTTAATATTTCAGTTTTATACTGTTTGAGGCTCACAAAATTGATAGTCTTGTTGATCTTAAACACAAAACTACCTTGTAACTTCTTTATTCTCACTACCTTAATAATATTCAAGTGCAAAAGAAAGTTACATAAAATCTTAATCGGAAAATAAATTATTTGAACAATTAACTGAGCGAATCGCGTGCATATCAATGTTTCGCGTGTCGTAAATTGAAGTAGATTATAATACTTTTTAAAGTTGAAAAGTTTTGAACTGAAAATACGCTTATATTTTATTTTTTTGTGCGTGATTTGGTATTTAATTTTATTCACACATTTACTATGCACGTCATTCTGTTTTACACTGTTTACAATTGCTAGTTAAGGTTGAGATGAAAAAAAATACGATAAATTTACAACTCATATTATTTCCTTTCAAGCTTTAAGCAGTTTAAAGTATGGTCTTTTTTTAGTCCTGCCACCAACATTAATAATGGTTTTCTTAATAACATGATACAACGCTTTACTGAATAAAATAATGTCCTGAATTTCTTTCCATAAAAGAAAACCCATTCAAATGATTCTTTCCGCCTTGATTCAATTCAATACCTCTTTATCCGTGACCCTGTCTGCTCCACTTACCTTTATTATTCTTTTGTAACTCGACATCTCAATAGAAGTATAGAACATACGAAGCTTGACGTACGTAACGGGAATTTCGGAACAAGTTTTACATGCAAGATTCGCATCCGACAGTAGCATTCACGATCTTAATAACTGTAAAGGCCCTTTTACACGGTCATATCAGTTCTCAGTTCAGTTTCAGTCGAGCTGTCCGTTTTTTCCTATGTGTAAAAAGGAAAAAACTGAAAGCAGAACTGAAACGGAGACTGAGACCTGACGGGATGGGGTAGACCTATTTGTTTCATTTCAGTTCTTAAAATTCCTATGTGTAAACAAACGCGTCATGCCTCGGTCCGTTCGCTCACGTCAGTTCTTTTGAAACTCTGGCTCAGTGTACATATGGATTGCAATTGTCGCTTTGTCCAGAAAGGAACACGAGTTTGTTGTAGAATTCATTGAAATTTATAAAATATCTCCGGATTTGTGGAACAAGACGGGCCCAAACTATCACAATGTAAACGTTAGGAAGACTGCCTATACTCTCTTATTGGATTAATATTAAGAATGAGATGCCTAAACCGCGCAAGATTTGGCACTACAAGTCTGCTAAATGGGAAGAACTCATGGAATATTTTCGAACTTTCCCTTGGTTAGACGTTTGTTTTCGATCGGACGACCCATCTGACTGCGCCAGGGAGGTTTCCGATGTTATTTTGGCCGGTATGGAGGCTTACATCCCTTTTTCGAAGAAATGCCCTCCCAATGGCAAGCCGTGGTTTGACCGAAAATGCAAAGAAGCTGTTGCTTCTAAACACCTTGCATACCGACAATGGCATGAAAATCCTAACACCATAAATCGTAACACATTTGTTCGTGCCAGGAACAGATGCAAAGAGGTTATCGACGAAACCAAGGAGGTACACAATCAACGGATTCGAAACAAACTTCTCGCTTGTCCCAAAAATTCCAAGTCCTTTTGGTCGATCGCTAAGGCAGTTAGTCAAAATTTCACCAAATCCACCATACCACCACTCACAGGGCCAGATAATTCTATTGCAACGACACCTGTTGAGAAAGCGAACTTGTTGGCTGAACTCTTTGCTTCACATTCTACTGTCAATTTCCAAGGAAAAACACCACCTACTATTCCCATAGTGTAGTCAAGGATGCCCGATGTTGTCTTCAGACAGCGTATCATAAAGCGTATACTGATGAAGCTAGACACTAAAAAGGCTTCTGGCCCTGACGGAATACCTGCCATAGTTCTTGAAAACTATGCGAGGGAACTAACACCAGTTTTCTGTAGACTTTTCAACCTATCCTACAGAAAGGGAATAGTTCCTTCCTGCTGGAAATGTGCTACAGTTCAGCCGATACCTAGAAAAGACAAGAAGACCTTGCCAAATAACTACCGACCAATCGCACTGATTTCAATAATATCGAAAGTCATGGAAAAGGCTATCAATCAGCATCTTCTAAAATATCTTGAAGGATTCAACATTATTAGCGATCGCCAATATGGCTTTCGTAAAAATAGATCAACAGGAGATCTTCTGACTTATGTAACACATGTCTGGAACAACGCAATTGAACACTTTGGAGAATCTCGAGCGATTGCTCTTGACATATCCAAGGCATTCGACCGTGTTTGGCACGATGGGCTGTTGGCTAAGCTACGTACTTATGGTATGTCTGAAAGGTTCTGTTTGTGGCTCTCATATTTCCTCAAAGTGCGTTCTTTACGAGTGGCAGTCGACGGATTTCTTTGTAACACCTTCACTATCAACGCCGGTGTGCCCCAAGGCTCCGTACTGTCTCCTACTATCTTTCTCATTTACATTAACGATCTGCTGGAAAAGACCGAGAATCCAATCTACAGCTTTGCAGATGACAGTACACTTATCTCTTCATTCACTTTGAACGCTCGGACATCGGCTCGAATATCCGCAGACAGCAGGAAGTCATTCAACATAACAAAGACCTGGAAGAAATTCTATCTTGGGGTGACAGTAACCAAGTGGAATTTAACGCTACAAAAACCCAGGCGGCAGTTTTCTCTAAAAAAGTTAACGTTGCTGAACCCGACATAGTTATGTCGAGGCACTCCATCCCTCTAACATCGTCACTCAATTTGTTGGACGTTAATTTGGGAGCAAATATGTCCTGGCATGAACATGTTGCAGGCATAGCAAGAAGGGCTTCTCAAAAGTTGGAAATATTATTTCGAGCCAGAAAGCTTTACACTCCACAACAACTGTTAATTCTTTACAAGGCTCAGATTCGACCAACTATGGAATACTGCTCCCATGTTTGGAGCTCCGCTCCCAAACATACACTGCATTTGTTGGATTCTGGTCAGAGAAGAGCTGTTCGTCTTATTGGAGACCCGGAACTGACCGACGGCCTTGATTCGCTGGAACATCAAAGAACGGTTGGCGACTTGAGCCAACAAGTACTTTCATGGAAAGTGTTCGAAGGATGTGGCCCGCTTAATTCCTCCCAGAGCGGTGCATGTTAGAAGTACACGTCGCGCTAATTCTTCACATCCGTATGAGATTCAGCTTGTTACTCCTCGTACAACGCTCTTCAAGCAGTCTTTTATATGGAGAACATCATCCCTTTGGAATAATTTGCCCAGGACTGTGTTTCCAACCGAGTACAATCTACAGCGATTCAAGAACAACGTGAATCGCTTTCTCCGCATACGTGTCGCTCCTGTAGCGCTTTAGGGACTTCCCTGTAGCACGTGTGCTAGACCCATAAAAAAAGAAAAAAAAAAAATGCGACGAAAAGGCAACAAAAGCGATGGTAGAATCCAAAATTAATAACCTACGCTCAATTTATAACAAAGAACTTAGAAAAGTTAAATATATTGAAAGAAGTGGACTAGGAAATTGAGAAGTATACAAACCATCACTGTTGTAATATGACTTCCTTCCGTTCGTCAGCGACCAACAGCCGATTCTAAGAAGTGTCAATACTATGGGGAGTAATAGCCTCCCCTCATGTTGGTATTCTACTTTTGTATAATAGATGTCACAAGGCGTAATAACACAAGATACACATCCTCATTTATCCGTAAATAGTTCAGTCAATCATATGGTTCTAAGTGAAGTTCTTTTATTAAATTTACATGCGACAATGAATTCCAGGGTATCAAGCTTTTCTCCATCGGCTTCATTTCTTCCACCGTTTCTTCAACGCCACAGCTAAGACTACTGCAATGAGACAGTCTTCATAAATGAGCTATTTTACACATGTACACTTTACGAAACACACATTACACTTTGAAAGTGTAACTCGGACTAAGAACTGAACAGACGGTGTAAAAACAAACCTCCTTTCGAACTAAAATGAAACGAAAACTGAAACTGAGGCGGAACTGAGGCGGAACTGAGAACTGTATGCACCTCTTTATCTACAGTCTGTCAAGTAAGAACGTATCCGCGATAATTCATTTTTAGTAGATGCAATTCTAGCGATTCAACAAAAAATCGGTAGAGGGAACCTTTGTCTACGACGCGTTTTAGTAAAACTATCAGTCGATTCCGAACTTTCGTCGAAATCACCTAAAATCCAAAATGAGTAACTTGTTTGCGAGGCAGTCTTCCTTTGTTCCTATCGAAAGGGGCCTAAAATAACACATTCCGCGGCCGCTAAATAAAATAAAAAGTCGGTGCCGTTTGTGAGGAAGTGGGTAAATTCTTTTAACGAGACGAAAAATGTCGACGACTTGATAAAAAGTGGCTCGGTAAGCATAGTCACTCCGTAAGTCGAAAAACGAATAGTGTCTTTGTTTTCACTGGACCCGAAATTGACGCTGCGTCAAGGGACGGCAAAATTAAGAAAATCGGGTTTGAATGTGTCCCCTGAGACTATTCGACAACATCTTCTTGCTCATGATGTCAAATTCTGAAGCACGTTGAAGGAACCTTTGCTGGGCGAAAGTCACGTCGCGAGGCGACTCGCTTGGGCCCACGATAAGTTACTAGAGTGGCCCTCACAATCCCTTGATGCCAACCGTATTGAAAACGTTTGGTCCCTTGTAAAGAGAAAGCTCAGAAGAAAGATTCTGAGGACTTCGAGACTCGCGAGACTCGAAAAATTTGCAGAGTATGCAGAAAATCTCGTCAACAGCATGCCTCGAAGATGCCCACCATTATTAATGCAGAAGGCGATTGGACAAGTTACTAAGGTAATTGCGCCGTCGTTAGCGCACCAAAAAATACATTGTTGGCAAAAAATGTTCTCGAAACACATTTTTCTCAAGAATACAACGTCTCACTCGCCCACGCTCTTACTTGATAGACTATAAGACCAACATTTGAAGAAGCTTTGAGCTGTGTATTGATATATTGGATGATTTTTTTAAAGTCAAATCAACGGTGAAACAAAAAACTGTACACGGTAACTCATAACTGATTCACCCTTGAAAGTGATTTTTTACAGGGCATCTTTTAATGGTATCATTTTGGTCGTAACATTCGGTCTATGACGTCATCTATGTTTTAAATGGAACATGCGTTTTTTAGATATTTTTATTCCACATAAAATTTATATCTATAAGATCTCCCTCTAAAACAAGAAGCTTGACGACATCTAAAACACCCATCAGATGTAAACTCGTTATTGACGACCAAATTATGTAGCAAGAAATGACATTCAAATACTTGGGCATAGAGCTTTCTGGACACGGGGATGTCAAATCAGAAATAAGACAACAAACAAACAAAGCATTGAAGGTAGCCGGGTGCCGGAATGACACTATATGGAACAACAAACTCCTGCGAATCGGGACCAAGTCAAGAATTTATAAAACTGTCATAAGACCAATAATGACATACACAGCAGAAACCCGGCCAGACACAACAAAAACTAAAAGGATACTTGAAACATGCGAAATAAAAGTCTTACGAAAAATAGCCGGAAAGACTATGTTGGACAGGGAGCGAAATGACAACATTAGACAAGCGTGTCAAGTGGTAGAGGTTAACAAGTGGATCCTCGAAAGAAAACGCGAGTGGAACGCACATATAGACCGAATGGATCAAGAACATTCTACTGTCGATTTCCAAGGAAAAACACTACCTACTATTCCCATATTGCAGTCAAGGATGCCCGATGTTGTCTTCAGACAGCGCATCATAAAGCGTATTTTAATGAAGCTAGACACCAAGAAGGCTTCTGGCGCTGACGGAATACCTGCCATAGTTCTCAAAAACTGTGCAAGGGAACTAACACCAGTTTTCTGTAGACTCTTTAACCTATCCTACAGAAAGGGAATATTTCCGTCCTGCTGGAAATGTGCCACGGTTCAGCCGATACCTAAAAAAGGTAAGAAGACCTTGCCAAATAACTACCGACCAGTTGCACTGCTTTCAATAATATCGAAAGTCATGGAAAAGGTTATCAATGAGCATCTTCTAAAATATCTTGAACGATTCAATATTATTAGCGATCACCAATATGGTTTTCGTAAACACAGATCAACAGGAGATCTTCTGACTTATGTAACACATGTTTGGAACAACGCAATTGAACACTTTGGAGAATCTCGAGCGGTTGCTCTTGACATATCCAAGGCATTCGACCGTGTTTGGCACGATGGACTGTTGGCTAAGTTGCGCTCTTATGGTATGTCTGAAAGGTTCTGTTTGTGGCTCTCATGTTTCCTCAGAGAGCGTTCTTTACGAGTGGCGGTCGACGGATTTCTTTCTAACACCCTCACTATCAACGCCGGTGTGCCCCAGGGCTCCATACTGTCTCCTACTCTCTTTCTCATTTACATTAACGATCTGCTGGAAAAGACCGGGAATCCAATCTATAGCTTTGCAGATGACAGTACGCTTGTCTCTTCATTCACCTTGAACGCTCGGACATCGGCTGCTCAGGCGAGTATCCGCAGACAGCAGGAGGTCGTTCAACTTAACAAAGACCTGGAAGAAATTCTATCTTGGGGTGACAGTAACCAAGTGGAATTTAACGCTACAAAAACCCAAGCGGCAGTTTTTTCTAAAAAAGTTAACGTTGCTGAACCCGACATAGTTATGTCGGGGCACTCCATTCCCCGTCGCTCAATTTGTTGGGCGTTAGTTTGGGAGCAAATATGTCTTGGCATGAACATGTTGCAGGCATAGCAAGGAGAGCTTCTCAAAAATTGGGAATATTATTTAGAACCAGAAAGCTTTACACCCCACAGCAACTGTTAATTCTTTACAAAGCCCAAATTCGACCAACTATGGAATACTGCTCCCACGTTTGGGGCTCCGCTCCCAAACATACACTGCATTTGTTGGATTCTGTTCAGAGAAGAGCGGTCCGTCTGATTGGGGACCCGGAATTGACCGGCGGCCTTGATTCGCTGGAACATCGAAGAACGGTTGGCGACTTGAGTCTGTTCTACAAGTATTTTCATGGAAAGTGTTCGAAGGATGTAGCCCGCTTAATTCCTCCCAAAGCGGTGCATGTTAGAAATACACGTCGCGCTAGTGCTTTGCATCCGTATGAGGTTCAGCTTGTTACTCCGCGTACGACGCTTTTCAAGCAATCTTTTATATGGAGAACGTCATCCCTTTGGAATAATTTGCCCAGCGCTGTGTTTCCCACCGAGTACAATTTACAGCGATTCAAGAACAACGTGAATCGCTTTTTCCGCACTCGTGCCGCTCCTGGAGCGCTTTAGGGACTTCCCTGCAGCACGTGTGCTAGACCAATAAAAAAAAAAAAAAGAAAGAATCGTGAGAATTGCACGCGATAAAACACCAGTGGGAAGAAGAAGTGCGGAAAGGCCACGGAAAAGGTAGAGCGATAACCTTACCATCAATTACGATTAGGCAAGTTACGAAGAAAGAACAGGCAACTATGCCTACAATGAAGAAGGAAGAAGAAGATAAAATTTTAAGCGTATATTTTACATTTTTACTGCCTATAGATTCGTGAGTGTTCATTTTAGAGCTCAACAACCTCTATATTTATATTTTGTTCTTCTGCAATTTGGTAATAAAATAATTATAATTAAATCGTATATCCTAAACTTGCGTTAGGCAATTAAATCATTGTTGTCACAGTCAGATAATCATTTAAACGAATTTCTAAAAGAGTATTTCATATACCTTGTAGTATTTTAACTTTAACTTTCATTTATTTACAGATATATTTCGGAATATGGGTGACAATATGTGTAACAGCGTCTTGGGTAGGAGCAACACATAGTATTAAGTACCTGTATTTAAGGAGACCAAAAGACGAATTAGATGATCCTATTTTAGTACCACATGATACTACTGATTTAAATATGACTGTTGTACAAACAAGATACGTAAGTATATTGTCTTAAAATTAGCAATAATGATTCTTTAAAATAGAAAGTGTCAGAAGGCAATAGGTCGCCCGATATTATTTCCACCACTACAGTCTGTCAAGTAAGAACGTGACCGATCATATTCATGAAAAAATGTGATTCGAGAACAGTATTCTTTGATGTGCTAACAACAGCACAAGTAATCCAATCGCAGCCTGCAAGCAGGCTGTCGACGAGATTTTCTGCATACTATGGCAATAATCTCCAAATTTTTCGAATCTCGCGAGACAACTGAGTCAAACTCCTCAGAGTCTCTTCTTTGAGCTTTCTTTTTACAAGACACCAAACTTTTTCAATAAGGTTAGGTCCGGCGATTCTGAGGGCCACTCTAGTACCTTATCGTGAGCCCACGTAAGCTGCTTCGCGATGTGATTTTCGCCCAACAATGGTTTCTCGAACGTGCTTCAGAATTTAACACCATGAGCACGACGATGTGGTCGAATGCTCTCATGGGATACATTCAAAACCCTATTTTCTTAATTTGACCGCTCCTTGGCACAACGTCAATTTCGGGTTCACTGAAAACAAAGACACGAATCGTTTTTCGACTTTCGGTGTGACTTTATCTACCGAGCCACGTCTTAGCAAGTCGTCGACATTTCTTCACAAATGACACCGACTTTTTAATATATTTAGCAACCTTAGATTGTGTCATTTTAGGCTCCTTTGGATGGAAACAAAGAAAAACTGCCTCAAACCGACACGCAAACAATGGACTCCTTTTGGATTTTACGTGACTTCGACAAAAGTTCGGAATCGACTGATACTTTTACCTAGGGACACGGAATAAGTATCGATACTTTTTGGTATCTTGGGACTTGTGCATTGGTGCAGTAACCCACACTCGTTTTACTTATTGTATTGTATCTGATGATACTTGCGTAAGCTCAGTATTATCACTAGTAATTAATTAACTTTGTTAAGATTGTACTATTCATATCCCAGTAAAGGATGTTTAAAAAAACCTTTTTGGTATCGAGTACATTTCTTTTAATATCAACACTTTCGCACTCGATACTTTTTAATCGATACTTTTACTGATATAATACTTTTTAGCGAGTATCGTATCAAATCAACAAGGTGAGAAAATTGTTAAATATTTTATGTCAAGCGGCATCCAGACTGATTTATTAAAGCAAAAACAAATTGAAATCCCAATCAAGTTGATCTTAGATATAAAGAAGCGATACACTGAACCGACTCCTGTTGTACACAAAATTTTGATGGTTAATACAAAATCACCACCCACTCCCTCGCCTTAAGAAATACAGAATATTGAACTGTTGCTTAATATTCTAAATCTAACCAAAAAATGTTAGCAATGAGCTATCAGGTGAGCAGTATATAACTATGTTAACTGCTTAAAAGCACACATAAATGGTTTAAGTAAGTTTGGTTACAGCACTGACAGTGGTGTAATAAAGGCAGTGGAAAACGAGGTAATGAAATAATTACAATGCAGATTTGGATAAATTGAAAATAATCTTTTGGTTGCAATACTCTGCTTGCTTGGCTCTAGATTTAAAAATATTCACTTTCCAGTTAGCAGCAATAAAAAATTTCAGTACCCCTGGTAGCAGTGATGTACCAGGTAGTGATTCTTCTACGGAAACATCATATAATATTTGGGATCATCACAATACTTTAGCACACACGAAGCAAAAAATGATCAGATTCCTCTTTTCAGCTTACTTCGGCTATTCAAGAGAGTGTGTCAAAACCATTGTCACCACTGTCGACTAATCCTTTAAAGCAATGGGGTGATAAGAAAGTTGTATTTTCTCAGTTGTATAAGCTGGCCAACGAGTACCTGATACTTCTAGTGACATCAGTAAGCTCCGAACGATTATCTTCGAAAGCAAGCAGCATTGTCACAGATCCGAAACAGATTATCAGCGAAACGATTGGATAAAATTTTGTTTTTGAGTAACTTTACAGAGGAAGAATGGGAAATTTAAATTGTAATTGAAGTAAAAACATTGGTTAACTTAACACTTATTTTATTCATTATTTAACTTTTAAAAAAGTATTGTTTCGATGTTTTTACGATTATGAGATTTTTCTTTCGATACTACTCATGAGTAAAGTATCGATACTTTTCATACGATACTGTGTCTCTGCTTTTACCAAAATGCGTCGTAGATAAAGGTTCCCTCAACCGGCTTTTTGTTGGATCGCATCTACCAAAAATGAATTACCGCGGACATGTGCTTACTTGACAGACTGTACCTTTGATGCCATAATCTTTCCCTCAACTAGCATCAGAGGGCGGGGCTTATAATGCCGGAGGTGGAGGGGACAGTTTCTAGTGACTCATTGCTAAATCATGTTACCAAAAACCAAATGAGGTCTTTCTGATTGTTGTTTGAAGATTAGACTGCTCTTCTATCAAATAACAACGACAAAATACTCTCTTTGATATTACTCAAATTACTTTTAGAATTTCCATCAATTGCGTGTTTCTTCGAATTTTCTGTTAAAGTTTTTTTTCCAGGATGTTTCCTATCAAGCACCATTTTTTACAACATGGTTCGTGACAAATTGGACAATGTTCTTCTTTCCTTTATATTTTTTAAGTAGACTTAGTACCAAACGATGTGAGTCAATGTCTGATATTTTGTCAGAAAGTATCAGAGATTTTAGAGATAAAGGATTCACTGCACGTAAGATATTTTATTTAGGATAAGTGGTTACATACACCTGCGCGCTGCAAAAAGTAATTACATAGTATTCCCATAAATACTGTTACAAAGAAAACATGGCCTAAACATTTAATTTCTATGAAAATTAAAACATATTATTATGGAATTAATTCACTTTATTTTTGCACTCGACGCGCGTTTCGCTAACCATGTTAGCTTCATCAGAAGCGATGACCAACTAAAGCTAAACTACAAATCTACCCTATTTATTATTATTATCTAACGTTACAGTATGATCAGCTTCAAGGGCATGTTCGGCAATTCTAGAGTTTTCTGGTCTAATGTATTTTAAATATGCTAAATGTTCTTTAAAACGTGTTTTAATTGACCTTTTAGTTTGAGTTTGTTGAATTAATTCCACTTATCTCACAATTAAGAATCTTATCTTTGGGATTTCCTAAGATATTCCTCAGATTGTCTGATGACTGATAGACTAAGATGAGCCCTTCCTTATTAAATATCTTATTGAGTCTCCTGCTATATTTCGGATTATATGGTATGGAGACATACTTGGTCTTATTTTCTTCCCGTGTAAAAAAGGTAGAATTCTGAATATTTAACCTTAACTTATGTCTATTTATTAACTTGTTTACTAAGTCATCGTCATAACCATTAACTCTAGTTATATTTCTAATACGATTCTTTTCATTATTGAAGTTTACTCTATTCAGAGGAAAAGTGACCAAACGATGAACTAAAAAATGTAATGCGGCTAATTTTTGTTGTTTGCAATGAAATGAATCATTAGGAATATATCTATATGTTACTGTGTCTTTACTATAGATATCAAATTCTAACCTATAATTATTTTTAATAATTAAAATATCTAGAAAAGTCAGTTTTCCTTTGTTCTCAATTTCGTATGTGAATTTAATGGAATCATATCGGCTATTTAATTTGGAAATGTGAGTAATCTGACCATACCAAAGTTGTATTGCTTACCCAAAATTCACAAACCTGAAAAAGCAATGCTACTTATTGTTTCATCGGCCGGATCACCCACATTATTTGATATCCAAATGGTTATCAAAAGAACTTGAGAATTTACTTACTTTCGCAGTGAAGATTTCTTTATAATTCATTAATAAAACAAAAGATCTAGTTCTTAATAAAGGTGATATCTTAATTTATTTTGATGTCAGTTCTTTGTTTCCAAGTGTGCCAGTGCCACAAACTTTACAGTATCTCGAAAAATTACTTGGGATGAATGACTTTGAGGACGAAATTATTCATGAATACTTAACATTATCTAAACTTTTTATGGAACAAAATTATTTTCAATATAACAGTCAATTTTATGTTCAGAAACAAGGAACAGCTATGGGTAATTGCTTATTACCTTTCATCGCCAATTTATTCATGACTAAGTTGGAAACCGAAGCCAGTCAAGAATTTGAGTATTTCTCAAGGGTATGTATAAGGGTATAGGTATGTGGATGATCTTTTCGCGATTTTTGATACAAAGAAATAGCCAATATGATTCCAATAAATTCACTTACGAAATTGAGAACAAAGGACAACTGCCTTTTCTAGATATTTTAATTAATAAAAATAATAATAGGTTAGAATTTGATATCTATAGAAAAGACACAATAGCGGATAGATATATTCCTAATGATTCATCTCATTGCAAACAACACAAATTAGCCGCATTACATTCTTTAGTTCATCGGTCATTTTCTTCATAAAAAACCATCCAACCTGAAAAAACAAAAATTAATCTTGTATAATAATGTCTTCTTCTTCTTCTTGTAGTTTCCAATTCATCAGTTTTCTTGAGATGTTGATGATTCGAGCCATCTCTTCCCAGGGGTCGTCGTGTCCGTGGTTTACCATCTTGCGCGATTCTCGCTAGTCTCTCCTCAGTCATTCTCTCCACGTGATCTCTCCAAGCTCTTCTACGTTTACGTCCCCATCTGATTATGTCTTCCACTTAGTATTCATGTCTTATGTCTGTGTTTCTTTTACTATGTCTTAGTGTGTATCCTGAAATGTTTCTAAGTATTTTCATCTCTGTTGTTCGAAGAATGCTTTTTGTTCTTTTACTGTCTGCTCTTGTTTCCATAGCGTATGTTAGTGTGGGTCTGACACATGTTTTGTATATTCTTACTTTTGCCTTTTTATTCATAAAGGCATTGTTCCAGATGATGTCCCGAAGTGCGCCTGATATTCAGCTGACTTTGTTTGCTTAGTCCTTCACTTCATTTGTTCTATTTTGGCATGAGGTGATTTGTGTGTCTAGGTAGTTAAATGACATGACTTATTCTGTTGTTTTATTTTCCAGAGGAAGTTTACATCTTATTGGCTCTTTAGATATAACGAGGGTTTTGGTTTTTGTGTTGGATACCTGCATGTTGAGGGCTTTAGCATGAGTGCAGAAGCCGCTGTAAGTCGTCTTCGTTCTCTACCACGATCATAGCGTCGTCTGCATAACAGACAATGTTGATTTTATCCGTTGTAAGTGAATATCCTTCCTCCATGTCTCTGATATGGGTTATTATCTCGTCCATTATTAAGTTGAACAGTTGCGGGCTTAAAGAGTCCCCCTGTCGGATTCCGGTTGGCGTTTGTATTTTCTCTGTCAGTCTTTGATTAACTAAGATGTGAGTGCCTGTATTATGGTTTAGTTGTTTTATGACGTCTATTATGTTTTTTGGCACATGTTTTCTTTTTAGGATATCAACTACGTGTTTTAGTCTTAGTCTGTCAAATGCTTTAGTGAGGTATAATAACCGTTTTCGACCAAAAAAATTATGTTTAATTATTCTGTAGAAAAAGTGATTATTAAGTTTAAAAAAAAAGTTAAAAAATATTAAAAATTGACTGAGTAATATTGCAGACAGTGTCTGAAGAGAGGTAGCGGTCCCAATCCGACGCCAGGCCACATGTAAAGCTATAACTTTGTAATGGAATGGAATCTTTAAAAAAAAAACTTTTGAATAATTCTTAGAAATATAGAGCATAAAAATCCGTAAAAAAAAATCGAATTTTTGAAAATTCGAGGTGTATGTAATCTCATAAATAATAGAGTGTTAGATATAAGGCGTTTTATAGTGAATATCTGTACTTCATAAACGATACTTAAGATATGTGCTCAGTCATATTCAAACGAGTTTTCAAAAATTAAAAAAAATATATATATATTTACTAAGATTTGATCCAGGGACTTCTCATTTTCAAGAAATTAAAATTGGAATTCATTTTATTACTTGGTTATTACGCCGAGCCAGTATAGAGGTAAAATGAGACTGAGTGGAAAAATAAGATAAGAATATTTGGCGGACAGATCAGACGTGGAGAATAGCGATCGACCAACATATGTGGGCTGTCTGAAAAGTTCTCAGCCTAACAATGTGTTTTATTTTTTTTAATATAATCTCCTAAAACTTCAATACATTTCTTATGTTTTTCCAATAACAAAAACTATGTAACATGTAGTATACTTACATGAGATAAAATGTCTCGAGACTCTCTGAGAAATATCAGCCCAAAGAAAAAAAAACATATAATTTTCAGGTAATATCAACTCTCAGAAGATGCATGTAAAATTGTTATGACATTTTGTCTATTAGTTTGCGAGTTACAGCTGTTTGAGTGGCGTTACTTTCGATTTTTTCTAAATGATAGAACAAAAAAATTTGGTGCCCTTTTTGACGTAAAAAAATACGGCCAAAACGTAAGAATGGCTTGAAAAATGTTACGGCACATCTGTTGCATCAAAAGCAATTATAAGTCGTCAGTTTAGTGAACTTAAATGCAGTCGTGCAAGCACCGCTAATGCATCAACTCTGTTTGGCACTTAATTCATTATCATCATTAAAGTGTGATTCCGGAAGGTCTGCAAAATGTAAAACACTTTCCAGCCAGGAATTTTTTCAGGTTTGGAAACGGATAGTAGTCATAGAGAACCAAATCTGGTGAATACGCTGGATGTTCAAGCAATTTATACTTTATTTCGTTGAATTTTGCCCTCGTCAAAACACTTATGTGAACATGTGCATTGTCTTGGTAAAAATGTTTCTTTTTCCCTTTTTCTTTTGTCAGAAATTTTTGCATCTAACTGATCTAAAAGGTCACATTGATAATCAGAATTAATTGTTTTATCTTTCTGAAGATAATCGATCAACAAAACACCTTTGTAATGCCAAAAAACTGTTGCCATAACCTTCACTGCTGATGGAACAGTCTTGCCTTCTTTGGTTCACTTCAATCGGCTTCAGTCCATTGTTTTGACTGTTCTTTTCACTCTGCTGTATAGTGGTAGATCCAAGTCTCATCAATAGTTATGAAACGATTATTTTGCTTAAAATGATCCAAACACGCCTGAGAAATATGCATGCGACTTTGGCGTGGATCACCTTTGAAACTTGTACGACCAGATTTAAAAAGAGTAGCCCATTTTTTCACACTTATACCCAATTTTGGAAACAAAGAATTTAATCACTACACGATATTCAATTTTTTTTAATTTAAAAAAATCAGTGACACGCCAATATTAAACAGCTGCTACTACTCGAATAAATTAACAGATCGAAATAAAATTTTACATGTGTTTATATAAAGGATGAAACTTTCCAATACAATTGTGGTTTCGTAGTTTCTAAAGCCATCTGTGTGTCAGGCCGAGAACTTTTCAGATAGCCTAGGTATTTTAAAGTTTTCATGGATGAAAAGCAAATAATATTTTTGTATTTTTAGTGAGATTTATGGTCAGATGCAGTTTATTTTGCCTACTCTGGGTAGGAACAAACTACATGTATATTTTATCCTTAAAAATACTCCTTGCAACCGATGTGATGGCGCTGTTCGCAACCAATGTGTCTTTTGTTTACCTTTTAAGTTGGGTTATTCTGCACGAGCAGTTTGTTGGTATACGTGTAAGTAATTTTCTATTTTAGTAATTCATATCTGCTTTATTATTTTAAATTTTAAAAAAAGAGTCCACGATTCGTCACGGATATACTTTTTTTTTAATATGTATATACCGATATGTATTCAATTTGAATGATTCTTTTTCCTTTCTTTTTGACAGTTATCTCGGTAGCCCTGTATTATATTAAATTTAAGATGAAGGGTTAAAAGTGGCGTTTTAAAAGTTAAGTTTTCCCATTTCGACAGTTTTAAATTAAAACTGATATTGGAATGCTTTCAGGGTCATACATTACGGTCCCTGGCCAAATTATTACACGCACTGTATTTTTTTTAGTAATTTTATGTTTCTTAAGAGTTTTTAGGCAATAATGGTATATTTAAACTACAATATTATTGATTTTTATTTAAAAGAATTGTTGTAGACTACATATTTGTATTTATTTTTAACATATGGCAACACAGTGTTGACAAAGTGATACATGAACGTAAACAAGTACAAACCTGTATCAGTCGCGATCGGAATCGAGTCAGGTACGGACGTGTTTCTGTGACTTTATGGACTGTGATTGTTTGTTTAACAGTTTAATACTACTCAGTTATTAGTTTATTTTGTATGCAGTGTTTTAAAAAAGTAATTGGACTGTTTTCATTATGGGTAGAAAAGGCGATCTTTCACCACGTAAAAAAGCTGAAGTGAAGGCCCTTGTGATTGCGAAAACATTTACAAACCGAGAAATATCACGAAGATTGGAGGTTTCTGAAGCTAGTGTACGACGCATAAAAAAGAAAATTGAGTCAGGGAAGGAATTAAGCCCGAAAAGAAAGAAAAGATGCGGTAGAAAACCAATTTTCACTCCACGGTCAGAGATGTTTGAAGAAAATTTTGTGTAGAAAACAGAGTTGCTACCACAAAGGTAATAAAATCACAACTCCAGGATGCTAACGTAAATGCTTCTGAGCGCACTGTTCGAAGAAAATTGAAAGAATTAGATTCTAAGGCCTGTCGCCCCGCCAGGAAGCCCAAGTTAACAGCTGCAATGAAAGCAAAGCGCCTGAAGTGGGCCAAACAATGGCAAGACAAAGATGTGGACTTCTGGAGATCGGTAAGATACAGCAATTTAATCAATAATTGATACATTATTATCATTTTCAGTTAAATAAAGCAAATAAACATGGAAGTTTATATATTTTTCCTATTTTTGACAGGTCTGCTTCAGTGACGAAAGCACATTCAAAATTTTGCAGAATAAAGCTCAGTATGTGCGTCGTCGTCATGGAGAAAAGTTTCATCCTGATTGTGTCGTCCCGACGGTTTAAACATCCCACCAAAGTGATGATTTGGTCAGTCATCTGCGGCAAGGGCACTGGACGTCTGTACGTCGTCAAAGGAATAATGAGAGATCAGTACAAAGAAGTATTACAAAATCGGTTGATTCCCCAGCTCAGAGAATGGTTTCCAAATGGGGAACCATTCACTTTCATGCAAGACGGAGGTCCCTGCCACACTGCTCGGTCTGTTAAAGCTTTTTTGGCAGAAAAAAATATCCCTCCGTTGGATTGGCCGGGTAATAGCCCTGATATGAACCCCATTGAAAATGTGTGGGAGCTGATGAAAAGAGAAGTGGCTAAAGATGTGATTACCAACAAAACCCAGCTCCTAGAAAAGATTATCCACATGTGTGGAATCATCATCCTCAAATGCAGGAGACAGTACAATCTTGCATTGATAGCATGCCGCGCAGAATTAAAGCTTTGATAGCGGCTAAAGGTGGCTCAACTAAATATTGACTTTTACTAACATTAATTTCACTTTTCTTTAAAACTTAATAAACTTATGCTTTTCTAAATTAATGCTGTTTTATTTATGTCAAATAAATAGGTAATTGATTGGATAATATAAAAATAAAAAACAAATCAATTTAAAATAATAAAACGGTACAATATCACTCGGTAATTAATATTTTACATGAAATCTTGCAGTGCGTCTAATAATTTGGCCAGGGACTGTAGATGTAAAATGGCTTATCCAATAAGATGAGCTTGGAATTTAACTATTTTTATTTTTAGTGCATTTCTCGTATTAGCAGGTTCTCGGCAAATCTCTAATTAAATTTTATAAATTCAACAACTTTTTAAAAGGAATGTAGTAATCACAACATTAAAGGTTGCTACCTAGATATCGCTGTAGTATCTATTTTGAAAAAACCAAAAATCTATAAAATAATTTAATTAACTGTAGGGAAATAGATCTGCATTAAAAATGTGTTCTAAAAAGTATGAAATAATACTGTACTGCCTAGTGTGGAATGTTACTTCTGAAGTAAACTCCAAATCTACAAATTTTATAAACCACATAGCACTACCAAGACTATAGAATTTTTCATGCTGAGCTTTTCCAATAAAAATACCAAGATTCGTGACATCGAAGGATCGTGATTCTCACCTATGGTGTGGATGAGACGCAAGAGATCTCAGTCCATGAGACAGCGGCGTACTGGTGATGTAGCTTAGTTCGTAAAACATATAAGCGTAATTACTGAGATCGTGGGTTCGATTCCCACTGACACCCAGAAACTTATTTTATTTTCCTGTGGTTATATCTTTATCTTGATATAGTCTAACTTTAAAAATTATTATTTCTTGCTATTTAGAGTATATTTTGATATATATATATATATATATATATATATATATATATATATATATATATATATATATATATATATATATATATATATATATCTATACGAGGCTGGTTTGAAAAGTCCGTGCAAAAATAAAAACTACTTATGTGTTTGGGGTAAACCTTTTTTATTTTTCGACATAGTCTCCTTTTAGGCTTATACACTTCGTCCAACAAGTCTGCAAAATATCCATTAGTGTCTGCAATCACCTCCTCGTTTGAATAAAATCTTTGTCCCGCCAGCCATTTCTTCAAATTGGGGAACAAATAGTAGTCCGAGGGAGCCAAGTCTGGAGAATAGGGAGGATGTGAAAGGAGTTGGAATCCTATTTCCATTAATTTTGCGACCACAACTGCTTAAGTGTGTGCTGGTGCGTTGTCGTGATGGAAAAGGACTTTCTTGTGGGCCAATCGCGGGCGTTTTTCTTGCAGCTCGGTTTTCAAACGGTCCAATAACGATGAATAATATTCACCTGTAATAGTTTTACCCTTTTCCAGATAGTCGATGAGGATTATCCCTTGCGAATCCCAAAAGACAGTCCGGCCGAAGGAACGGTCTTCGCCTTTTTTGGTGCAGATTCCACCTTGGTAACCCATTGTTTAGATTGTTGTTTGGTCTCAGGAGTATAGTAATGTATCCATGTTTCATCCACAGTGACGAAACGACGCTTAAAGTCCTCCGGATTCTTCTGGAACAGCTGCAAACCATCCTTGCAACACTTCACACGATTCCGTTTTTGGTCAAGCGTGAGCAATCGCGGCACCCATCTTGCGGATAGCTTTCTCATATCCAAATGTTTATGCAAAATATTATGTACCCGTTCAGTCGAGATGCCCACAGCACTAGCAATCTCACGCACCTTAACTCTTCTGTCATCCATCACCATATCATGGATTTGATCAATGATTTCTGGAGTCGTAACCTCCACAGGCCGTCCAGAATGTTCAGCGTCACTTGTGCCCATATGGCCAGTCCTTATAAACTGTTCTAATCGAAGGTGCAGAGTCACCATAATGTTTATCAAGCTTCTCTTTAGTCTCCTGAGGCGTTTTGTCTTTCATAAAGTAATGTTTAATCACCACACGAAATTCTTTTTCGTCCATTTCTTGAAAATCACTCGACTTCCTTGATTCACACGAATGCCAAACACAAAGAAATAGACCAATATGGCTGAAACTTGGTGTGCGTTCATTCAAGAGATGCTACTAACTAAACATGACCTCGACACGCGCCGGTGGTGCCATCTCTCGGACTTTGCACGGACTTTTCAAACCAGCCTCGTATATATATATATATATATATATATATATATATATATATATATATATATATATATATATATATACGAGGGTGGATTGATACATCTAGTAAATTTCTACGAAATGTCTGAAAATTGTGTTATGTGGCGTAACTGTTAAAAAAAAGTGGATTGCAGTCCGGATAGGATAGAAGCTGAACTAAAGGAAAAAGACTATCATTTCTCTCTCGCATCGTTGCTCGTTTCCGACCGTCGTGACCTCTATTGCGTTATTACACAAAATTTAGAACAGCCCTTCAGGCTTCTCTATCTTCGACACTACCCATCATATCCGGCAATTCCAAGTGCGTTGTAGACATGATCTGATCGATGTATCTATTGGGAGATCTACCTCTTTTTCTTCTACCGTCTACCCCTGGATCAGCAACTATTCTATGACATCCGTCCTTATTATGTGATCAAAAAATGATGCTATTTTTCTTTGAATCGGTGGTAGCAGCTAGTCACTATTTTGGATGTTAAGCATCTGCCTGTAGCATGCAATTTCAATACCCTCTATTCTTTTACGGCATGCTGCATTAATACAGTTCCGTATATGGAATATGTTATTAGTGAATTGACAAGCCTTTTTTTAGTTATTTTATTTATTCTGTGATCTTTCCATACGTTGCTTAGGCTTATCATTGCATTTCTTTTAATTTCTTTTTCGCAACATTTACTACTGAATAAATAAATTTAAACATAGCCGTACAAGCACTGCAGATGCTGCAACTTGAGGATGCCCGATTTAGGTTTTCCCTGAAGAAATGGTCCGTGAAACATATGATATCGTGTTAGAAGATAGTTACATTAAGCTTCGTGAGATTGTTTAGATGGTAGGCATCTCATATGAATGGGTACATAATATCCTGCATGCGGTTCTAAAAATGATAAAGCTGAGTGGGCAATGGGTGCCACATTTGTTAAATCCAGACCAAAAACGCACCAGGAAATACATTTCAAAGTCGTGTTTGGAAAACGTACACCTGAAACAAAACGGCAGTCAAAACAATGGGTTGGCAAAGATGAAAGTCAACTGAGAAAAACGAAACCAGCTTTGTTTGCAGAAAGAGTGACGGCAACTGTTTTTTGGGACTCTTCATGATTGACTATTGGGAAAAGGGCAAAAGCTGTGACTGACTCTTATTATATAACGTTCTTCGACCGTTTGCAAAGTGAATTGAAGCAGAAGTAACCAGGATTAGCGCGCAAAAAGGTGCTCGTTCACCAGAACAATACGCCTGCTGACACATGCGCCATTGCAACGGCAAGCGTGCATGAATTAGCCTTCGAAATTATTTTCCATCCACTCTATTTCCCGGATCGGGCCCCAAATCACTTTTTTTTATTTCACAACCTCAAAAACGAGTATTATGCACAGTTCGAAACATTTTTTTTTTTAAATTGGAATCTTTACTGTCATTGAAGATTATGTTGAAAAATAATTTTTTATTTTTACATAAAAAAAAGTTCTTTACCTTATTTTTGCACCACTTTTCATTCCACCTTCGTATATATGTATATATATATATATATATATATATATATATATATATATATATATATATATATATATATATATATATATTAAACTTTCACTCCTATATATATATATATATATATATATATATATATATATATATATATATATATATATATATATATATATATATATATTATTACATACATATATACATTTTAATTTAGAAGTTAACGCGTTTGAAAATGTGGTAAACCCACGAAGCTGCAGTACCCTAGAAATTTTATAATAAAACGATAAATTAACCAAGTATATTCAATATTTAGTACTGTTACTTTTTAGATTATGGCTGTGATAATATGCGATACGGGAGTCGCGTTGTTAGCTTATATGGACGGAATTACTGGTAGTCCGACATTGTTGGGTGTTGTTTTAGCAACATCAGCTGCTGCGGGTTCCGGAGTATATAAAGTACTTTTCAAGAAGGTAAAATTTTCAAAATGAATTTAATTTAGGTTTCTAGTTTTACATCGCCGTTCAATAACGGGATAGGTCCTGAGAATTGGTTAGTGTTTTTGCAAGAAACCTGTAAATGGAAAATGGACGAAATTAAAGGATACCAAGCTTTCATACGTAACTTCAACAATGTGTTAAAAGATAACTTACAGAGAATTAGTTTTTAGTGTTCTGTATGGAACACTTATAAGATCACTTTGGTGTCTGTCCGTCTGTCACCTCCGATTTTCTCAGAAACTATTTGACATAGAAAGTTAAAATATGGCACAAATATAGGAACTGATGACCCCATCAGAACCGTGTAGTTTTGAAAACTAAATTTTGACTTAAGAGGTTAGTTTTGGGGGGTGAAAGTGGAAGTGAAAAAAAAATTTTTTACTGGGTCATCGAGTGGGGTGTCAAATCAAAGTTTGTAAAAACAAACAGTTCAAAAATATATATTTATATTACTTGCGCACACTTTTCTCTGTATTATTTTTATAAAACTGTCAAAAATCGCTGCCCTCCACCTTATCTCGAAAAGTACTGATCAAAAAATTTTGAAAAAATCAAGTATTCACCACCTTAAAGGATGGACAGGAAAGACAGAATACATAATAGCTAGAATACAAAGACTAAAACTAGATATTGCTGTCTTAACGGAAACAAAAAGGAAAGGTACAGAAATCGAAACTGTAGGAGAGTATATACACATGTATACCGGAGTGCCTAAACATCTGCAAGAAAATAAAGGAGTATCGATATTGATTAACAAAAAACTCAAAAAGAAAATAAATAATTGGGAAGCAGTGTCAGAAAGAATAATAGCAGTAAACGTAACCATAAAAGGCCACAAAACAACAATTGTGGGTGGATATACCCCAAATGATGATGCACCACTTGAAGAAAAAGAGAAATTTCAAAAAGAAATAGAAGATGTTCTAAGTAAGATTGGAAATCAAAGACAAACCCTAATGATGAAAGACTTTAACGGAAGAACTGATAACAGAAAAAACGATGACGTTGTAGGAAGTAATGGACAATGGGAAAAGACTAATCGAAACTTTTAGAGCAGTCAAACTAAAAATTCTAAACGGTTTCTTCAAACATAAAGACATCCACAAATACACCTGGCACCAAGAAACGAGACAACTGCGGTCGATTATAGATTATATCATCATAAAACAAGAATCACAATAAAAAATAAATGATGTCCGGGTGTATAGGGGAGTCGAATGCGGATTAGACCGTTATATTCTGAAAGCAAAAATCAAAATTAAGTACAAACACTCAGGACAAAAGACGAAACATTTGCAGAGACCGGTAAAATAACTAAAACCGAATACAATATAAAACATCTACAAGAGGACAGTACTAGATACGTCTACCAGATGAGATTAGATGAAAAATTAGAGGCAATCGATATGACAAGCAGCACGATAGAAATATATAGAACAACCATTGCTGCAATACATGATGCAGCAAAGGAAGCCTTGGGTGTGTGTGAAGGATCGAAAAAGGTGAGAAACGACGTGGAACAAAGACTGGGAGGAAAAAAAGCAGAATAAACAGAAACCATACGAACTGTGGCTTACGACGAAAAAAGATACAGACAGAGAAAAATACAGAGAGACACAAAGAAACTACAAAAAATGATCAAACAGAATAGAGACGAAACGTGGGAGAAGAAATGCTATGAGATAGAAAATTATCTTGGAGGAAGCCGATCATCAGAGGCTTGGAAACTCGTTAGAGCACTAAGAGCAAATAACTCTCAAAAAACACCATTACCCATTATCAGCATGAAAACGTGGAAAGACCATTACCAACACGAAATGGCTGAACATCGATCAGAATTTATTACCCAGTCTCCATCCACTCACAAAGTTCAGGGACCAAGTATAAAAATAAATAGAGATATGATATCAAAAGCAATCAAAACAATGAAGAACGCTAGAGGTAGTGGACCAGAGGAAATTCCTGCAGAATTATTAAAATCTGGATCTAACAAACTAAAGTTGTTCACCAACCTTTTTGAAAAATTTATAAATGGCGACCAAATTCCTGAAGAATGGAAAATGGCATGAATAACGCCACTTCACAAAAAGGGAAGGAAGGATAAATGTGAGAACTACAGGTGCATATCGGTCACCAGCTTCTTAAGCAGACTTTATGGGAAACTAATTAGAGCAATAATTGAACAAGAATATGCTCCGTACGAAATTGAACAGCAAGCGGGATTCAGAGCAGAAAGAACTTGTATGGATAACACTTTTAGCCTTAATCAACTAACCGAAAAGAAAGTAGCAACCAACAGAGAAGTCCATCGAATCTTTATTGATTTGACAAAGGCCTACGATAATGTACCAATAAAGAAACTGTGGCAGGTATTGGAAAGAACATCTATTAACGTTACCGCCATACAAGCGATAAAAAACAACTTTATTCAAATTGTCAATCAAGAATAAAGAATGGTAAAGAAATATCTGAAAGCTTTCACATCACAAAAGGTCTTAGACAAGGGTGTTGCTTGTCCCCAACATTATTCAAAGTATATATTGATGCGGCCCTTGATTATTGGTCGGGAAAAGAATGGTTGATTTTTTGAACAAACATGACCTTCTTAGTGCGCAGCAATTCGGATTCCGAGCCTCGAGGAGCACGAACGATGCAATTTTTAATCTGCTCGAACGACTTTATCTCGAATTGAATTCTGGTGAACATGCTGCGGCGGTGTTTTGTGATTTGACAAAAGCTTTCGATTGTGTTGATCATGGGATCTTGCTGTCAAAGCTGGACATTTATGGGTTCAGGGGGGTTAACTTGGGATTGGTTTCGGTCGTATTTGTCGGGCCGAGTCCAGGCAGTGACTTTTAAGGGTCAGTTCTCGGAAGGGGTTGGGATCAGTGTGGGTATCCCTCAAGGCTCTGTACTTGGACCACTATTGTTTTTGATCTATGTTAATGACCTGCCCCGTTTGACAGTGGCTGGCAGATTTACCATCTTTGCTGATGACACCACAATTTTGTGGCACAATAAGGATGTGGGGAGACTTCGGGCCGATGTTCAGGCAGCAGATTTATCTAAGATGAAGGCTTGGTGTGATGATAACAAACTGTCCTTCAATATAGCCAAGACAAGGATTCTGAGCTTTAGATGCAATATAGAGAATGTTAATATTGAGAATGAGATCATCTCTTCAGCTGATAAGAATTCATTTCTCGGTCTAATAATTGACTCATCGCTGCGGTTTGAGGATCACATTGGCAACATTTGCAGCAAAATTTCTTCAGGCTGCTATGCCCTTAGGGTTATTGCAAGTAGCCTGGGGCTGAATATAGCTAGAACCTCTTATTTTTCACTAGTTGAGGCTCATTTGAGGTATGGGATCTGTTTCTGGGCTTGCTGCTCCCGAGTTCACTTTAGTTCTGTTTTTGTATTGCAAAAGAGAGCTATCAGATATATTTCGGGAGCTGGGTTGCGAGAGTCATGTCGACCATTGTTTCCGAGGTTAGGGATTCTTACTCTTTGTGCCCTATTTATCCTGGAAACTGCTATCATCATCTTTAAAAAACATCGTCTTGAGGCAATGCCAGTCAGCCGGCACGGCACTAGGCGAGCGTTCGTCCTGCCATTGCCGGCCCCGAAAACGGAGCTGATCAAATCTGCAATTGTTTATAATGGCAAAAAAATATATAATCATCTGCCTCTCAAATTGAGAGGATTGAATTGCGAGAGAGTCTTTAGACGAAAGACTAGGGCCCTACTTATAAAAAAGGCGTACTATGTACTTGAGGAATTCTACAATGATAAACTGGAATAAGCATATAACAGTAGTTGAGTGGTTGGCATTTGGGTTGACATATGTGTAATTTTTATTTATTTTATTTTGTATTTACTGCATTGACTACTAATCTTGTTCTGTTTCCTTGTTTTTTCTTTTTTTGAATTTGTGTTTATTAATATAATAATAATTTAAGTTAAGCTTGCTTTGTCAACAAATACGTTGTATTTTAGGACAATAAAGCATATTTCTATTCTATTCTATTGGAGGAAGAGTTGTCGAGGAATCGGTATCGAAATAGATGATGAGACAACACTCTATACGCTACATTTTGCCGATGATCAGGTGGTTATCGCCAAAAATCCAGAAGATCTGGAATATACGACAAGGAAGCTTATAGACCAATATAACAATTGGGGACTCACATTAAACATGAGCAAAACAAAGTACTTGCGGATCGGTGGGGATAGGCGGAACCTGAAATTGGACAATAACATCGAAATTGAAGCATGCGACCAATATACTTACTTGGAACTAGAATAGGCAGCACTGGAAGAACAGAAAATGAAGTGGGAGAGAGGATAGCGAAGGGGAAAGGACTGATCGGTGCCACGAATTCCATTCTGTGGTGAAAAAATGTCAGTAGGCACAGAGAGCAACAGGTTTACAACGTCATCTTCAAAAGTATAGTTCTATATGGGTGCGAAACATGACTCTCTTGAAAGAAGGTTAAATGCTCTGGAAATGGATTTTTGGCGAAGATCGGCGAGAATTTCTAAGCTCGATAGGATATCGAATGAAAGGGTCCGATCAAAAATGAAAATGGAAAGAACACTGATAGAGGATGTACAGGAGAGACAATTAAAGTGGTACGGCCATATCTAAAGGATGCAACACCATAGAATTCGAAAACAAATCCTACAGTGAACACCTACAGAAAGAAAGAAAAAGAGAAGGCCGAAAATAACCTGGTCTATAGGCATAACAAAAGCAATGTCCGAACGAAATCTACGACCAGTAGACAAGGCAAAATCGGCGCCATCGTTGGAAAAAATTTTCTAATTGAATTTTTTTTCATAACCTTCTCCAGGAGATGCCCCTGAAAGAGGATCAACATGTTGCCGGGCGGTAACCTGGTCCGAATTTGTTTAAACATATTTTTTTTAAACAAAGTCCAAAAATTGAAATTTTCGCCCCGGAACAAGTTTTTTTAGGTAAATTGGACCATTTTGAACAAAAAATGTCTCTTGTGAATTTTCTCTAAAATGCGCCGTTTTCGAGATATCGGCGATTTTAGGTGCGAGAAAACGCGAAAATGGCCACTTTCACCTCCCAATATCGGGGTCAAAAATTAAAATTTTCAATGTTGCCAAGTGTCCAAATTAAAGTTTGAGATCTCCTCTACAAATTACCGTAGGAAATATTGCAATATCTTCATTTTTAAATATTGTTTTTTAACAGTTAACAAATTGCGTTCGAGCGCCCGCGGCTGCATCGAAACTGTATACATAGATATATACGCAACGCCCGTACGTAGGCGCACGGAACTGTATACGCACTGCGATGCTCTATAAAGCTTTGTTTCTTGATTTCTTATTAAAATTAATATATTTGAAAAGTATGTAAAAAATATTTATTTATTAAAGAGTAATTGTTATATCAAATTTAATTATTATAACAAATGAATATAAATAAAAATTCAATATTCGATTAGGATGGTAGAAGAATTAAAACAATTTTATGAAATATAACTTATATATATTTAATAGAATTTTCGCAAATATTTAAATTACACCCACACATGAGTATACAACTTACGTTGTTGCTTTTGCAATTACATGCATTAGTTTTACAATTTTTTGTACATTTACATTGCCTAATTAACGAATCTGGTATCGAATTTTTTACCATGAATTTGGGTAACAATTCACCTGTTTCTATAGTGTAACCAAATTCTGTTGCATCTAAATGTCGATACCGAGAATACAATGACATTTTCCATATGTACGTTTGTAGTGAAGCTCGTGAAATGTGCAATTTTAAAGCATCGGATATACATGGAATTTTTCCAAAATTAATACCCATCCCACAAGAACGTTCTAAAATTATTTGTCTAGCTGTATTATCTGCTGTTTCTCCAGCTTTATTCAAAATTTTCAAATACAATTTTTCTAATGCATTGAATTCCATGGCATTTAATTGTAAGCCAGTACCAAGTGGGGTTAATGCATTTTGAGTATCTAAATCAAAGACTAAATCTAAAGCTTTATTTTTAGTACCTACTTTACTAGTAGTATCACAGCCTGTAAACGCATGTAAAGCAGGCAAAACTTGACAAACTTGACTAGTTAAATATTCAGCAGCTACATTACAAGACAATAATCTTGGCTTCTGACCAACTACTTTAAAATACAATCCTGTACAACCAATTAATTTGAAAAAGCTCCAATAATGAATTGCTAATATAAAAACGTCGGTATCAACGGAATGAATTATTATTTCAGAATTATAAGGTAACATATATCGAGCATGACAAAATATCCTTGTATCAGCCTCTAAGTGATTGTTTTCTAACTCAATAATTTCATGTATATTATTTCCCTGTATACAATAGCACTTTTCAATGTTATAGAATCCACCTGATATTATTAATTGTTGAGTGTGACTTAATTCAACGTAATTTACAGCATTATTAGATAAATATTGAACCAATTGAAACTTATTATTTGTATTCATCATTAAAGTTTTAATATTTTTTGGAATTTTTGTATCACAGTTTTGAATAAATATATTCGCGCCTACGTACGGGCGTTGCGTATATATCTATGTATACAGTTTCGATGCGGCCGCGGGCGCTCGAACGCAATTTGTTAACTGTTAAAAAACAATGTTTAAAAATAAAGATATTGCAATATTTCCTACGGTAATTTGTAGAAGAGATCTCAAACTTTAATTTGGACACTTGGCAACATTGAAAATTTTAATTTTTGACCCCAATATTGAGGAGGTGAAAGTGGCCATTTTCGCGTTTTCTCGCACCTAAAATCGCCGATATCTCGAAAACGGCGCATTTTAGAGAAAATTCACAAGAGACATTTTTTGTTCAAAATGGTCCAATTTACCTAAAAAAACTTGTTCCGGGGCGAAAATTTCAATTTTTGGACTTTGTTTAAAAAAAATATGTTTAAACAAATTCGGACCAGGTTACCGCCCGGCAACATGTTGATCCTCTTTCAGGGGCATCTCCTGGAGAAGGTTATGAAAAAAATTCAATTAGAAAATTTTTTCCAACGATGGCGCCGATTTTGCCTTGTCTACTGGTCGTAGATTTCGTTCGGACATTGCTTTTGTTATGCCTATAGACCAGGTTATTTTCGGCCTTCTCTTTTTCTTTCTTTCTGTAGGTGTTCACTGTAGGATTTGTTTTCGAATTCTATGGTGTTGCATCCTTTAGATATGGCCGTACCACTTTAATTGTCTCTCCTGTACATCCTCTATCAGTGTTCTTTCCATTTTCATTTTTGATCGGACCCTTTCATTCGATATCCTATCGAGCTTAGAAATTCTCGCCGATCTTCGCCAAAAATCCATTTCCAGAGCATTTAACCTTCTTTCAAGAGAGTCATGTTTCGCACCCATATAGAACTATACTTTTGAAGATGACGTTGTAAACCTGTTGCTCTCTGTGCCTACTGACATTTTTTTCACCACAGAATGGAATTCGTGGCACCGATCAGTCCTTTCCCCTTCGCTATCCTCTCTCCCACTTCATTTTCTGTTCTTCCAGTGCTGCCTATTCTAGTTCCAAGTAAGTATATTGGTCGCATGCTTCAATTTCGATGTTATTGTCCAATTTCAGGTTCCGCCTATCCCCACCGATCCGCAAGTACTTTGTTTTGCTCATGTTTAATGTGAGTCCCCAATTGTTATATTGGTCTATAAGCTTCCTTGTCGTATATTCCAGATCTTCTGGATTTTTGGCGATAACCACCTGATCATCGGCAAAATGTAGCGTATAGAGTGTTGTCTCATCATCTATTTCGATACCGATTCCTCGACTTGCAACGAAGATCGGAAATAAACCTTGTTGAAAACTCATTTAAGGTAACAAAATTTTTTATTTTAAAAACAATCACCGTACGGAACACTAATTGCGCAAGTCCGACTTGCACTTTACCAGTTTTATTTTTTTACAATGAAATCGCCATCTTCCTTCATTTAATGTGCATTTGTGTGATATATATTTAAACGTAATTTTCATAAATATGTTTCAGTATTACTTTTAATTTAATTATCTCTGTTATCAAAACACTTATTTTTTTCTAAAATATTATACTTTTTGCCAGTTAGCGAAACTACCGGACTTTTCCCTAATTGCAACTAATTAATTCTCAAAATTAACTTTAAAATTAGGTCACTGAGAAAATTAAAAAGGAAAACGAGAAAAAAAACAAATGCAGAAGCTTCGCAACCTGAACACCTAGGAAAATCAATTTAAACCAATTATAATTGAGTGTTTCTTCCATCATTGCGCCCTTTCTACAAAAGATTTTCGCTGATGTGCCTAGCACGAATTTAAAACAGATTTTGTTGAAAAATACGATGTCGGAAAGCTCTTTCGGCATGTTTTTCGTACAAACTCAAATAGACTATCAAATAAAAAGACCAATTTTTACATTTTAGCACTCGATTCAATATTAAAGGGTTTAAAACACTTCTATGCGATGCCGGTTGAAAGCGGGAATAATGTGAAAATCAATATCTCTTCTTCTTAAACTTTCTATAGATCTAATAATCTGTTAATTACGAGATTATGGGTTTTCCTAAAAGGTAGATTGCCGGCTATCTCTCCATCTTTTAGGTGGTCTTCGCGGTGGACGTTTGCCTGCTCGTTTTTCTTCCAGAACGATCCTTTGTAGTCTGTGCTCCTCCATTCTTTTTACGCGTTTATACCACTGTGTTCTTTATCTACCCTATCTTACCATGTCATAAACACGACATTGTTTCTTGATGTCAGTTTTATCAGCTCTTACTCTCAAATTTTCATTTCGGCGGTAAGTAGCATACTTTTTGAATTATTGGTGTCATCTCGTGATTTTCTACCGCAAGTCTTTATAAATCTGTTGGAAGTCTTGTGTATTTTAACCATGCTGTCTATTCGTATGTATTGATTGGTTCATATAACATTTCTTAAACAGCCTGAGATAATCGCTGCTTTATTAATTAATCTTCTAAAGTCTTCTTCTATGGATTTATCTTCCACTACGTGTTTGCATCTGATGGAGTTTTTAGCAATAGTGATAATTTTGGTCTTTTCAGTAGATAACATTTAGAAAGTTGTCTCTGTAGGTCGTCCTTACTTTCAGCAATCATCGCTATGTCGTCTGCGTAACATCATTATCATCATCATCATTATTAACCACTTTTCGTCCACTCCTGGACATAGGCCTCTCCCAAGCTCCTCCACTCGTCCCTATTCCAAGCTCTCCGACACCAATATTTTCCACCAATTCTGCGCACGTCGTCTACCCATCTCTTTGGCGGTCTTCCTCGCCCTCGTTTTGTTTGCCTAGGCTGCCAAAAGCTTATTCTTGATGTTCATTATCCCTTGCAATATGTCCTGCCCAACACCATTTCATTTTTGTAACTCGTTCCTTTGTACCCGTTCTGCGTCTTATCTCTTCGTTTCTGAACTCCCAGCATTGTTCTCTCTATGGCTCTTTGCATTATTCTCAACCTATTTACACTTTTCAGTGTCATAGCCGTAGGTGGCCACAGGAAAAATGCAGGAATCAGACACTTGTCTTTTTAGATTTATGGTAATTTCTCCATTCTTTAATGTATAATTCAATTTCCCGAAGGTAGCCCAAGATAATCCAATTCTACGGGAGATTTCTTATGTTTGGTATTCTTTTCCGATTGTAATATTACGTTCCAGGTATGTACACTTGTTTCGTTTCCTATGTCGTTACCTTGATCTTGATCTGGGGACTGTCCTTGCTTATTATCTTTGTCTTATTAAAGTTCATCCTAAGACCAACCTTCCGTGTTGCTGAATTTAATTCTATTAGCATCTGTTCTACTTCCGTAATATCCGAGGAGATTAAAACTATGTCGTCTGCAAAACGCAGATAGTTCAAGAAAGCTCCATCAATATTTATACCCTTACCTTCCCACGAGCGTTCCTTTAAAACAAGCCAAGTGAAGAGTTTTCACGAGATCGTGTCGCCCTATTGGATTCCTCTTTCTACCTAAATTTTATCGGGTTTTAGTTGTTCATTATTTTTACGTGTAAAGTAACATTTTGATAGATATTTTCAATAACTTCAGTATATCTAGAGGGTATCATGGCACTTTGAAGTGATTTCAGTACTGCCCATATCCCGATACTGTCAAACACCTCTTGAAAATCAACAAATACAAAATAGAGAGGGATGTTCGAAATCCGGTCTGTTCTACGGGTTGGTAGAAATCGACTTTTTTGTTAGCCTGTGACTATCCTTGTAAATAATTTGTAAAGATAAGATAACAAGAGGATGGATCTATAGTTCTTTATATTTGTTGTGTCTCCGTTTTTAAATCTCTGCATTATGCGAAGCTGTAGGTGTTTTCTTTTCTTCTAGACATCTATTCATAAGTAGTTTTATAGGGTTTATGATAGTGTTCCTATCTAATTTAAGAATCTCCGACGTTCTTTACTTTTATTTCAGAATTCCTCAGTTTCTGTTTCAACAGACCTGTGAATAGTTTCATTGTTGTATTTAGAAGTGTAGTTTTCCGGACACATTTTTTGTTTCTTCTTGAAAATCAAGCTGATGAATCTATAGTTCTCTATATTTGTTATGTCCCCTTTTTGAAATATCTGCACAACCTCTGCATTATGCCAAGCTATAGGTGTTTTCTGTTCTTCTAGACATCTATTCATAAGTAGTTTTATAGGGTTTATGATAATGTTCTCATCTAATTTAAGCATCTCCGACGTTCTTCACATTTATTTCAGAATTTCTCAGTCTCTGTTTCAACTGGCCTGTGAATAGTTTCATTGTTGTATTTAGAAGTGTAGTTTTCCGGACACATTTTTTGTCCCCTCTTGAAAATCGGAATTGGGCTGGTCATTCGGTACCTTAGTTGTATCTAGTATTTTATTGAATAGAGTTGTAAGGTTCCAAACAAGTACCTGTCCACCAGATTTCAACAGTTCGTTCGATATTCCATCCGTCCCTGGTGCAACTTTAATTTCTTCTTTATGTTATTACTTATGTCCCTTCAAAGCTCGTTTTGTATTCTGTCTTCATGTCCTTTCTTCGGTATCGTAAAATTCTCTGGAGTTTACGCGGATTTTGGAGTTGGATAAATCTTATTATAACGAGAGTCTTAAAAAATTGGAAAGTCGTTGGACTAAATCTATTGATCTATATAGAAAAAGTAGAAAAAATCTCTTCGTTTTCTTCATTGGGTCGAGATTTTTTGAGATGACCCTCGTATTACTAATGTTTTACAGGATTGTCATCGGAATTTTATATAATTTAATATTTATTCAAATATAGTTTATATTTTGGCAGATTTTACCAGATAAGTGCACATTTTTCAGGTTATTGGAGAAGCAACTTACGGTCAAGTAGCTCTCTTCTTTTCGCTCATAGGTATGCTCAATGCGGCATTATTATGGCCGCTCAGTTTGACATTGTTCCTAACCGGATGGGAAACCCTATATTGGGATAGACTGCCATGGCCGGCGTTATTAAGTGCCAGCTGCCTTTCTCTAGGTAAGTTATGTACATTTGTTATTAAAGAAACCACCATTTTACAACACTGTACATAAAAGAGCGCATAAAAGATGTTTACCGCAATCAAAATTTAGTTGGATTACAGCTATAAATCAAAACAGACAATTAATCTCAGGAAATTCCGATTGCTATGAAGACTTTATCCACGCTTTTTTTTTTTTTTTGTTTACAGTGTTGTAAAATGGTGGTCCCCTTATTTATAAAGGCGAATATCTGAATTAAAGTTTGTAACTAGAAGAAACTAGTATAGAATACATTTTTTTAAATTGTGAAGCCTAATAGCTTTTATAAATTTTTAACTGGAGCAAATTTCATTTGTTTATCTTTGCCACAGTAAACCCAATACAGTAGCGAATGTGAGCTACAAGTTGATGACGAAATTTTGATGGCGCATGCGTCGACGGGTCCCTCTTTCAAAATGGCCGTTCGATGTTTACATCTGATCTCAGAATGTGTCTTTTGGAATGTATTGTCGATCGTTTCTTGATGTGACTCCAGTTTATATGAATTTAAAGACAGAAGGGGGGAGAGAGTATAAAAAGAGAATTAAAAACGGTTGTAAGCGAAGAGAATCGAAAAGGTTGACAAACAATTTATATAATCATGGGGAAAGGAGGTTAGTGTTGCCGTTGACAGTTGTAAATATAATTCAAAAAGTACGCCGGGAGTGATTTTCTTCCTCTTCCCCAAAGATATTGAAAGGTAAGTGGTTTAATTAAAGAATATCAATTACGTAAGAAATCGTACGCGGATAAATTAAATAATTCTGAGAAGCTATTTCTCTAATGACATTTTTTTGGTTATAGACCAAAGATTTGGCTTGCAACTACCAAACGCGTCATCAATTGTCCAATTGAAAATTTGTGCAAAAATTACAAAATATGCGCATCACATTTTTCTCAGATAATATTTAAAAATGATTTGAAAAATCGTTTATTCGACCATGAGTATCCAGACGTTAATATAGGATCAGATAAAGAATACTCCGTGTGTCAAAGTTTAATAACACAGATGAAGATCCTTATAACAGTCGGATTTTATTGTAATGACAATGAGGCCTAATCAGACCCAGAAACATTCAGTTTGCATTCGGACATAAAATTCCTTGCTGAATTCAAATATGTACCTCTTGAAAACTGAACCTGATTTTCCTATACGGTTACCCCTGAGTTTCGTTACTGTATTGGGTTTACTGTGTCTTTACGTTGCTTTGAAGTATTTTTTATTATCCTTAAAACGTATTTATCTTTGTTAGGTTGAAGGAAACTTAAAGAACCTCGTGTTCTATTAAACTTAAAACTATATTACAAGTTGAAAAAGAAAAAGGAAAGAAAATAGTATCTTCTAACTTTCTAAACAGAATATTGCTGATTTGGTTCATTTTTCAAGACAAACTTTCTGACAAGTGATATTAATAGTTTTTCCCGGTTCGACTTTTATTTCAATTTATTTGTTTCGGATATCTTTCCAATTTATACTTTGGTCAAAACTTGTTTGGAAATGCCAGCCTTTTTCTCGTTAGATAACTTTAATGTCATATATTTCTATAGCGGGTCACGCTAGCGTCAAGTGAAAGCTCACATTTGATAGTAGTAAACGTGCAAAAACTGTTGAAATTCATTTATTCAAACTTACTTTAGAGCGAGAGAAGAAGACGGGTGAAATTTCTGCAAAAGTTCACATCTTATAATTTTATTTCAGTAAAGGCACAAATATCAATGTAATCGCCTGTTTTATTGACTACAAAGAAGCCATTGATTGTATCACACATGATGAACTGATAGAAATCCTCAAAACAACAGTAATAGACAAAAAGGAAATACAATTGATCTCTCCTTAATCTCTACTGGCAACAAACAGCAGAGGTTAAAATAGAATTAGCAACATTGGCTGTGGTTCTCATCAAGAAAGGAGTGCTACATGAATGTATTTTGTCACCATTACTGTTTAATTTAAACTCAATTTTCAAACAGGCCTTGGCCAGGCAAGGTTGTGAATAACATTAGATATTCTGATGATACTATGGTGTTAGCTGACACCATTCAAAACCTGCAAGACATAATGGATCGCATTGTTTAGTGCAGTGAAAGCTATAGGAGGAAGTATAAATACTACAAAAGCTAAAGTAATGACTTTCTCAAAGGCAGTTTTTCCAGCTTATCTCACCATGAAAGGAACAACTGTAGAACAGGTTCAAGCATACACAGTTACTCATCGGTGTGTCCCTAAAAAGGACTAACTAACTCTAGAATTAAGCAAGCAAGTTTAAGACTTCCGTCTTGTCCGATGCTATAACGTTTTCATTTTGCTCTATGGATACGAAGGCTGGACCTTGACCCAAACAATGGCAAAGAAAATAGATGCCTTCCAAATGTATTTATATCGCCGCTAATTGCGAATATCTTGGACCCAAAGAGCAACAAACGAAGAAGTTCTTAAGAGTGTACAGAAACAAAGAGAACTCACGCTTTCAATCAAAGAGAGAAGACACACACTACTACATTGGAAGCTTGATGAGAGGTGAAAAGTGCGAACTTCTGCGATTGATCATTGAAGGTAAAATCCATGGTAAAAGAGCCGTTGGAAGACGCCAAATTTCTTGGTTTAAGGACATCAGAAGATGGTTCGAGTGCAGCTCGATGGATGTGTTTCGTATGACCGTTTCCAGAGCCATGTTGGCCATTTGGAACCCCAACCTTCGAGAGGAGACGGCGTGATAAGAAGTAAAACGCAAATACTGCGCAGGCTTATGAAGAAATTTGTGTCAAGATACGTTATCAAAACCAATGGACAAAAAATGATTCGGTCGCTTTCGTTTTGGGAATTTCGATGTCAAAGATGCTTCTCGCACTGGTTGTTGAGGAGGACTGGCATATAAGTAGCCATGATATCACCAAGAAACTAAACATCCATCACCAAACAGTTTTAAATCATGTGGAGGAAACGGGCTACAAGAAGAAGCTCGAGCCATTTCTAAAGCGGTTGATCACGAGCTATAAAAAGTAGCTCACGTACGATAATAATGTGCGAAAAAAATCATGGTCGAAAAAAGATAAAGCTCCGGAAACGATGGCAAAGCCCGGATTGGCGCCAAAAAAGGTAATGCTGTGTGCATCATGAGCTTTTGTGGCCTGATCAAACGATTGATTCTGTACTCTATTATCAGCAATTGACAAGATTGAAGCAAAGAATTTGGAAAAAATCGGCCGGAACTAGTCAACAGAAAGGGTGTCGTCTTTCACTATGACAATGCCAGACCACACACATCTATGATGACTCGGAAAAAATTTAGAGAGCTTGACTGGGAAGTTTTAATACATCCGTCTTATAGCCCGGATCTTGCACCGTCAGATTACCATTTGCTTCGCTCTCTGTAGAACTCCTTGAAAAATGTTAACTTAGTTTCCAGGGAGTCCTGTACTACTTATCACAATTTTTTGCCCAGAAACTTCAGAAGTTCTACAACGATAAGATTAGGGTGTTGTCAGAAAAATAACCGAAGTGAACAAAATGGCACATATTTGGTTTTGGTGTTTAAGTCAGGTTAAATCTTTTATTTTTTCGTTTATTAAAACGAAGATTTTTTATGAATATGCGTTAAGCGACTATCCTATTTATGGTCTATTAATTTTGATCTCCTTGTTGTTAGTAACAAACCAGGAAAGCTGAAGGTTTTATCATCAACAAACCGCAGTGGCCGCCCATTTGAAACACATTTTGATGTTAAGTATTCTTAACAATAAATTAACTTGCTGATGCCGGACCGAAAAACCGAAATAGTTAACACTTGTTAATTAAAGGGGTAACATTTCACCATTGATTTTCAAAAGGTAATTGTACACGTACGCAACAAAAACGATCCTGGCGATTTAAATAGGCGACATAAGTACAGAGATATAAAAAAAAAATAAATTATAATTTTTAAGGATAGTGGTCATTAAGTCACATTGGCCAGAAATCTGATTTTTCGTTCAAAATTGTCTAGAGCCTTCAATTATTTACGAAATCAGATATTTTTTTTAAAAAATACTCATAAGCGAATTCCGGATAAACGTAAGGGAGCCGATTTGCAAAACACAACCTCAAATTTTTTTTAAAATTTGCAAAAAACAGCACTGATTTGGAGGTGAAATTTCCATGTTCACCTGATTTCAAATTTACTCATTCAAAACTGGTTCTTCGGGGGTTTCTGGGGTCGCTGAATCTATTGTCGGATCCATTTTGATCATATGCACCCTTTTAGGGGTGAAAATGGGGGTTGAAAGGGAGCAATTACTATATTCACCTGAATTGGAGTTTCACCTTCAAAATTGATTCCTCGGGGGTTTCTAGGGTCGCCGAATATATTTTCGAGGTCATTTTGTTCATCTGCACCCTCTTAAGTGGTGAAAATGAGAGTTGGAGGGGAAGAAATTACGATATTCACTTGAATTAAAGTTTCGCGTTCAAAACTGGTTGTAGAAAAACAAATAAGAAAATTTTCTTCAATCTTGCGTTTTTTTTATTGAACCGAGAATTTTTGGAACCACGTTTTAATATTAATGTTAGTTTCGTGTAACAAGAACAGTGTGATCAAATTTGCTAAAATAAGATTTTTTTCTACCAACAATTTTATGGCAAGAATAATTCGACTATATAAGTGTTCTTTCATATATCTTTTTACCTACATTTAATTTTTTTCCTCTTTCAGTTGCCAATTTATTAGGAAATTTTAGTGTCGCTTTAACTTATGACCTTTTTATAACACTTGGACTGATAACAGCTGTACCAGTCTCTGCAGGTAAGTAATAGTGCAAATTACTTCGTAAATATAATTTACTAGCAGCGCCCGCGGCTCCGCTCGCGTGGACTTGAGTCACTACTGTCGTCACTGTTTATTTCTTATGTTACCCAACGTAATAAAATATCTCCCATTATTTCCCCTTATCTCCCAATATTTCTCCTTATCTCCCATTATCTCTACATAATTTTCATTATTTAGGCATATCTCTGTTCATCTCCCATTATTTCTCCTTATATCCCATTATTTTTCCTTAGCTCCCATTATCTCACCTTATTTCCCATTATCTAGACTTATCTCGACTTATCTCGCAATATTTCTCCTTATCTCCCATTATTTCTCCTTATCTCCCATTATCTCACCATAACTCCCATTATCTAAACTTATCTCTGCTTATCTTCCATTATTTCTCCTTATCTCCCATTATTTATACTTATCTCCCATAACTCACCTTATCTCCCATTATCGAAGCTTATCTCGACTTATCTCCCATTATTTCTCCTTATCTCCCAGTATCTCACCTTATCTCCCATTATCTAGGCTTATATCGAATTATATAGAACATATGTATAAATTTATAAAAACACGTAAATCGGATAAGTGGTTTTCGAGTGATAAGCGCACTAACGAACAGACAGACAGACAGAGAGACGTTGCATTTTATATATATTATATTCTTTGCTACATGATATTGTTCCATATTTAATGCTTTAGGCAGTGTATTGCAAGAGAACGCGTTAGCGGCAAACTTTTCTCCGACTTGATTCACTATTATCGTCGCTGCTTATTCCTTATGTTACCTAACGTAATAAAATATAGTCTATAACCTGGCCAGAGAACATATGTATATTTAAAAGAAAAAGCACGTAAATCGGATAAGTGGTTCTCCAGTGATAAGCACACAAACGGACAAACAGACAGAGAGACGTTGCATTTTATATATATTATAGATATCCGTTGCTACATAATATTGTTCCATATTTAGTGGTTTAGGCAGTGTATTGCAAGAGAACGCGCTAGCGGCAAACTTTTTTCCGATTTGATTCACTATTATCGTCACTGCTTATTCCTCATGTTACCTAACGTAATAAAATATAGTCTATAACCTGGCCAGGGAACATATGTATATTTAAAAGAAAAGGCACGTAAATCGGATAAGTGGTTCTCCAGTCATAAGCGCACTAACGGACGAACAGACAGACAGACAGACAGAGAGACGTTGCATTTTATATATATTATAGATATAGATTATTATTATTATTATATAACCTGGCCAAAGAATATATGTTTGAATTTAAAAAAAGACACGTAAATCGGATAAGTAGTTCTCGCGTGATAAACGCACTAATGGACAGACAGTCCATTAGTGCGTTTATCACGCAATTTTGGACAGTAGATAATGTACTTGTTCACACATCGGCCGTTGCTATGGCAAGAGTGTATGGGCTGGGCTCCGAAATACGAGGGTTATTCAATAAGTAAAGAGATCAACAGCTCTAGCTCAAGAACGGTTTATTGGATTGCTACAAAATTTGGCCTGCTTTTCGACATAATCCCCCAACGTTAATACACTTGTCCCACCTTTCTGCTAGCTAGTCGGTAAACCTCTTTCCACGTAGGGCATCTTTGAGAGGTCCGAACAGGTAAAAATCACTCGGAGCCAGGTCTGACTGTATGCGGGATGAGGTAAGATCTCCCAACCCAGTTCTTGAGTCTCGATTCTTTATGAGCTTCTGTAAACTGCCTGAGAACCCATCTGGCACACGTTTTTCGGTAATGTAAATGGTTCTGAATAGTATTGTGAACAGTTCCAATGCTTTGATTTCAACAGCAATTCTTTTGTTATCACGAATAAGTCCTCGATTCCAACGAGGGAACGTCCACTTCGCTGCTCATCACACACTCTTGTTAGGCCACTTTTGAACAGATCTATCCACTCGTAAACGTTCTCATGGCTCATGCAACTTTGTCCATACTGTAGTAACATTCTCGAATGTATTTTACTTGGCTTAACACCTTCTGCTACTAAAAAATCTGATGACAGAACGCTGCTCTTCTATAGTGGAATCTTCCAATGGACTCGCCATGGTAAACTGGATATTTTGAGGCTATATTTATATTACATAATCGAACAGCTGATTAAAACTCATCAGAAGGTTGCCAACTTGCACTCCTAGAAGTATGGAGCTGTTTCGTTGAATGGATTTAAGCCGAGACCAATTGTCTTTTTACTTATTGAATGACCCTCGTAGTTCCCCAACTACTCTATTCCCAGATTTGGTCCCAAATTTTTTTCTTTGTTTTCTAATCTCAAAATTCGCTTAAAGGGAGAAATTTTCGTCGAATGACGAGGCTATCTTTGCTGTAAATCGGTACCCTTGACCATTGTCAGCAGAAAAACTTCTTGCTTCCGTTTTTCGGAACAAGGGTGGAATATTTCTTACAGATTACTTGGAGCACGACAAAACAATAATTGAATTGTTTGTAATAAAATTGTAATATTATCCTTTGTTATTAATTAAACTTCGCAAAAAAATTTTAAAAATGCAAACCAAACGTGTCTATAAGGCTCTTGTTTTTACAACACAATGCGCTGCGCACAATCCGCTCTTAGTTTTGCTAAAAATGAACGAATTAGACAGACTATAACATATTCCTAAAATTGATGAGATCATTTAAAAGGACACAAATTTCATTTAAATGAAAAAGTAATAAATGTTGTCGAAAACTGGCTTACAAACCAAGATAAAGATTTTTTTTAAAAAGGTCTGTAGTTATTTAATAACCATTACACTAAGAGTATAAAGTTGAAAGTAGATAACGTTGAATAACCAATTTTTATTTTTGAAATTTGCTGTTTTTTTCTATGCTAGGCTAGGAACTTATCAACACGTCCTCGTACTTACATTATTTCTAAAACCTAACCGGAAAATCTCAACTATTATGAAAAAAATAACCGGTCAAGTGCAAGTTGAACTTGGGCAATTAGTGTTCCGTACGTTGATTACTTTTAAAATAAAAAATTTTGTTACGGAGGTATAAAATGATCAGTGGCTTCACAAAACACACCCCAAATGAGTTTTCAACAAAGTTTGTTTCCAGTCTTTACTGAAAACTGATGACCATGAAATTTTTGTTTTTTTTTATACGAGTATACCAGATGAATTATTAAAGATAATGCACTCGTGATAATTTTCTTTCAATCTACACCCTGTGGAGAATATTCCAGAATTTTTTGATAAGAACTTTTCGAGATAAGACGGGAGGACAGCGATTTTTTCGCAATTTTTTAAAAATAATACAAAGAAAAGTGCGCGCAAGTATTACATTATATATATATATATATATATATATATATATATATATATATATATATATATATATATATATATATATATATATATACACACAGCCTTGGCCAAAAGTATTAGGCACCTTACAATTTACTTCATTTCTTGTGTTTCGGGGTAAAAAATTAAATTCGTATGTTTTGTAAAATCGTATATTGAGGTAAAATTATGAAATAAATTAATATTTGGTGTGTCTGCCCTTAACTTCAATTACAACAGCAATTCTTTGGGGCATGCTGCGTACAAGCCTAGTTCATTCGGTTGTACTTATGGCATCCCACTCATCCACCAAAGCGCTTTTTAGCTCTGCTTTTGATATTAAGCTATGCTCCCATATCTTGCGCTTCAGAATATCCCAAAGATACTCGATAGGGTTTAGATCTGGAGACTACGCCGGCCAAGACAGTGTTAGTGCCTCTAAACCAGCGCGTCCTAGCCACTGATTTATAACAAGGTGCATTATCTTGCTGGAATTTGATGGCGTCTAAATTAGCGTCGCCAAAAATGCGCGTTAGCGAAGACATCAATACAGTTTCTAGTACATTTATGTACTTTTGGCTGTTCATGCGGCCTTCACAAATGAACATTTCGCCGACACCTTTAGCAGCCATGCAACCCCAGATCATATTGCTGCCTCCTCCGTGTTTTACAGTAGGTACCACGCAATCTGGATGGTATTCCTCGCCGATACGCCGAATCATGAATGTCACATCTGACGTTCCAAATAGCTGTAAGAATAGAAAAAATACTCAATTAAAACATTAGTTATTATTTTGACTAAAATGGATTAAATCAAGAGTAATTGTATGTAGGTATTTGTTAAAATAAATCATATAAAAACTTACCTCCAAGTTGGATTTGTCGGACCATACAACATTAGACCAATCCTCTTCGGTAAAATGTTGGTGCTTCAGAGCCCACTCTAAGCGTTTCTTCCTATTAGTCTCTGAAAGCCAAGGCTTCTTTCTAGCTTTGCACCCTCTTAATCCAGCTTCTGTCAGTCTTCTCCTTGCCGTTCGAGAACTAATCGGCATCCCAATCTCTTCCGACAGAGTTGCAGCGAGCTCAGATGATGTTTTAATAGACTCGCGGATGAGTTTTCTGTCCTGTCGCTCAATAGTCTTACGTTTTCTGCCCGTTCTCATTTTGTTGACATGGGAGCCAGTCTCCACAAACCTTTGAATAGCACATTGCACTGCGCACACCGAGAACATTTCAGTTGGCTATTTCTACTTAGGACTTGCCTTGTTCATGTAGGTTTTGAATTTTAATTCGTTTTTCGATACCAAGCTCATTTTTCTTAGGCATTTCTCAAATATAAGAATGTCCAGTTCACAAATAAAATACGCACGGAAGCTTCTTCACACTACAAGTAGTAAAAAGAGATTGATAAAACATTAAAAGTATTTTTCAAGAAACCTCATTATCGCAATTTTGTGGGCCATGTGTTTTATGAACCTGTAAAAGAGATTGTCTATATGTTTAAGTTAGCTTTTGACAGCGCGCCGCCTATAGTATTGTTAAAATAGTTAGTCTTTTTTTTAAATATTTTATGAGTTTCACGTGTTTATTAGGGGTGCCTAATACTTTTGACCAAGGCTGTATATTTTTACTCGTGTTTTCACAAGCTTTATTTGACACCACACTCATTGACCTAGTAAAAATTTTTTTTTTTCACTTCAGATTTCACCCTCCAAAACTAACCCCTTAAGTCAAAATTTAACTTTCAAAACTACATGGCTCTAATGCGGCCATCAATTCCTATATTATTACCAAATATCAACTTTCTATGACAAATAGTTTCGGAGAAAATCAGGTACGACAGACAGACGGACAAACACCGAAGTCATCTTATAAGTGTTCCCTACGAAACACTAAGTAATACTTTTCGCTTTATTTTCTCTTATTATTTTTTTATTTTTTAGCTTTGGATGTTGTATTATATGGAGCTCAATTCGAAGGAATGAAATTGGCAGGAATGATATTGATAGCAGTAGGATTTTTCTTGGTTATGTTTCCTGATAACTGGCCTGACTACATCACACGATTACTAAGGTAACATTTTTCTTCAAATAAATTATTTTAGGTATGAAAGTGGACACGTTTACTTTTAAAAATACCTTTTAAAAGGGGTAGTTCTAGCTTTGTATATCTTGCAAAATTTGTCAATATCTTTTGGTTGTTTTGGTTTGAAGCCGACACGAATAATATCTTCAAATGATTGTATTGACCTTTAACTACGAGGCGTGTTTTTTTTAAGTAAGTACCTTTTTAAAATATGGCCGCTGCAGCGTTCCGTGCATGCTCGCTGAGTAGTTGCATCTATTGGCTATCCACAAAAGCCATTAGGGAAGTATTAGTCCGAGTTTCCGTTTGTTTGTACGTGTTTAAAATGCCTCAGACTATTGAAAAAGCCGCGGATTGTGAACTACGCGCTGTAATTCGTTTTTTAACTGCAATAGACGTGAAAGCGGCCGAAATTCATGGGTAGATTAGTAAAGTATATGGCGAAAAGCCTATGAGTGATAGAATCGTAAGAAAATGAATTAGAGGATTCAAAGATAGCCGTATAAACGTACCCGATGAGGGACGAAGTGGGCCACCGGCTATCATTAATGATGAGCTGGTGCGGAAAGTTCTCCGCAGCATCGTAGAACGCCTTCTTCAAATAATGCTTTGCGGCGACCATTAGAACTATAGAGTGATTCATCTAAAATCAATAAAATAGGCGTTCCGTGCATGCTCGCTGAGTAGCTGCATCTATTGGCTATACACAAAAGCCATTACGTAAGTATTAGTCCGAATTTCCGTTTATTTGTGCGTGTTTAAAATGCCTCAGACTATTGAAAATCCCGCAGATTGTGAACCACGCGCTGTAATTCGTTTCTTAACTGCAAGAGACGTGACAGCGGCCGAAATTCATGGGTAGATTAGTAAAGTATATGGCGAAAAGCCTATGAGTGATAGAATCGTAAGAAAATGAATTAGAGGATTCAAAGATAGCCCTACAAACGTACACGATGAGGGACGAAGTAGGCCACCGTCTGTCATTAATGATAACCTGGTGCGAAAAGTTTTCCGCAGCATCGTATAAAGGCTTCTTTAAATAATGCTTTGCGGCGACCATTAGCACTATAGAGTGGTTCATCTAAAATCAATAAAATAAGCGTTCCGTGCATGCTGGGTAGCTGCACCTATTGGCTATCCACAAAAGCCATTACGGAAGTATTAGTCCGAATTTCCGTTTGTTTGTGCGTGTTTAAAATGTCTCAGACTATTGAAAATCCCGCAGATTGTGAACCACGCGCTGTAATTCGTTTCTTAACTGCAAGAGACGCGAAAGCGGCCGAAATTCATGAGCAGATTAGTGAATTATATGGCGAAAAGCCTATGAGCGATAGAATCGTAAAAAAAATGAATTAGAAGATTCAAAGATAGCCCTATAAACGTACACGATGAGGGACGAAGTGAGCCACCGGCTGTCATTAGTGATGAGCTGGTGAGGAAAGTTTTTCGCAGCATCGTAGAACGCCTTCTGCAAATAATGCTTTGCGGCGACCATTAGCACTATAGAGTGGTTCATCTAAAATCAATAAAATAAGCGTTCCGTGCATGCTCGCTGCGTAGCTGCATCTATTGGCTACCCATAAAAGCCATTACGGAAGTATTAGTCCGAATTTCCGTTTGTTTGTGCGTGTTTAAAATGCCTCAGATTATTGAAAATCCCGCGGATTGTGAACTAAGCGCTATAATTCGTTTCTTAACTGCAAGAGACGTGAAAGCGGCCGAAATTTATGAGCAGATTAGTGAAATATATGGCGAAAAGCCTATGAGCGATAGAATCGTAAGAAAATGAATTAGAGGATTCAAAGATAACGGTATAAACATACACGATGAGGGACGAAGTGGGCCACTGGCTGTCATTAATGATGAGCTGGTGCGGAAAGTTTTCCGCAGCCTTCTGCAAATAATGATTTGTGGTGACCATTAGCAGTAGTTCATCTAAAATCAATAAAATAAATTCTTTTGGTTTTCTAATACCAATAACAAAATGATAATGTCGGAAAGTGTATTTAGAGATTTTAAGGGAAAAATGCTTGTTCTTCGTATATATAAAAAGTATAAGTTAACAATTAAAATCCTTCAATTAAGCATTATTTTTTTATGTCTTAAAGATACTGTATAAATTTTATTTTGATCGATTGAGCAGTTTTTAAGAAATAGTGGACACCTACTTTGTTTTAAATCTAGTTACTACGTACAAATCATCATCATTAGCTCATTCCATCCATAGTCGGATGTAAGCCTCCCCAAGTTGTCTTCACTGAGATCTGTTGTTTGAGTTTTGCATCCAGTCGTGTGCCGCTAATCTTTTTATGTCGTCTGTCCATCTTGTCTGTGGTCTACCACTGCATCTTTTATGTTCTCTAGGCCATCATTCAACCATAGGGAGTGTTCATCTGTGTTAGGAACACGATCTTGGAGTGTAATATTTAGGATTTTCCTCTCCATTGCTCTTTGGGTTATCTAGAGTTTATATATTATACTTTTATTTAAAGTCCATGTTTCAGTGGCATATGTTAATACCGGCAGTACGTATTAATCGAACATTCTGACTTTTATTGTACGTTGGATATCCAATTTAAATGTGGATTGTAACATTCCGAACTCAGACCATGTATGTCTGAAAAGTTCTGTTTGTGGCTTTCATGTTTCCTCAGAGAGCGTTCTTTACGAGTGGCAGTCGACGGATTTCTTTCTAACACCTTGACTATCAACGCCGGTGTACCCCAAGGCTCCATTCTGTCTCCTACTCTCTTTCTCGTTTATATTAACGATCTGCTGGAAAAGACCGAAAATCCAATCTACAGCTTTGCAGATGACAGTACACTTATCTCTTCATTCACTTTGAACGCTCGGACATCTGCTACTCAAACGAATATCCGCAGACAGCAGGAGGTCATTCAACTTAACAAAGACTTGGAAGAAATTCTATCTTGGGGTGACAGTAACCAAGTGGAATTTAACGCTATAAAAACCCAGGCGGCAGTTTTCTCTAGCATCATCGCTCAATTTGTTGGGCATTAATTTGGGAGCAAATATGTCCTGGCATGAACATGTTGCAGGCATAGCAAGGATTGCTATGCCTGCAACAGTTGGGCCTGCAAAAGTTGGAAATATTATTTCGAACCAGAAAGCTTTACACTCCACAACAACTGTTAATTCTTTACAAAGCTCAAATTCGACCAACTATGGAATACTACTCCCATGTTTGGAGCTCCGCTCCCAAACATACACTGCATTTGTTGGATTCTATTCAGAGAAGAGCTGTTTGTCTGACTGGAGACCCGAAACTGACCGGCGGCCTTGATTCGCTGGAACATCGAAGAACAGTTGGCGACTTGAGCCTATTCTCCAAGTATTTTCATAGAAAGGGCTCGAAGAATGTGGCCCGCTTAATTCCTCCCAGAGCAGTGCATGTTAGAAGTACACGTCGCGCTAATACTTCATATCCGTATGAGGTTCAGCTTGTTACCCCTCGTACAACGCTTTTCAAACAGTCTTTTATATGGAGGACATCATCCCTTTGGAATAATTTTCCCAGGATTGTGTTTCCCACCGAGTACAATTTACAGCGATTCAAGAACAACGTGAATCGCTTTCTCCGCACACGTGTCGCTTCTGTAGTGCTTTAGGGACTTCCCTGTTGCACGTGTGCTAGACCAATAAAAAAAAGAAAAGAAAAAAAAAAAGCTAACGCGACTCTTCTATCCAAGTCAGATTTAAATTATTTTTTGATATTTCAATTTTTGTCCTAAATATATGAATATTTGTACCTTTCCTATTCTTTCACCTTCTATTAACAGTTTTTCGCTGTAATCTTCAGTTTCGTTGTTCGAATATTTGGTTTTGGTGAAGTTTATTTTTAAGCCTATTTCTCAAGAGTTTTTATTTAATTCTATCAGCATTTCTTGTAATTCTCCTTTTGTGTTGGCGATCAGAATAACATCATCTGCGAACCTTAAGTGATTTAATCGTTCACTGTCTACTACAGCAAATACAATTACTTTCATGGAGACATCCATTCCCGGGCCACATAACAGACCTTCGGCCGATGTTTTTTTTTTTCAGAAAACGCCAAAAACAAGAAATCGATTTTTCAAAATTTCTGACTACCCCTAACCTCTTAAATAAATATATTATTCCAGAATCGAACAAAAAATAAATTTTAAAATCTATTTTAGCAGCACAATAAGTTGGAATTTTATGTTCTACAATACCTTTCAAATGTGAACATTAATTTTCAAAACTATTATCATCAAAATAATAGAGCATACAATTACCGAACACAAAAGGGTTTATAATAAAGCGTTAATCCACCTAAAATTCATTGCCAGAAGTCATTATATCGGAACACATTAAATCCCAGATGGGGCCAACGATAATATTAGTTTCATATTTACCGTGTTTATGTATATGCATCGCATTATCAACTTGTTAAACCTTGGCTTGATGTCTATAATACAGATTTTAATGTTGTGTTTCTTTGCTACTTGTTTATAGCTTTTTTATTGTCTTTTAATTATACATAATGGTTGCAAGAAACGGAACATATTTTGAAACATTAGAGAGATTTTGCAACGCTTATTTCGGGAGGCCACTCTCTTTATCTTTATTTGAAGCATGCGCGCACCGTTTGGAGCTTGCGCAGTAGTAAAAGGAAGAAATTCAATACAAAATACTCAGCTGTTATCATTATTTGAAGCACGCGCCCACCATCTGGAGCTTGCGCATTACTGAAACAAAATAGGAGAAACCTTTATTAAAGATAACTATTTCCTTTATTTAGGAACTTATAAGAGAGGTTATTTGAAGTTAGTAGGATCTGCTTTTTTTGCCTTCTTAGGTATACAAACCACTAAGAAAATACAGTAAAATTGGAATGAATATAGTTTTCGTAAACATAGATCAACAGGAGATCTTCTGACTTATGTAACACATGTTTGGAACAACGCAATTGAACACTTTGCAGAATCTCGAACGGTTGCTCTTGACATATCCAAGGCATTCGACCGTGTTTGGCACGATGGACTGTTGGCTAAGTTACGCTCTTATGGTATGTCTGAAAGGTTCTGTTTGTGGCTCTCATGTTTCCTCAGAGAGCGTTCGTTACGAGTGGCGGTCGAGGGATTTCTTTCTAACACCTTCACTATCAACGCCGGTGTGCCCCAGGGCTCCGTACTGTCTCCTACTCTCTTTCTCATTTACATTAACGATCTATTGAAAAAGACCGGGAATCCAATCTACAGCATTGCAGATGACAGTACGCTTGTCTCTTCATTCACCTTGAACGCTCGGACATCGGCTGCTCAGGTGAATATCCGCAGACAGCAGGAGGTCGTTCAACTTAACAATGACCTGGAAGAAATACTATCTTGGGGTGACAGTAACCAAGTGGAATTTAACGTTATAAATTCCAGGCGGCAATTTTTTCTAAAAAAGTTAACGTTGCTGAACCCGACATAATTATGTCGGGGCACTCCATTCCCCTAGCATCGTCGCTCAATTTGTTGGGCGTTAGTTTGGGAGCAAATATGTCCTGGCATGAACATGTTGCAGGCATAGCAAAGAGAGCTTTTCAGAAGTTGGGAATATTATTTCGAACAAGAAAGCTTTACACCCCACAACAACTGTTAATTCTTTACAAAGCTCAAATTCGACCAACTATGGAAGACTGCTCCCACGTTTGGGGCTCCGCTCCCAAACATACACTGCATTTGTTGGATTCTGTTCAGAGAAGAGCTGTCCGTCTGATTGGAGACCCGGAATTGACCGGCGGCCTTGATTCGATGGAGCATCGAAGAACGGTTGGCGACTTGTGTCTGTTCTACAAGTATTTTCATAGAAAGTGTTCGAAGGATGTAGCCCGCTTAATTCCTCCCAAAGCGGTGCATGTTAGAAATACGCGTCGCGCTGGTGCTTCGCATCCGTATGAGGTTCAGCTTGTTACTCCGCGTATAACGCTTTTCAAGCAGTCTTTTATATGGAGAACATCATCCCTTTGCAATAATTTGCCCAGCGCTGTGTTTCCCACCGAGTACAATTTACAGCGATTCAAGAACAGCGTGAATCGCTTTTTCCGCACACATGCCGCTCCTGGAGCGCTTTGGGGACTTCCTGCAGCACATGTGCTAGACCCATAAAAAAAAAAGATAATCTTTTATTGAGGGCACTTAATTAGTGTTCAGATTACGTTGAGATCTTGCAATTTTTGGCACAATGGCATTACAGTGTGTGTAACGCTAATTTCAAATGAAATTTTGTTTATCGCACATTCTTATTATCTTGGAAATATTGAAGGAAATGACAGAAACATGCTAGACTCAACTTTAATTTAGAAAGAATCCTCTAAGCTTATAGAAGATGAATACCCACCTAACCTTACAATTCCGTCGCGTTAATACTGCGCATGCTTGAGATAACGATAAGGACGAAGACATGTGCAAAAAGATCATTGCAAAATCTCTCTATTATTATTTTGCTTTTAAGAAATAGTCGAGTAAAAAATCATTTGAAATTGCACAGTCTAGATACAGCAATATTATGATTTTATCCTCTCGGGGATATCACCAAGAGTTTTGAACCTCGAAAAACTTATGCTCTTTATAAACAAACAACAAAGTTTTAAAAACGCGTTTTTTGAGCTTAAAATGTGAATAACTTCGGTTATATAAGACGGATCGAGACAAAAAAATAACCAAACTTTTCGTAATGAAATTTCCAACAAATGCTCGCTGGTTTTAAGTGGCTCAAGTGCATACATAACCTACAAAATTTAAAAAAACAGGAAACTAACCTTTTTGTTTTTTTTTTTTCATTTTATTGTACAGGGTGAGTCAACGATAGAGTAAAGTTCATTATCTCATTTGTTTCGGGAATGACGAAAAAATGTTAAATACAATAGTTTTAGGGAATGTTAAGGTGCACAGTTTAAAATTATTTTTGAGTATACAGGGTACTTCAAAAAAGTGTGGCCGATATAACATGTTTTTTTTTAAACGGAACATCCTATTTTCTAATTTATTTTTAAATTCTGCGTAAAATTTTTTAACTTTTCTATTAATAATTTGTATACCTAAACCTAGTAGTTTTTCTAATATTTCAATTTTTTTTTTTTAAAAATACTAGTTTTCAGTTTTGTAAAAAAATTGCCACTGGCGCCATTGTTTCTGAAGGTGGAATACTCATAATTGGTACGAGCGTTCTATAGAGATGAAATATATATATATATATATATATATATATATATATAAAGAATTTTGAGTTCGATGCTACAGGGTGTTCAAAATAGATTTATCCATTTCAACTGTTTTAAATTGAAAAATCTCAAATTTTTTAAATGGCGCACCCGATATGCTATTTATTTTTTTTTTTTGATAGATTTTACAAAGCCCTCCAACTTTTATTTAGTATGTCATACCTATTTCTAATAGTTTTCGATTTATTTTGAATTTTTCAATTTTTACCCTTGTTTTTAATACACTTACGCTATAACATCATAGTTGCCAAGACAAAACAAAAATGTAGGCATTGTCAAATTTTGACATGTCTATTAAACAAAAAGTAAAAATAAAAATACCAAAACGGTCTCTTAATGTATGGTGTGGAATATTAAATTTTCGAATTATTGGTCTATATTTTTTCCGCAAACTGCTTAACGGGCCTAGATATCTAAATTTTTTGCAAAACGAATTACCCCAGCTTCTTGAAGAAGTTGATAACTTTAAAAGGAAACAAATGTGGATTCAACAAGACGGAGCTCCTGCTCATTACCACCGGGAAGTTCGGGAATTTGTAAACGATCGTTACCACAAAAATGGATCAGTAGGGATGGATTCATTCAGTGGCCCCCTCGATTATGTGACTTGACACCTTTAGACTTCTTTTTGTGGAGCGACATTAAAGATTGTGTTTATGTGAATCCCCCTACAACACCAGTAGATATGGAAAATAGGATACGGGATGCGTGCAGGACAATAACACCCTTTATGCTAAGGAAAGTCAAGGAAAATATAGTAAAACGACTAAACATGTGTATTCAAGTAGAGGGGCATATTTTTGAACATTTATTACGTCATAATAATTAATAATTAGATAAGTTAGAGTATATTAAAATTATTATTACCTATTTGTTTATGCTTTCACAATAGCCTAAGTGTATTAAAAACAAGGGTAAAAATTGAAAAAATTCAAAAAAAATCGAAAAACTATTAGAAATAGGTATATGACATACTTAATAAAAGTCAGAAGGTTTTGTAAAATCTATCAGAAAAAATAATAATATACAGGGTATGCCATTTAAAAAATTTGGGATTTTTCAATTTAAAATAGTCGAAATGTATAAATTTACTTTGAATACCCTGTAGCATCTAACTCAAATTTCTTTACATATATCTTTTTTTATCTCTATAGAACGCTCGTACCAATTATGAGTATTCCACATTCAGAAACAATGGCGCTAGTTGCAATTTTTTACAAAACTAAGAACTAGTATTTTTAAAAAAAAAATTGAAATACTAGAAAAACTACTAGGTTTAGATATATAATATTATTAATAAAAAAGTTATAAAATTTTACGCAGATTTTAAAAATAAATTAGAAAAGAGGAAGTTCCATTTAAAAAAACATGTTATATCGGCCACACTTTTTTGAAGTACCCTGTATACTCAAAAATAATTTTAAATTGTGCACCTTAACATTCTCTAAAACTATTGTATTTAACATTTTTTCGTCACTCCCGAAACAAATGAGATAAAGAACTTTACCCTGTACAGATCGACTAAGTGAACCGATTAGCTTGAAACTCAGAAAATATGCATATGTTTTAGCAAAAAAAAAATCTGTACAAAATATCGAACCCAGTGGGCACAATTAAATTTGTTATTTAAAATTTGAATTGCCCGCCATTTTATACCATTTGATCCAAAATTGATCGTTTTTTCAAAATTTAAGTCAGCTTTCCGATGTTATTAATTTTTTTTACATTTGTTTATTAATCAAATAACAACAATTGCATTTTTTCGGTGAAGAAAAAATTGAAAAATTTTTATCACGTCTGCTAGAGAATCGCGAGACCTTTATCTAGAAAAAAATTCATTTTCGTTAACGCGAAATGGCCGAATGGCCGTTGTTGTTATTTGATTAATAAACAAATTTAAAAAAGATTGTTAATTTTTTTTTTTGATAGTATCGGAAATCTGGCGCCGAGACCTGAATTTTGAAAAAAAGATCGATTTTGGACCAAATGGCGGGTAGTTCAAATTTTAAATAACAAATTGAATTGTGCCCACTGGGTTCGATATTTTTGTACCAAAATTTCAGGGTGTTTTTGCTATAACAAAAGTCATATTTTTCTCTGGCATAGTAAAAAGTAAAAGCAAGGTTTTCATTTTAAAAATAATTTTTATTCAATACATGCTAGAAGTTACACATGAAAATTTACTCTCCCTTAAATTGTGTGTTTGCTACTTTACTACATTATGTTTAAAGCTGTAGATATAATTTTTCATCATGATTTTTGTCTAGAATATTATTTTTAATAAACTTTAATTTTTTTTTACTTCATCCTTTCCCTGTCCCATTGGCAAATAAAAATATATCTTTACAGAACGTCAACGCGTTTCTTCAACGGCAAGGTCAGTTTTTGTAAGCTAATCTTTTTTAACATTTTTGCATAAAGAAATTTCCCTATAATTTGCTTGATTGTAGTTTTAAACTACTTAATAATTTAGTGTTAGGATAACCTAAGAAAATACGTATTTTTGACTTGTAAAAAGACACCCCGCTTATTATTTGTTTTTAGCACAATCTGCTTATTCATCACAAGTTATTAAATTCATTATTTCACACTATTTTGCACTATAATTTTCATGATAGCGTAAGTTGAATTAAATAGACTAGTATTGATGACATTATCTCATACTCTTATTTTTTTAAGTAAAAGGTGTCTAATAAATAAGTTTTTTCTTTTGCTTATAACGCGAAACCAACAGGTAGTAAGGCAACAGGGAGCGCAGAGCATAACCACAGAAATTTACATGTTCATTCACCTACGGTCTCTATAAGGATTTTACCCTTTTTAATATATCTCTTTGAATATGCAGGGGATTGGCGAGAATATTCGTGAACATTGCCGAATTGTCGAAACATACATTTCTACTATATTTCACTAAACATTTAAAAATAACGCGGTAGTGCTACCACTGGCCTTATTATATTTCTACATTAATTACTACCACAGAAAATATAGCTATCACTACAGATAGACAAGCGAGTAGAACAAAGCATCGCTGCCGGCCATCCGGTTACTATGCAGGCTCTTAACCCACCTGGTCGCCGAGTCCGATTCGACTATCGTATGGCAAAAATTTGGCGTTCAATACCATTACAAACCGTAAAAGAAATTTTGAGAGTTAAACTCATTAAAAAATTGGTGCAGAAATTTGAAAAAACTGCACCGCCTGTAAATAAATTGCCAACAAGGCGACCAAGGGCACCAAACAGAATGCTGACGTAATCGAGTGTCAGTTCGCGAGACTCGCTAAGTACCAGACTGATTATTCAGCTTAATACAATACTAATAAAATACAGTAATAGTCGGCTACAGCTTATAGCCCTTTAACAGCACTTTAAATACCATTCGTGAAACTTTCCCGAATAAAGTGAGTTCAAAAATAAGTTATCCTCCACAAGGCCATGATCCGACCCTGTTTGATTTACTTTTGTTGAAATATGTTGAAACTGAAATTTTTTTATAAGACACCTTTTATTCCTTTCTGAGTTTCTGAAAGTGAATTAACATTTATCTAAACAATTTATTTCCTTTTTGATTAATGTAACTATCTTATTGAGCGTAATTTTACCAAAAATAACGATTAATTTTTAAGAAATTTACATTGTGAGTATAATTTAGTGGAATTGGTTAAAGCCTACTCCTACTCATAGAGGTAACTGTTGAATAATTGCTGTTTAATAAATACTTCAAAATTAAAATATTGTGATACAGGACGGCTATTTTTTATTCCTTCGTTTATATTTTTGAGACGAATATACAATTCCCAAGAGAATATATTTATGTGGAGATGAGATAAAAGTCCTGTTATTTCCAAAATTCTGTATTATTTGTTGCCGTTTCATATTGATTTCCACACATCATCAGACACTAAGACTGAAGAAAATAAAGCAATACGTGTAAACTGTGAAAGGAGTTTTACAAAACTTTTCTAAAACTATTTCCAAAAATACAAGATTAAAGAAAAGTCATTAGCATTTTTAAAATTTATAATGGTTATTTCAAGATGTGTATTTTTTGAGTAATTCATATATCATGAATTAGAAATTTAAAAATAACTTAAAAAAAAGCTAAAAAAATTTTGATTCTTTATACTTTTTAATATTTATTTTAAAAATTATTAGACTTAGAATTGTTGTTTCAAAAATAGGAAAATTGCTTTACTACTTATTTGTAATAGATATGCAATAAATTGAAAATATAAATAACGTTATAGTGAAATCATTTGTTAAGTTTGCATTTTTTGGGAAGGAAGAGTTAAGGAGAGTTTTGTAACACCACTTTAATTGTGATATCTTCGAGCGTAGTTTAAATCTCTCATTATATTTGTTTATCATGTACAAATATATATATATATATATATATATATATATATATATATATATATATATATATATATATATACATACAGACTAACTAAAAATAACCAAAAAATCACACTGGAGAACCTCTAATAAAAAAAATCGATATAAAGGCAAAAAAAACATGTTTCTTTTAGAAAATCTTTAAACTTCAATATCTCGAAAACGGTTAAGTTTAGGACATCATGTCATAGAATCAAATCGGTCAGAAACGACCTAAACTATAACGTCCTTAATTATCTAGGGCGACTTTCTCTGTAACCCATATATATATATATATATATATATATATATATATATATATATATATATATATATATATATATATATATATATATATATATATATATATATATATATATATATATATATATATATATATATATATATATTTATATTATATATATATATATATATATATATATAAATATAACCTCTAATAAAAAAAAATCGATATAAAGGCAAAAAAAACATGTTTCTTTTAGAAAATCTTTAAACTTCAATATCTCGAAAACGGTTAAGTTTAGGACATCATGTCATAGAATCAAATCGGTCAGAAACGACCTAAACTATAACGTCCTTAATTATCTAGGGCGACTTTCTCTGTAACCCATATATATATATATATATATATATATATATATATATATATATATATATATATATATATATATATATATATATATATATATATATATATATATATATATATATATATATATATATATATATATATATATATATATATATATATATATATATATATATATATATATATATATATATATATATATATATATATATATATATATATATGGGTTACAGAGAAAGTCGCCCTAGATAATTAAGGACGTTATAGTTTAGGTCATTTCTGACCGATTTGATTCTATGACATGATGTCCTAAACTTAACCGTTTTCGAGATATTGAAGTTTAAAGATGTTCTAAAAGAAACATGTTTTTTTTGCCTTTATATCGATTTTTTTTATTAGAGGTTCTCCAGTGTGATTTTTTGGTTATTTTTAGTTAGTCTGTATGTCAAGTATCAAAAATCATCAAAAAAATTTAAACTAGTTACTAACAGTTTCAAATGGCGGCTTGTTAATGTTTCTAAATTACGAATTTTTACCAAGTGTTTCCTACTTTAAATGAATAAATAAAAAAAAATGTATGGAAGTTATTCTGCAAATTATTTTAAAAACTTTTACGTCTTTTTAGCTATCAAAAAAGGTATAATACTAGGAGTTTAATAGGAAAACTGTACACAGAATGACACCTAAAGCGGGCTCGGGTAGCAAAAGGTAAATTTTTAGTTCTAGGTGAAAATACGAAAAATACACAAATAAAACAAAAAGCCTTGCAATTTAATATTTTTTATTAATTATAATTCATGTTCTATATGGTTGCCCCTATTTCTAACACAAATTCTCATTCTTTTTCTTAAATTACTTTTCACAACGCTGGTTGTGAGGTGCCGCCTCATTTCGTCAGCCGCATCAATTATTTTTTGTCTTTGGACATCCAGGTTTTCGACAGGAGTCATCTCGTCGTATACGAGACTTTTCATGTGACCCCACACATAAAAATCCATCGGTGTTAGGTCTGGGCTTCACGCCGGCCAAGGTATGGGTCCGCCTCTTCCAATCCATTTGTTGGGATAATTGTCATTGAGCCATGCACGAACACTTCCTTTGTAGTGAACTGGGCAGCCATCGTGTTAAAAGTACATGTTTTGTCTCAAACCAATAGGTAGGTCTTCCATCAAATTGGGTAAATCGTTCCGCAAAAAATTGTCGTATTCCTCGCCATTCAAATTATCTGGCAGGAAGAATGGCCCAACCAAATATTTTGAAATTATACCCATCCACACATTTAAGCTGAATCTTGTTTGTGATCCTTTCGTTCTTTTTTTGTTTGGGTTGCCTTCCTCTTTAGAAGCCCAATAGTGGACATTGTAGTTTGTAAGACCTTCTTTGTCGAATTTCGACTCGTCAGTCCATAGTATTTTCTTAAAAAAAGATGCATCTTCGACATCGGTATTGAGCATAAATCTGCAGAATTCTAATCGTTGCAACGGATCCCCTTCTTCAATGACTTGCACGGGCGTATAGTGGTAAGGGTGTTGCCCAACAGTATGCATTACAAACCATACCTTCCACTGCGAAATACCAAGCTGTTATGCGACAATATTTGTAGATGTGGTTGAGTCCACCTCAAAGAGACGTCGTATTTCGTTTTTCTTCGTCTTCGTCAAAGATACGTGGTCGTCCCATGTCAGTCCGCCGTCTTTGTACGGAACCAGTTTCTCGTAGTCTTCGATAAGTTCCATCAAATACGCTAACATCAGGTACACGACGAGTAGGATATCGCAGTATGTATTCATCACGTGCACGCGACGACACTCCTTCGCAAAATCCGTAACACATTAGGATGTCAGCATATTCCTCGTTGGTATACGTTGCCATATTCACAAGCAGAGATCAAGATCCAGTTACGAGCCAATTCACACAGTCAGAAGATGAAACCCAGATATTTTTGAAAAGCACGGTATAGCACATCTACCACGGACGAATCTCATGAGCAGACTAAAAATCATTCAATAATATTTAGTGAACAGAAAATGTCACTCGCACAGAGAGTACCCCGACCGGAAAAAATGCTTACCCAACCCTTTTTATTGTTTGAAGGTGCAGGTAGTAAACCGGTAATTGGTAGTATCTAAATTCTATTATTATGTTACTCTACATTTGGGCCTATTGAAATCTCATTTTCTTAGAATTTTCAATAGATCCAGTAGATATTATACCGTTTTAGATAGCTAAAAAGACGTAAAAGTTTTTAAAATAATTTGCCGAATAACTTCCATACATTTTTTTTCTCTTTATTGATTTAAAGTAGGAAACACTTGGTAAAAATTCGTAATTTAGAAACATTAACAAGCCGCCATTTGAAACTGTTAGTAACTAGTTCAAATTTTTTTGATGATTTTTGATACTTGACATACAGACTAACTAAAAATAACCAAAAAATCGCACTCGAGAACCTCTAATAAAAAAAAAAAAATCGATATAAAAGCAAAAAAAAAACATGTTTTTTGTAGAAAATCTTTAAACTTCAATATCTCGAAAACGGTTAAGTTTAGGACATCATGTCATAGAGTCAAATCGGTCAGAAACGACCTAAACTATAACGTCCTTAATTATCTAGGACGACTTTCCCTGTAACCCTGTATATATATATATATATATATATATATATATATATATATATATATATATATATATATATATATATATATATATATATATATTCGGGAAGTAAGGTTACAACGCGCATGTAGGCCCGAGGGAATTTTTTTTTCTAAGTTGGCACTCCTGCGTGCAGAGAAGGTCCTAACGAAGAAAGCGAGCGGCCGTTGGAACCAGTAGCCTGGCTGGTTTCGTGAGAATCATTTATCGAGATGACTAAATCCATTCCCGAATCCGCCAAGTGCGAGGTCTGCGGACCTCTATGTTGCGATTGCTAAAAATGAGACGGCTTCAAACATTTCCCGTGAAATTGTTTCTGTTTGCGGTAATGTGATGTCTCATCAAAAACTGGCAAAGTGGTGTCAAGATCTTAAAAACGGTCGAACAAACACTCATGATGAAGAAAAGAGCGAGAGACCATCGATAGTGACTGAGGAGTTTGTTCAAAATGTTGATGAGATGATTCATGATGTATGATTGTGGATGTGCTTGACAAGAAATGTCCAGAAGTCGAACGAACTGTGCTTTATGAAACATAAATAATAATAAGAAATAACCGAAAAATTGAAATTTCGAAAACTGTGCGCGCAGTGGATGCTAAAAATGCTAACGAACGAACACAAAGCCAATTGAGTTCGTGCAGTTCAGGAATTTCTCGACCGTTATGAACTAGAGGGGGAAGATTTCCTTGACTCAATAGTGACAGGTGATGAAACATCGGTTGCACACTACAGACCGGAACGCAAAAGACAATCGATGCAGTGGAAGCATACTGGTTCCCCGTTTGCAAACACACAATAGCCTGAAAAGAAAATCATGTCAAAATTTTTTTGGGATCGAAAAGTTATACCCCTCGTCGACTTTTTGACACCAGGTGAAATCATTAATGCTGACAGATACTGCGAGACTCTTAGCAGGCTGCGTCAAGCCATTCATAGCAAAAGGAGGGGGCGATTGACAAAGGGAGTTTACCTGTTGCATGATAACGCCCGCTCCCACACCGCACTCAAAACAATACATCTCCTCACCTCTTTTGGTTGGGATGTTTTGAACCATCCCGCTCATAGTCCAAACTTCGCATCGAGTGACATCTTTCTTTTCACAGCATATGGGCGGAAAACGTTTTTCCAGCAATGAAGAGGTGAAGAACGCGGTGCTTGACTGGGTAGCGAAGTTGGTGGCAGAGAGAACTGTCGCAGGTATAAAAAAATTGGTTCTACGACTCACTAAATGCAGAGAGCTCCAAGGCGATTTTGTGGAAAAATAACTGAGTACTACGGTATTATTTCCTGTAAATTTTAATAACAAAAATGCATTTTTCAATTTTTAATGACTATTTTAACCTTACTTATATATATATATATATATATATATATATATATATATATATATATATATATATATGTATATATATATATATATATATATATATATATATTTATATATATATATATATATATATATATATATATATATATATAATATATATATATATATATATATATATATATATATATATATATATATCGAGGTAAGATACAATAAAATATACCTAAAATTAGAAACTGACCGAAGAATGGTCAGCAAATTGCCAATATTCACCGCAGGCAGCGCAATTCGACGAGGCTTTCACCCCGTGCATATCTGGTTCCATATAAAACCGCTGAAAATGACCATATTTTAACAGTCTACCCACTGTTCTCCCATTTGTCATTCTATCTTGAGACGCGTTTCGCCGTATCACGACTCATCAGTCGAGCTAGGATCTACAAACAAGAGAACAGAACTTGAGTATTTATTCCCGTATTGGTGTAACATCGTGGTAAAATAAAATAAATTATACCTGAAATTGGAACACATACCTGCCTTTTAAGCGGTCATGGTCATAAAATTGCCAGAATTCACCGCAGACTTCGCGATTTAACGAGGGTTCCACCCCGTGTACATGTAGTACAATGTAAAACCACTGATAGTGGACAAAGCCCATGTTTCAGCAGTCTACAAATGCATCTGATGGACTGACAAATGAGAGAACAGTAGATAAGCTGCTGAAATATAGACTTTGTCCATTTTTAGACCATATATATGTGTAAATATATATATATATATATATATATATATATATATATATATATATATATATATATATATATATATATATAGGTAGTCTAGTTTCTGATGAGGTACCAATAACTGCTTAAAACCGGTAACAATATTTAACAATTAAAAAATATTTTGAAAAATAATAAAACTGTTTCTTTCCATTTCCACATATTTACTGTCCAAATAGACTATACAGAAAGCTTAAAACTATATATTTTGTAAACTTAGATATAGATGGCTAGATGTAAAACATGCTATTAACTAATATTGTTACAGAAATATCATCATGTTGACGCACAGTGCGAGGTAAGTGAAACCACTTGGTGTTTAGTGTCTTGTAGTTATTTTAGGAATAAATAGGCATGCTCCAAGAATTGTGTCGTTTGTTTGTTTTTCTCTTTATCACATGTTTTTCTTGTGTTATTATGGTTTTACGTGTCTTCTTGTTACATTTAAGCGCATTTTTTGTTTTACAATTATTCTGACACAAAAGATTTTTTATCATTGTCATTTCCAATACATACATTACACAAAACATTCCCTTTTGATATTATCCGAATAATTATTATTATTATCATTACGATTTATACACTATTAAAGAAATACTATTATATTTTATATATATATATATATATATATATATATATATATATATATATATATATATATATATATGAAATAAATTTAAAATGTCTTTAAATTCGCATTTATTACGCCAAAAAATATACAGTGGTTTGCATTCTAAAAACCAGGAGCCCAAGGCAATGATCAGCCTATTCGGATCACAACCGATAACCAAGCTGGTACTGTTTAGCTCTGACGCTCGTCAGGTACTTTTAGGCGACGATCATAATAGCTGGCTATACAAAAGAGTAATTACTACATAGGAATCTGCTGCATTGGCGAATAGAGTACTACTGGCGATTAGCAGCAACAATAAAGGAAACAATTACGATAAAAATCGACGTTAACGAGATTTGTAGAATGTACGTTTAGTACGTGCCTATTTCTTTTGTTGGGGACTTTGTATTAGATTAAATGTGTGATTTTGTCACATTGAGGTTACACTCTACAACTAGCTGACAAGTTAATCGATTATATTTCGTATTTTGTCGTAAGTGCTAAGCTTCCTGGTTCACTAAGCCACTATATATTTTTAGGTACTCAGCGCTTTGACAAAATAAATCGTACTTTTCAGGTAAAAAAATAAAGAAAGCAAAGTACCATTATTTTCCAAGATACCCAACACATAAATACAGATTGCCTAGATAGAATACCTAACTCACTAACATTTACATCAATTTCCCTGCTTTTATCGCAAATGACATAGTTTTTCATTTACTATAGTAGCCCAATTGAACACCTCACCCCTCTCACACACTATACCAGAATTATTAAGTTTTATTTTTTCTTAAAAAATGCTGCGACATGAGCTTTCATAAATAGTATTTTGTTTCACCGAATCGCAACAAAATTTATGGAAAAGCTTTCGAGATTTTATGCGCCAACACCAGTCTAAAAAGTTATTCTTACAAACTTACATGCTCTAAAATGTTAATTTCATTTGAGAAAACTTTTACTTGAAATTTAACTTCAGCATTAACTTTTGCCTCAATCAAGATAAATAATGACCTGCTCGACGGAAGTCACGTGGCTTCTGTTCCCTGCCAAATTTACCTTCAACCTAGATGTTGCTTATAATGAGTTTTTCCAACGAAAGAAAAAATATCACTTGAAGGATCTGTTACATCTTGTAAAAGTTGGCGTAATTTCGCAAATTTTATTTATAAATTAAATCAAATTAGTTTTTAAGATTGAATAAGGGTATCACCAAACCGAATTATGTATTCGATTAATTATTTGAAATTTAGCGGAACCAAAAACAATCATCGAGATCTGAAATCCTGCCAAAATATCAAAATTAAATATTCAGTTTGTTGATTTTTATAACTGATATTTAATAAAATTTATTTGATTTAGAATATAGGTCGAAGAATTTACTAACAGTACACCCACATACTCATATGGAATGAGTAATGTGACCTTCAGCTTTCGTTTAAATCAAGATAAAATTTAAATATTAAGTTTAAAGGTATAAACTGGAAGTGGAGGGAGCAAATCATGAATTTCAGCTACCTCGGAGTGGACATTTTCAGTCACAGACAGCTGAAAGAAGAGACAACATGACAGACAATAAAAGCAAAGGTAGCCGGAGCGCTAAGCGGAATTATATATATTTTTTTATAGGTCTAGCATACGTGCTGCAGGGAAGTCCCTAAAGCGCTCCGGGAACGGCATGTGTGCGGAAAAAGCGATTCACGTTGTTCTTGAATCGCTGTAAATTGTACTCGGTGGGAAACACAGACCTGGGCAAATTATTCCAAAGGGATGATGTTCTCCATATAAAAGACTGCTTGAAAAGCGTTGTGCGCGGAGTAACAAGCTAAACTTCATACGGAAGTGAAGTATTAGCGCGACTTGTATTTCTAACATGCACCGCTCTGGAAGGAATTAAGCGGGCTACTTCCTTCGAACACTTTCCATGAAAATACTTGTAGAACAGAGTTAAGTCGCCAATCGTTATTCGATGTTCGAGCGAATCAAAGCTGCCGGTCCGTTCCGGGTCTCCAATCAGACGAACAGCTCTTCTCTGAACAGAATCCAACAAATGTAGTGTACGTTTGGGAGCGGAGCCCCAAATATGGGAGCAGTATTCCATAGTTGATCGAATTTGAGCTTTGTAAAGAATTAACAGTTGCTGTGGAGTGTAAAGCTTTCTGGTTCGAAAGCGGAATGGTATGGAGTAATAAGTACATGAGTATCGAGAACAAAGTGAGAATATATAAAACAATGATAAGACCAACACTGACATATGATAACGTAACTCGAGCTAGAACAAAAGCAACTAAACAGAAAAGGAAAACAACGGAGATGATGGTATTGCGATCAATGTTGGGAATAACATTGCGGGCCAGATAGAGAAATGTGGAGGTGAGAAGAAGATGTCAGGTGGAGGACGTGGTGCAGTGGTTGAAGAAGAGGAAGGAAGATTGGCACGATCATATACAAAAAATGGATGAAGATAGTTTGGCCAGAATATGTAAAAACCAAAAACCTATCGGAAGCCGACCAAGAGGCAGACCACCCAACGTATAATTCGAAAGTTGGAAATCCACAGAAGTTTAAAACAACAGTTAACAGGATGTGAATCCTAGTCTAGAACAGAAGATGAAGAAAAACTCATAGACCTTAAAAAATCTATTTTCCACATAACTACCATCTACACTAGTACACTTAATCCAAAGTTTCTATCCAAAAAGTACTCTTTTGTTTGCGCCTTCAAAAAATGCACTCTAGTGGTTTTTCACTTATTATTTGTAGAACATTTTCGGGATCTGAGGTCTTTCTTTAGATGTTTAAACAAAAATAAGTTGTAGGGCGCTAAATAAGTGCGATAGGCTTAGTCCAATTTTGGCAGAGAACGAAAGCCTTTTGACTATCTTCGAAGAATATTTTTCATCTTTATTAAACCAAAAGTTAATGCCAAAGATGGATTTAAGTAAAAAAGTTTTCCCATATGACCCGACATTTTTAACATACCAACGTATACATATGAAGTATATTAGAAAACACACGCAATACATTTAGACGATAATCATTTTCTAATTTCCATGCTAGATTTTTACTAACGTAGCTAGTTCTATGTCTATCTTAGCTAGATCATATTTATTAGCTAAAATCTTCTTTTTTCGATTTTTAGTATGCCATCCCCAAACAGGGGTAAAAAACGTGAACTAATGTATGTATGCGTAGTTGGCTGTGTCGCTCTGCTGATGTTGTATAAAATAAGATAGAAACGTTCTGTAGAGTTCCTTGTAGATATTTTACGATAGCTATTTTGATTTTTTAAAATTCGTTTTTAAGTGACACAAATCATTTTATATAACTACATTTACGTAATTAGTGTGCCGTAATTAAAACGATAAAGGTTATAACGTACAGTGTTAAATAACTTGGCATAAGATACAAGTAATAACTAACAAACATAATACGTATTTTAATAATTATTTTATTTGGAATTTTACAGTGTTGGATATGAAGACAATACCAGTTTCTAAAAACCGCACTAAAACTTATATACCTTATATTAAATATAATTATATACACAGTGGCGATAAAGAGGAAAATGTAAAGGTTCTACCAATAACTACGTTTTTGATCTTTCAAAATGTTTAAGGTTAATCGCCTGTAATTAAATAGAGGGGCGTGCTACGAGGACATATTGATAAATTTCTAGCCTAGCATAGAAGGAACTAGGAAATCTAAAAAACAAAAACTGTTTATTCCACTAATCCCCTTTCAACTTCCTACACTAATTCTAGACTTTCCAAAAAAAGTATTTGTCTTTGTTTGCAAATAAACCTCCAGCAACATTTATTATTTCTTTATTTAAATGAAATTTGTGCCATTTCATATGTTTTTTTCAGTTTTGAGAACAGGTAATAGTCTAAGGAAGCTTAATCGGGAAAATAAGGTGGACGATCAATAAGCTCAAAGACCAATTCCTTTATTTTTTCCAAAACTGCGATTTGTAAGCAGCGAATTGTCTTGCAAAACCAGCACACCACCTTGAAACATTTTCCTGGGCATTTTTCTACAATTTTTTGGTGGAGTTCAGTTAACAGTGAAGAATAATATTCTCCAGTCACTATTTTGCCGTGTTCCAAGTAATTTGTAAGTATCCCATCATGATTCCAAGAAACTGGAGCCGATTACTTCCAGCCAAACTTCTTGGGGCTAAGCGACTCAGTATGTTTCCACTTCTTCGACAGTCCCCTTGTCTCTGGATCATAATACCATAACTATAGATAAAACCCACGTTTTATCTATAGTTATCGGTGGATCCAAAAAGTTGAATTGAATGAATTCTCTTCAAAATGACTACAAATTAACTTAAATGTTAAAACGTTCACAGGTAAGGATTCATTTAACCAATAACATTATGTAACAAAAAAAATTTTTTTTTCACAGGGTTTACAGTATAAAAAACTAATTCCTCACCGCCAATTCAATTATATTTTTCCTTAAAAAACTTATATTGTTTTGATCGATTAGCTCTCTTGTAGTCAGTCCTAGCAGTATCTCTCTGAAAACACCAACAGAAGTCTGCAAGCATGGCTGTTTTTTTTTTATGGGTCTAGCATACGTGCTGCAGGGAAGTCCCTAAAGCGCTACAAGAGCGACACGTGTGCGAAAAAAGCGATTCACATTGTTCTTAAATCGCTATAAATTGTACTCGGTGGGAAACACAGCCCTGGGTAAGCCATTCCAAAGGGATGATGTTCTCCATATAAAAGACTGCTTGAAAAGCGTTGTACGAGGAGTAACAAGCTGAACCTCATACGGATGTGAAGTATTAGCGCGACGTGTACTTCTAACATGCACCGCTCTGGGAGGAATTAAGCGGGCTCCATCCTTCGAACACTCTCCTTGAAAATACTTGTAGAATAGATTCAAGTCGCCAACCGTTCTTCGATGTTCCAGCAAATCAAGGCCGCCGGTCAATTCTGGGTCTCCAGTCAGACGAACAGCCCTTCTCTGAACAGAATCCAACAAATGCAGTGTATGTTTGGGAGCGGAGCCCCAAACATGGGAGCAGTATTCCATAATTGGTCGAATTTGAGCTTTTTAAAGAATTAACAGTTGTTATGGAGTGTAAAGCTTTCTGGTTCGAAATAATATTCCCAACTTTTGAGAAGCTCTCCTTGCTATGCCTGCAACATGTTCATGCCAGGATATATTTGCTCCCAAATTAACGCCCAACAAAATGAGTGACGATGCTAGGGGAATGGAGTGCCCCGACATAACTATGTCGGGTTCAGCAAAGTTAACTTTTTTAGAAAAAACTGCCGCCTGGGTTTTTGTAGCGTTAAATTTCACTTGGTTACTGTCACCCCAAGATAGAATTTCTTCCAGGTCTTTATTAAGTTGAATGACTTCCTGCTGTTTGCGGATATTCGCCTGAGCAGCCGATATCCGAGCGTTCAAAGGGAATGAAGAGATAAACGTACTGTCATCTGCAAAGCTGTAGATTGGAGTCCCGGTCTTTTCCAGCAGATCGTTAATGTAAATGAGAAAAAGAGTAGGAGACAGTATGGAGCCTTGCGGCACACCGGCGTTAACAGTAAAGGTGTTAAAAAGAAATCCGTCGACTGCGACTCGTAAAGAACGCTCTCTGAGGAAACATGAGAGCCACAAACAGAACTTTTCAGACATACCATAAGAGCGTAGCTTAGCCAACAGTCCATCGTGCCAAACACTGTCGAATGCCTTGGATATGTCAAGAGCAACCGCTCGAGATTCTCCGAAGTGTTCAATTGCGTTGTTCATGTGTTACATAAATCAGAAGATCTCCTGTTGATCTATGTTTACGAAAGCCACATTGGTGCTCGCTAATAATGTTGAATCCTTAAAGGTATTTTAGAAGATGCTGATTGACAGCCTTTTCCATGACTTTCGATATTATTGAAAGCAGTGCGACTTGTCGGTAGTTGTTTGGCAAGATCTTCTTGCCTTTTTTAGGTATCGGCTGAACTGTGGCACATTTTCAGTAGGAAGGAAATATTCCCTTTCTGTAGAATAGGTTGAAAAGTCTACAGAAAACTGGTGTTAGTTCTCTTGCATAGTTTTTGAGAGAACTATGGCTGGTTCCCATTTACCTTGATAACGCTTCTTGGTGAAAGCGTTCTCCATGTTCATCGCAAACTGACCCCATGTTTTTTGGAAAGAAACTCAAATGAGAGTGTAGAGGATTTTTAATGACATATTGCATTCTAGTTCATAGGAGACATCCAACATTAATTTTATTTTTTCATGGAAATCTGGTAATTTGTGGTTGCCTAGAAAATTTTTCGTGACATCAATAAAAGCCAACCATGCCTTTTTTTCTATGGAACTTAGACTGGATAGAAGAGAGAAATCATCACTTAATTTTCTTATATCAAGCCCTACAAAAATTCCTTATTTTCTTTCAGCATCACTAAACCCAGGAAATTTATTTTTGAGAAACTGAAATCCAGATCCATCCTTACATAATACTTTGACAAAATTCTTGATTAATCCAAGTTTTATGTACACTAGTGGTTAAATGATTTTCTCAGGTGATACTAATGATTCATTTTTAATATTTTTCTGGCCAAGAACTTACCCACTTCTGAAAAGCCAGTTTTGTTTTACATAATGTTCTGAACGCGCTCTGCTATTCCATTCACATAAGAAACAACAATATTTCGTATAGATGGTTTGCAATCCTAAAATCAAAGCCACTAATTTTAATTCTGCACATATTTGCCACTTGAATGTTGTGTATTTGATTTTTTCTAAAATAAGTTTTAAAATGTCATAGTTTTCTTTTAAATGAGTACCGTACGCTACAGGCAAAGATGGAAATATGTTGCCGTTATGGAGTAAAACCGCCTTTAGACTTTATCCGTGATGATCCATCAATAAATAGTCTCCACTCTTCTGGCGAATGATAGTAGTCTAGTGCCGACATTAAACCATCAATATTATTACAAAAAAACTAAACTATCCTCTTTTGAATAAAAGGTAGTTAAGGAGCTGTGACGATGTCGATAAGTTGTAATTTTAAGGTCAGTCTGTAAAAGATTCCACTGTTTTAATCTCAATGCTAATATTTCAGGTTTTCCTTTGGTCAAATCTAAATCTCTAACAAAGTCGTTTAGTTCTGATTTGCTAATCAAGTATGTTTCTAATGCAATAGTTGGATCTTGAAGTCGCTCTCGACTAGAAGAAATGGGTTCGCTTTTTTTTTCTGTAAAACTCGATGGATTTGATGGACTCAAAGGTCGTTTCGGTACAGGAATTTCAGAAGAATGAGGTAGCGACATTGACACTGCTGGTACATTAACATATTTCACGGAGCTTTTTGTTTTTTTTTTTTTAGAAAAACCCTTTACACTTGTCAAACAGAAGTAACAATCGTCTATGTGGTTCTTGAATTCACGCCACTGCTTTGGTACACCAAAAGGCATTTCTTTTATAGTACCATTGTATCAACCCATCAAATATTTATAACATTTTAAACAACACACTCGGGGCACTCACGATTTATCTTGATTTTCAATTGCGGTCTTGAAATAAGCTTCATAACACTTTTTAAGCAGCGCTTCATTTAATGCAGATTCTTAACATTCTCCCGGTTAGAACAGAAAGGGATCTTCCAACATGGTATTTGTCACTGTTGTAGGTTTTTTCTCCCTTGAAATCTGTAACCAGATTTTTGATACTGGCTAAGAAAGGACATTGTTCCTGCAATATATTAATCATATCGTCGGAAATTTCTTTAGAGTACAATCCATTCAAAAAAGGTACTTTTTCACAGATCGATATTCGATTTTATTAAAATCGCAAGCTTTGTCGATCATATCTTCTTCAAAAATTCACAATAAATAGCACAATAAAATCTGAACCACCAAACTTTGTGTACGGAATTACTAAATATCAATTTACTATCCATAGCAACCGCATTTGTTTTTGGCTGTGGGAAATTCTATAACGTTATAGATGTGCGGAGATCCATCCGTGGATAGAAAACAACACACCATGTTATGAAGTGTGTATTTCTTGGTTACAGTCACTGATAAATTTAAAAACACATCATCATTTATTAACCTAATCGTAAAAAAAATAGCTTGAGTTTATTTTCCACTTAATAAATAAAGTACAACACAATTAGAATTTATAAAAATATATACAGAAGCACTACAAAATACTTTTAAGAAATTCTAAGCAATTCTATTAAATACACAATACATTTTGCCTATTGTTAGAAAATTTTAAATAAAACACTGTGTATGAACTTGCCAACAAAACAATCAAATCGTTTCTACGAGGATCATTCAACAAATAAAGAGACAAATACCTCTAGCTCAAGAACGATTTATTGGATTACTACAAAATTTGCCCTACTTTTCGACTAATCCCCCAACGTTAATACACTTGTCCCACCTTTCCTCTGGCTTCATGATTCCTGTAGCAAAGAATTTTTTCGGTTGACGTCGAAGCCACTCTCGCACTTTTTCCTGCACTTCTTCATTGTCGGTGAACCTCCTTCCAAGTAGGGCATCATTGAAAAGTCCGAACAGGTAAAAATCACACGGAGCCAGGTCTGGGCTGTATGCGGAATGAGGCAAGATCTCCCAACCCAGTTCTCAAGCCTCGATTCTTTATGAGCTTCTGTAAGCTGCCCGGACACCCATCTGGCACACGTTTTTCGGGACTGTAAATGGTTCTGAATAATATTGTGAACCGTTCCAATGCTTACTCTTCTGTTATCACGAATAAGTCCATCAATCCTCGATTCTAACGAGGGACCGGAAACTTCGACTGGACATCCACTTCGCTGCTCGTCACACACTCTTGTTCGGCCACTTTTGAACCTTAAACGTTCGCACGTTCCATGCAACTTTATCCATACTATAATAACTAGAGACCGGATTATATGCATTTGCATATTTTCATATTCATTTGTGTATTTTCATATTGCATATTTAGACCATTCTCACCGATTATTGCATATTTTACCCAAAATCTAGTAATGATGCATATTTTCCCTATATTTACAACATTTCTCGGTATTACTAGGCAATTGAATTGCTCAGGGTATTGTTAATGTCGCCGTCTGGAACCGATCTTATCGCCGGGACATTACCTGCAAGACAAATCATTCTACGATCGCCAGATTTGTGAATGAGGGTATTAAAAAAATATTTCCTGAATCTTCTGCAAACGAAAGAGTGTTTATATTCCTCTCAGATGCTGCTCCCTATATGATCAAGGCAGCCAAAGTCCTCCAAGTATTTTATCCAAATTTAATTCATGTGACGTGCTTTGCTCATGGAGTTCATCGACTCGCTGAAGAAGTACAATCCACGTTTGGAAATGTAAATAAACTGATTTGATCAGCAAGGAAAGTGTTTCTTAAGGCAATAACGTCTATAAAGAAAAACTGCCGAATGTGCCTTTACCTCCCGAACCAGTGGTAACTCGATGGGGAACATGGATTGAAACTGTTCTATTTTACAATGAACATTTCGAGGCCATCAAAGGTGTAGTAAATGACTTCGATAGTGCAGAGGCTATGGCAGTTCGTCAATCCAAGGAAGCATTTAACGATTCTAATATTAAAAAAAACATAGCTTTGATCAGCATTCACTTTTCCCACATACCTGCGGGTATTAAAAAGCTTGAAACTCGAGGTTTGGCGTTGACCGAATCAATTCAGTTAATGAATAAAATCCGTCAAATAAACTCCACATTGCCAGATGTATTCTCGCGTAGAGTTAAAGAAAAGTTTGAAAACATTTTGTGCAATAACCCAGGCTTTGATCCTTTGTGTCAAATTGATAGTTTTATTAATGGGACGGGTGAACTTTTGCCAGAAACAATAAGTGCTAACATAGCACCCAAATTCAAATACTGCCCAGTTACTCCACTTATAAAAATATTTTAAGTGATCGAAGACACAATCTTACTACCCAACATTTGGAACAATACCTTATTGTTTACATGTACAAGAATACAAATGTTAAATAATTTTAAAAAATGTTAAATAATTGTTAATTAAATTTAAACATCGGCGATAACTTGTTAATTTTATGCTGATTTTGAAATAAAAAACTAAAAATTATTACTTTTATTATTATTTAATATTGCATATTTTGACCCTTTTCATGCATATTTTAAGCATTTTTCATGCATATTTGCATGTATGTTTCAAGATTTTTATGTTGCATATAATCCGGTCTCTAATAATAACATTCTAGAATGTATTTGACTTGTCTTAACACCTTCTGCTACTAAAAATCTGATGACAGAACCCTGCTCCACTAAAGTGCAGTCTTCCAATGGACTCGCTATCGTAAACTGAATATTTTGAAGTTATATGTACGTTACATGATCGAATAGCTATTTAAAACTCATCACAAGGTTGCCAACTTGCACTTTTAGAAGTATGGAGCGGTTTCGTTGAATGGGTTTAAACTGAGAGCAATTGTCTCTTTAATTATTGAATGACCCTCGTAGCTTGTGCTTTCATAAACGTCGTGCCATAATGCGCGTGCCATTTTTTTTTTCATCATTCACTAGTTTCAAACAAATCATTAAAAGAACAAGTTACATTAAACAGGGTACTGATACAATCGACAACAACGATATCTTGTAAGCCTAAAATAATATAATATACCTACGCTCATTAGACTAATAAAATAATAACACTATAATATTTTTACAAGTATACGAATTCTATAGACATAAAATTTAGATTAAAAAATGGATTTTTAATGAACTATTTAAACTGGAATGATTACATATTACTACTACTTAAATCTAGCCTTTGTCCAGGAGACTTAACATTTTGCTGCCGATTTTGAGATAATAAGCTATAAATTGGTGTATACCTTCGTTTTGGCATTGTTTATGTGTAGTCAAAAGTCACCGATGATAGCTTGTTCGGTTCATCAAAAAAACGAAGGTCAAAGGTCACAAAAATTGGTTTTTTCAACAATATCTCGTTTTTTATGCTCTAAATCAATTTGGGACCTATTATAAAAGTTGTAGAGCATAAAATTCTCTACAAGATTGGTCTAAGGTTTTCTAAGTCTAACCGTCTTTGAAATAGAGCGCGGAGAGTAGGAAGTATTTGGTCGTATGCATGATAACGCTACGTTAGCTGCATAATGCAATACGTTGTGCAGTTTATACGTTAATAATTTACTAAAAATGTTTAAATAATCAACGAATTTCAATTATTTACTTGAAAATAAATGATATTTGTTTATAATATTTAGAAATAACATGTGTTTGATTAAATTTAGTAAATATTAGCTTAATTGCATTCTCATTATATTTTTATTTTCTCTGCTATGAAGTTGTAGAGATTTTCAAAATCGTTCTCCGAATTATTTATAATAAACGGATGGAATCATACTACTTTATGGCAGGATCTATGTAGTCAATTACGGACCGTATAATTTCCAAAAATGTTGGGTCCCTCATAGATACAATGCAGGTACATTTGCACTAATCAGTTTTAAATTTCGGTGATTTGTGCGATGTCGTAAATTTACAGTTTCGAGCGGATGATAATTCTAATTTATGGAGCTTATGCATATTATAATTTGAGAAATTTTAATATATACATAGAAAGTATTCGGATTAGTTAGTCTAGGGACTGCTCTGTAAAACCAATCAGCGGTGTGCACCACCAAGCAGCCATCCCCCTCTATTGAGTGGTTGCAAGAGAGCGAAAATACGAGAATATAAGTTCAAGAATTTTACCTTCTTAAGGCATTAGTGCGTGAAGCTTCGAAGAGCTAGAGTTTCTTCAAATTCACGTATATTCTCATATATTCTCTCTATACATCTTTACGATCAATGTGTGCGCGTATGTGTGTCGTCGACTACCTGTGTAATAGTTCACGTGTTATAGACGTAGAGGGCCACGCTTGACAGAGGGGGGCCTCTACCAACGGTCTTTTATGTTTTCATATAGTGAGTTGGGACAGATGTTACATAAGACTTGTACCGTTCTCAAGGCTTCTCCTTTTATTTAGTTTCACTAGACTTCTCTTCAGTGTAAAACTGAATTTTGGCAAATACAGACATACGATTTCGGGTAAAATGGCTGAATTGTGTTTTATATGTGAAAAGTTACTATCGGATGACAAAACTGTGAATGTTTCGCGTGGCTTACAAGTTTTAAAAAATGCAAGTATTCAAAGAAATGACGGTAAAATTGACTATTTGAACACTTTAAGTTCTGTAAAAGTGCATATTAACTGCAGGAAACAGTACACCAGTGAACATAGTATAACTGCATATAAGCGACGCCTGGAAGATGATGAACCTTCGACATCAAGTTCACCTCGTAGACTAAGAACTGAGCCTTTTGACTTCGCAAAATTGTGCTTGATTTGTGGCCAAACAGCTGATGAAGGAGAAGAAAAACGTAAACATCAAAAGTATAAGCGCATCATTAGTAAGGTACAAACTATAAATATGAAAGACAATATAATTAAAAGAGCAGTTGAACGAGGTGATTCTTTTGGAGAATTAGTGAAAAGTCGCGTAATTAGTGAATTTGACTTGATTGCTGCCGGAGCAAAATATCACACTATTTGCATGACTAAATTCTTTCATTCAAAGCCGTCTAAACATGAAGAGCCGAGCCGAAAAGATGAAATCGAAGTAGCAATGCAAGAAATTTTTTCTTTTATTGAAAATAACGAAGATTCACAATTTACATTGAAAGAGCTTCGAGATGTCCCTACGCAGTATTTGCTCGATGATGCTACTATTATTTCCAATTTAAGACAGAAATATTTAAGTAATATAGTAATCACGGTGAAGAATAGATCATTCACTATTATAAGTTTTCGCGACACGCAAGCTGATCTATTATCACAAAAGTGGTATGAAAATAAAAAAAAACTCCGGAAGAAGAACATTTTTAGTAAATTATTAACGTATAAACTGCACAACGTATTGCATTATGCAGCTAACGTAGCGTTATCATGCATACGACCAAATACTTCCTACTCTCCGCGCTCTATTTCAAAAACGGTTAGACTTAGAAAAAAATACCTTAGACCAATCTTATAGAGAATTTTATGCTCTACAACTTTTATAATAGGTCCCAAAGTGATTTAGAGCATAAAAAACGAGATATTGTTGAAAAACCAATTTTTGTGACCTTTGACCTTCGTTTTTTTTTGATGAACCGAACAAGCTATCATCGGTGACTTTTGACTACACATAAACAATGCCAAAACGAAGGTATACACCAATTTATAGCTTATTATCTCAAAATCGGCAGATAGGCTCTTTTTCAGCTATATTGCCTGGACTACCTCAATATTGAAAGGTACAACTTTTGCTTATATTATGAAGTGAGGTTCTTGAAGATAAAGTTTAATAAGATTTTTCAATGCTTCCAGGAGCAAATGAGTAGTATTTTAAAACAAAATGATTTGTGTCACTACAACGTACCTGTAAAAAATGTAGATAGATATTACACGTAAAAACTTTAGAAAACAATTATAAGACATTATATACCACACCCGAATTTTTTTCCCTCCTGACAATAATTTTTAAAGCTTATAGGTATTATTATTTTATATCCGTATAAATGTACCTTAAATATATAACTTTCGTTACATAAAAACCATATTTTGTTTTATTCACCTTTTCTTTCATCTTTCCGCAAATATTTCAATTTAAAAAGTTTTAGTGCTCAATTACTGTAGTATTAGTTAACTTTTCACATGGGTATCTTTATACCGCAAAACTAAGAAGAGAAAATGAAGGTAGAGTAAATATTAAGAAAATGACACAGGGTGGGCGTAATTTTCTTGTTGTTTAATACAGCTCCATGATACCTTGAAATAAGACAATGGGGAAATCTTAATAAAACTAAGAGGAAAGTCTTGTAGCATCCTTATTACTGTAATAGCTGAGGTGTATAAGGGGAAATAGGAGTCAGCGACAGAGAAAATCAATTAATGTAGTCCGGCTGTTCCGCGTTTGTTACAACTTTTTAAGGGCTCCCGGTTCCTTAAAATACATATTTACTGTAGGACTAGAAATAAATAATTTTTTGTACATTAATGAATATACTATATATCCACCAAAAATAACACAAAGTTTTATTCATGCTTGTAACTATTATCTTATTCAACCGTACTGTCCAAAACAAAACCGAAAATAGAAAATTTTATCACGTATTTTTCGTTGTTAAAAGAGAAAATCTTTATTAGTATTGTACCAGCTATTTTATGGCATGCGCTTGGATGCCTAGTTATAGTGATAAGAGTGACAGTGTGTTTTAACGAGTCGTCGAGAAATAAGTTTTAAGAAATTTGAATTGAATTTTATGTTAAACTGAGTAGCCGAAAAGCAGAGATGCTTCGTACAACACACGACAATAAATCATTGTAACGTGCTTAAATGTACGAATAGTTTATCAGTTTTAAAATAGTACTGAGATTCTCTAGGACGATGAAAAGTCACCGAAAGAACTTTACCACTCAAAAAGTGGCTGATTTCATCAAAGCCTAGTGGAAATCGTTAGTGAGCTTTACTGAAGATAAATGATTTCAAAGTCAACGTGATACTCAACAACTCGTAAATATTCAAATTTCCGGTAAATAATCGTTACCGATGGAATTTGATTAGTCCAAACACCGTGTGTCACTTTTTGAGCAAAAACCAGAATTATGTGTTGGATCGCTCGCTGCATATACCTGACTTATTGCCTTGAAACTGGGAAAATGACCCAACACACAAAGTGTTCAACTGACAGTGACCACAACCTTCAGTCTTAAAAACCTCTATAAAAACTCACTTACCAATTAATTTACTGTGCCCACGCTGTAACAAACCCAAAAAAGGGTATTACTATTAAAATAAATTATTTGAGCTAGTCCTATGGGCTTGTGTTAGATTTTCTATTAATTATTCGGTTTTTGTGAACAGAAGACGTATAAAAATGTTACTAATACTCTATATCTTTTAACACAAAAATGTAGAAAAAACAACAGATCTTTGGGGTTTGATCAACTAAAGATTTGGAAATATAACACATAGGCTGAAAAGTTTTTGGTCTGACACATAAATCTCGCCCTTTTCAAAAAATCCATATAATTTTTAGGAAGTACCAATCTTCAAACGATACTTGTCAAAATTTCATGACATTTCAACTATTAGTTTACAAGTTACAGTGGTTTTAGTGACGCTACTTTTGTTATTTTCAAAACAATGGATAAAATCGAATTTCGTGTGTTGATTAAATATTGTTTTTTGATGAGAAAAAATACCGTTCAAGCAAAGCAATGGATTGATAATTGTTACGGGATTCTGCCCCTAAAAATCACTCATCATTTACTAGTATGCTGAATTTAAACACGATGGTACGTATATAAATGTTGCTGAACGCTCTGGACATCATCAAAAAAATCTATAAAACTGTTTTTGGATAACCGTAAAGTGAAATTGCGTAAGATAACTGACACCCTAAAGATATCAAAGAACCTGTTGGTCATATTTTGCATGAACATTTAGGCATGAGAAAGCTCTGTTAGCAATGTATACCGCATTTGCTCACAGTGGACCGAAAACAACGTGTTGATGATTCTCAACGCTCTTTGGACCTGTTTAAGCGCATTAAAAATGATTTTTTCAAGCGATATGTGGCAATAGATGAAACATGGATCCACCACTACACATCGGAATCAAATCGGCAGTCAGCTGAGTGGACAGCAGCCGGTGAAAGCCGCCCGAAGCGGCCAAAGACACAACAGTCGGCTGGGAAGGTTTTGGCCTCTGTATTTTGGGATGCATATGGAATAGTTTTTTTATCGACCATGCTGAGAAGGGAAAAACCATTAATAGTGAATATTATATAAAGTTATTGGTGCGTTTGAACGCAGAAATCGCAAAGAAACGGCCCCAAATGAACAAGAAAAAAGTGCTCTTTCATCAAGATGTCACGAGTCCATGGTTACGATGACAAAATTGCATGAATTGAAGTTTGAATTACTTCCTCACCTACCGTATTCTCCAGATTTGGCCTCCAATGACCATCTATTCGCAGACCTCAAAAAATGCTCACGAGAAAGAGATTTGGCTCCAATGAAGAAATTATAGCCGAAACAGAGGCATGTTTTGAAGACAAGGACAAATTCTTCTACAAAAAAGGTATAGAAATGTCAGAAAAGAGTTGGACTGATGGTATCGCTCTTGAAGGAGACTATATTGATGAATAAAGTCGAATTTTGCAAAAAGAAACTTTTCAACCTACATGTTGACATGAAATTTACTTTATTCGAAAGATAATCTTCTGGCATTATAATTTAAATATGACTTCTGGCATATGACCGCCACGGCTGGCTCGGACGTAGTCTAATCTGGAGGTCCAATTTTCGATGACTTTTTCCAACATTTGTGGCCGTATATCGGCAATAACGCGGCGAATGTTGTCCTCCAAGTGGTCAATCGTTTCGGGCTTATCGGCGTAGACTAGCGACTTCACATATCCCCACAGAAAATAGTCTAGCGGCGTTAAATCGCACGATCTTGGAGGCCAATTCACGGGTCCGAAACGTGAAACTATGCGGTTACCAAACGTTTCCTTCAATAAATCAATTGTGGCACGAGCTGTGTGACATGTTGCTCCGTCTTGTTGAAACCACAGCTCTTGCACATCATGATTGTTCAATTGATGAACGAAAAAGTCAGTAATCATGGTTCTATAGCGGTCACCATTGACTGTAACGTTCTGACCAGCATCGTTTTTAAAGAAGTACGGACCAATGATTCCACCAGCCCATAAAGCACACCAAACAGTCAGTTTTTCTGGATGTAACGGTGTCTCAACATACACTCGAGGATTATCATCACTCCAAATACGGCAGTTTTGTTTATTGACGTATCCATTCAAACAAAAGTGAGCTTCATCGCTAAACAAAATCGCTTATGAAAATCGGGATCAACGGCAATCTTGTTTTGGGCCCATTCACCGAATCTACGCCTTGCTAGGTGATCGTGTGGCTTCAATTGTTGCACGAGTTGGATTTTGTAAGCACGCAAACCAAGATCTTTCCGAAAAATCTTCCATAAAGTGGATGGACACATATCCAATTCCTGTGCACGATGGCGGATAGACTGATTCGGGTCTTTCTCTACGCTACGCTCTACAGCAGCAATGACTTCTTCTGTACGCATTGTACGACGTCTCTGTGGATGCGTATTATCATTTAGAGTAAACGTGGTGCGAAAATGTTCCATAGTTAATCGAATTAATTGCTCTGATGGACGATTATGTTGACCGTAAAATGGACGTAGTGCGCGATACGTATTTCGAACAGAACCATGATTTTCAAAATAAATTTGCACAATTTGGAAGCGTTGTTCAGGCGTCAGTCTATTCATGTTGAAATGCCAAACCAAACTAAACACAAATCACTTGACAGCTGACAAAATGGCCGCCAGTTAAAAAAGTGTTGCCAACTTAAAGTTTTTATACCTCTATAAAAAACACCCTTATATATATATATATATATATATATATATATATATATATATATATATATATATATATATATATATATATATATATATATATATATATATATATATATATATATATATATATATATGTATATATATATATATATATATATATATATATATATATATATATATATGTATATATATATATATATATATATATATATATATATATATATATATAACCTAAAGTTCAAAAAACAGTCAAATTTCGTAAAATATTTATTATCAAGATCAATTAGTAATGGTTAACTTTTCACATATATATTTTTATAACGCAAAACTAAAACGAAAAAATGAATGTAAAATAAATATCAAGAAAATGACACAGGGTGGGCCTAATTTTCTTGTTGCTTAATACAGCTTCATGATACCTTGAAGTAAGACAATTATTACTGTAATAGGTAAGGGAAGTAGGAGTCAACAAAAGAAAAAATCAACTAATGAATTCCGCAAGTTTCGTGTTTGTTACAACTTTTTAAGGACGTTTTTTTGGAGCTGGATAAGTTGATCCATTCGTTTTTTCTACTAACGGTGCATATGTTTGGGAAGGCTTTCAAAATTTTCGTGTACATGTTCACGCTGTGGTCTTTTTATAAAAAAATTTGATTCACTCGTGAAAAAAAAACTAATGTATCGGATTACTAAACTCTAAAAGCTTGTCATCAAAAATCAAACATGGAATTACATTAATTGAATTTTTTTGCCTTATCGATCATAAAACTAGTTTCTGGCTTCTAATGTCGTATGTATTTTAGATAACACAATATACCTGACACACACCACCTACTTTATATTTTTGTATAGTTTCCTTTACATTTAGCTTACACCACATCATTTTTCTCCACCTTTCACTCATTCTCTAACATAAACTCTATCTCTGTCCTTTTCTGTGTCACGTGTGACTGTGCCTCTATGTGTGTGATCACGTGACGTACCGAAGACCATCCTTCTCCAAGCGAGAGGCTCAACAAGCCACCAGCTTGTCCAATGAGGGCCCAGCACCACATCGTGACGTCACATCGGTCATAATCAGACACTAAATTGTTTTTAAATGTGAGTGATTATATTTTTGTATATTAGTGCTATTGTGTTGTTGTGTGCTTTTAGTGTTTTGTTGCGTAAAAAATGTTACCTGTCTACGTAAACCTAGGTAAATAAGTAATAGTATAGTAAATTGAAATCAATATAGAATTCAGGATTAGCTCATTTCATTATTAAATATATCCAAATTATAGATCGATTTTATTTAATAAATCATTTCGTTATTTTAAGACATTACCCAAAATACATGCCCTAAAAATTCCTGGTTACTAAGTATTTTTTCTTTGTGAAAAATTAAAATTGAAAATATATAAATGTTTTTAACGGCAGTTTAGTTTTATCGTAGACAAGAAAAATTGTAAATTATCCTTTATAAAATGTTTTATAATTAATAATTACACAGGCACATCCACTGTATATATAATCTGCATCCTCCTTTACAATTATTATGTTACACAACATACTTTTCATATGGAAATGTTTTAAACAACAACTTTTAACATTAGAGCAAGCAAGCAACTCCTGATGACTTAGTAGTCAGTAACATTCTAGAAAGAGAATCTTCTAATGATACTATATATTACTAGACAAGAAACCACCTGCGATTTGTCCACCTATGATGCCACACTTGACAAATAACGCCACGCGACTTGTGTCGTACTAGGGAAAATGGTGGGAGATGACTTAAATGACACCTTCCCTACTTTAACGGTAGAATCTGACGAACAGAATATATTTTGTGTGTTTGTAACCGATTTTTTTTTTTAACATGGGCTTAGGTGTCAATGTGCATTATTGCTTGCATGAATTGTTTAGATATACTATATTTAATGTTATTTATAGAATAAGTTAACTAATTTAAATATATATGCATGCGTGGTAAATTAATTATGTTAGCTTATTTAAAATACATGAGGTATATACCATGGAAAATATAGTATACATCATAAATATGCAATTTTAAAGTCTGTATGCATTTAAAGATGCTGTAGCAAGATAAAAAAAACCTATATCACACCAACACATGCTGTCGATCTTCCTATTAAGAATACATTAGGAATCAAATTTTTGAAAATATGTACGGTCCAGTGTAATAGTTTAAATTTTAACATAACGTGAAGGCTGAAAAGTTTTTGGTCTAGCTACTTAAAACACTTTTTTTGCAAAATTCGACTTTATTCATCAATATAGTCTCCTTCAAGAGCAATACAATCGGTCCAATGCTTTTCTAATATTTCTGTACCTTTCTTGTAGAAGGGTTTGTCTTTGCTTTCAACATAGGCCTCAGTTTCGGCAAATAACTTCTTTACTGGAGCCAAATCTCTTTTCCGAAGCATTTTTTATGAGGTCTGCGAATAGATATAGTCGCTGGGGACAAATCTGGAGAATACGGTAGATAGGGAAGCAATTCAAACTTCAATTCATGCAATTTTGCCGTCATAACCATTGATTTGTGACACGGTGCATTGTCTTGATGAAAGAGCACTTTTTCTTGTTCATTCGGGGCCATTTCTTTGCGATTTCTGCCTTCAAATGCACCAGTAACTTTATATAATATTCGCTATTGATGGTTTTTTCCCTTCTCAGCATAGTCGATGAAAATTATTCCGTACACAACCCAAAATACAGAGGCCAAAACCTTCCCAGCCGACTGTTGTGTCTTTGGTCGCTTCGGGCAGCTTTCACCTACCGCTGTTCACTCAGCTGACTGCTGATTTGATTCCGGTGTGTAGTGGTGAATCAATGCTTCATCCATTGTCACATATCGCGTAAAAAAATCATTTTTATTGCGTTTAAACAGGTCCAAACAGCGTCCAGTCCAAAAAACTATCCTTGTCACACACACAAATCTTTACGGATGGCTCCAAGTCCGACATTGGGGTCGGCGCCGCATTCATCTCACACAACATCATAAAAATGTTCAAACTCCCAAAACACGCTACCATTTTTTCCGCCGATCTACTAGCCCTAAAAGAAGCTATCAAATACTCGCTAACAACACCCTACAAGAAACCAATCCTCATAATCTCAGACTCCCTTAGCGCCCTATCGGCCATCATTTCAAGAAACTTAGATTACAACTATATCAGACATTCATCTATGACCTCTTATACACTGCATCTCTGAAACGCAGATCCATCACACTACTCTGGGCACCCAGCCACATTGGTAATAAAGGTAATGACAGAGCGGACCATTTTGCAAAGCGTACCATCATGGTAGAAAACCACTACTCAAACTTCAACAAGTATCTTGTTTCCTTCCACAAAACTCTGTTTCAATTAGACTGGGACTTACAAGATCTAAACAACAAAGTATGGCCCATTAGGCCTGAAGTCTACTCTCCACTTGACTCTTCCAACATGGGAAGAAGGGGCAACGTGCACAGAAGAAGACTAGCGATAGGTCATACGCACTCCACCCACTCCCATCTCATGAATAGGGAACCATCACCTATATGCCCAAGCTGCCACGCGCCACTAACCGTCCGACACATATTTGAGTCCGCGCACTACAAGAGTAAGAGAGATAAACACAACTTACCCTCGAAGCTAAAAAGTGTCATAGATTCCTACGAACATATCAACAGTTTCCTCAAAGAACTTCATTTCATAAAACATAATACTTTACGGGGCGCGACCTTTGTAGTTGTTGCGCCCGGACTCAATAACATCATCATCATCATCATCAAACAGCGCTCAGGATCATCAACACGTTGTTATTTTTGGTCCACCGTCAGCAAACGCGGTACCCATTTCGAACAGAGCTTTTTCCTACCCTAATGTTCGTAGCCCAGATTCTTTTGATATCTTTAGGGTGTCAGCTATCTCATGCAATTTCACTTTATGGTTATCCAAAAAAATTTTGTGGATTTTTTTGATATTTTCTGGTGTAACCACCTCATTTGAGCGACCAGAACTTTCAGCATCATTTGTATCTGTACGACCGCGTTTAAATTCAGCATACCAGTAAATGACGAGTGATTTTCCAGGGGTACAATCCCCGTAACACTTATCAAGCCATTGCTTTGCTTGAACGGTATTTTTTCCCAACAAAACACGAAAGTCATTTTGTTTTTGAAATATTAAAAGTAACGTCACTAAAACCACTGTAACTTGTAAATTAATCGTCGAAATGTCATGATATTTTAACACGTATCGTTTGAAGGTTGATACTTCCTAAAAATCATATGAATTTTTTGAAAAGGGCTACATCTCTGTATCAGACCAAAAACTTTTCACCCTACCTGTTATATACGTTAACGTATCAAATGAGAAGGGTTTAATTTAATATTTACTGATAGCATTATTTCCATTGTCGCCAGGCCTATGTACTAAGAAACAGGTAAGAATGAGTATTTTTAAATAGCGACACACTTATATTTACTGATATGTAAATTGTTTCATATTTTACAAACGCATACCTTGTAATATACCAGATGTTAAGAGTGATCTTAGAGGCACTGATATCAAAGTAGATATACGAGTAGTTATTTAATTTTGAAAGATAGTCAGGACAACACATTTTATTACTGCATTCAAAAGATATCTTTATGACTATCCAAGATATTCAATTAATACAGATGGATATCATGTATATGATACATAACTATTTTGTACAGGGTGAGTCAACGACAGAGTAAAGCTCATTATCTCATTTGTTTCAGGAATGACGAAAAAATGTTAAATACAATAGTTTTAGGGAATGTTAAGGTGCACAGTTTAAAATTACTTTTGAGTATACAGGGTACTTCAAAAAAGTGTGGACCGATAAAACATGTTTTTTTAAATAGAACAGCTTATTTTCTAATTTATTTTTCAATTCTGCGTAAAATTTTATAATCTTTTTATTAATAATGTTATAAACCTAAACCTAGTAGTTTTTCTAATATTTCAATTAAAAAAAAAATACTAGTTTTCAGTTTTGTAAAAAATTGCCAATAGCGCCATTGTTTCCCAAGGTGGAATACTCATAATTGGTACGAGCATTCTATAAAGATGAAGAAAAAAGATATATCTAAAGAAATTTGAGTTAGATGCTACAGGCTGTTCAAAATAAATTTATACATTTCGACTATTTTAAATTGAAAAATCTCAAATTTTTTAAATGGCACATCCTCTATATTATTATTTTTTCTGATAGATTTTACAAAACGCTCCAACTTTTGTTAAGTATGTCATATACCTATTTCTAATAGTTTTCGATTTATTTTGAACAATTCAAGTTTTACCCTTGTTTTTAATACACTTACGCTATTGTGAAAACATAAACAAATAGTAAATAATAATTTTAATATAGTTTAACTTATCTAATGATTAATTATGATGACGTAATAAATGTTCAAAAATATGCCCGTCTACTTGAATACACATGTTTAGTCGTTTTATTATATTTTCCTTCACTTTTCTTAGTATAAAGGGCGTTACTGTCCTGCACGCATCCCGTATCCTATTTTCCATATCTACAGGTGTTGTAGGAGGATTCAGATAAGTACGATCTTTAACCCCACAAAAAGAAGTCTAAAGGTGTTAAGTCACATGATTGAGGGGGCCACTGAATGAATCCATCCCTACCGATCTATTTTTGTGGGTAACGATCTTTTAAAAATTCCCAAACTTCCCGGTGGTAATGAGCAGGAGCTCCGTCTTGTTGAATTCACATTTGTTCCCTTTCAAAGCTATCAACTTCTTCAAGAAGCTGGGGTAATTCGTTTTGCAAAAAATTTAGATATCTAGGCCCGTTAAGCGGATCGCGGAAAAAATATGGACCAATAATTCGAAAATTTAATATTCCACACCATACATTAAGCAATCAATCGTTTTGGTTTTGAACTTCCCGGACCCAAAATGGATTAACTGTTGAATACTAATGCATGTTATGGCTGTTAAGTACTCCATTACTGCGAAAAGCATTATGGTTTACTACTTTCCGTTTCGTATACTCAACGCTATTACTACCATCAAACCGTTCCATTGAGCACGGAAAAGATTTTCTAGATGGTATACGTCTATTAGGGTACTTCGCTCCGTAACACCTTACTGCCAAGAGACAATTTTTCCCGCCTTGCCCAGTATATAAACCATTCATTTTTAGGAAAATTCATAACTATTACCTTTATACGTCACTTACTACAAGAAATTAAACTATTTTTACTTGCTTAATAGACATGTCAAAATTTGACAATGCCTACATTTTTGTTTTGTCTTGGCAACTATGATGTTATAGCGTAAATGTATTAAAAACAAGGGTAAAAATTGAAAAATTCAAAATAAATCGAAAACTATTAGAAATAGGTATATGATATACTTAATAAAAGTTGGAGGGTTTTGTAAAATCTATCAGAAAAAATAATAATATACAGAGTGTGCCATTAAAAAACAAATTAGATCTTTCAATTTAAAATAGTCTAAATGCATAAATTGATGACAGCCTGTAGCATCTAACTCAAATTTCTTTACATATATCTTTTTTTTCATCCCTATAGAATGGTCGTACGAATTATGAGTATTCCACCTTCAGAAGCAATGGCGCTACTGGCAATTTTTTACAAAACTGAAAACTAGTATTTTTTTTTTTTTTAAATTGAAACACTAGAAAAACTGCTAGGTTTAGGTATATAACATTATTAATGAAAGAGTTATAAAATTTTACGCAGAATTTAAAAATAAATTAGAAAATAGGATGTTCCATTTAAAAAAACATATATTATATCGGTCACACTTTTTTGAAATACCCTGTACACTCAAAAATAATTTTAAACAGTGCACCTTAACATTCCATAAAACTATTGTATTTAACATTTTTTCGTCATTCCAGAAACAAATGAGATAATGAACTTTACTCTATCGTTGACTCACCCTGTATATTCATAACCGAGGCTGCCTTTTAAATTTTTACAAAACCAATGAAAGAAAAAAAAAATTTTTAGTACAAGTCGTTTTATGATTTCTCAAAATATAAGTCTTTAATTTTATGCACTTTTGCATGCATTCGAACCAATTCTCGAAACATATTTTCTACTTCCACAAGTTGGTACCTCGGAAACAGCTTCTCGAGGTGATGAAAATCGCTCTCCACACATTTTTTTTTTGACATTCGAGAACAAAAAGAAGTTGTTAAGCGATAAATCAGGTGAATACGAGCCACGAGACATTAATTTGATGTTCCTCTCCACCAAATAGTCAATTGTTTGATGCACTGTGTAAAAAAAGCTGGCATTGTTATGATGAAGAATGACACGACGTTTTCAAATGTCTTTCCCGATTTCATCGATGACTTCTGACAAACAAATTGTTGTATACCATTCAGCATTAACTGTTCTTCGATTCTCTAAAGCAATGGTTGCAACATGTCCAGTATAACCAAAGAAACAAGCGATCATTTTCTTGGAAGTACTTCACAAACGAACCACTTTTAGTGGAATCGGTTTATCTTGGAACGCCCAAACCGGCTCGTATGAAATATATCCAAGTTTCGTCTCTTGTTACGATGTTGTATACAGATTTTCCATGTCCTCGTCGAATTTTTTTAAGCATTTCCTCACATCAATTGACACGAGCGTGTTTTTTTAGCTTCAGCCAAATTATGCGAAATCTATCGGGAACAGATTTTTTTGCACAGCTAAATGTTAATGCAAAACCGAATGTACTTGATATGCCTAAGGATGCCTCTACGTCACGATAAGAGACATACCGATCCTCTACATTTGTGTTGCGTACAGCATCGATGTTTTTTGGAACAACGGCCGATTTTGGTCGACCTTCACAGCGTGGGTCCGCTGACGGAAGCACGACCAGCCCCTTCTGATGGTGATTCATTACCAAAAGTTGAACGAAGCGATTCGAGGCATTATTGTTGAGTTAGGCCTTTACTAAAATCGTCAACAATCATCCAACGAAAATCTTCACGTGAAATTTCCATTCGTTCCAAAACTGTTTTTTTTTTAACGCTTACTGGAAACAAACTACTAAGCCAGTTTTCTGAGCTGTCACTGTTTTAACAATAACAAATGTCAAATTTTACAGCAATGGTAATGTCACATGTCAATAGCACCATCTATTGATCGTTTGTAAAAACTTAACAAGCTGCCCTCGTATTCAGGTTATACGAGATCTAATGAATATCTATTGAATATTCAAACACACTCAATTTTTTATCAGTAAGGACGGATACTATTAGAAGGAATCATGCACTTTCCAAGTATTAACTATATTCATTCTGACAGATCGACTATTCGTCACCTTCGAACTTTTAATGACTACTCCAAGATCGCGTTCAATATGAAAATAAGCCTTCATTACAGTAGAGTTTTTAAGTATTTAATGCTTTTCAGTCTACGAAAGTAATACAAAAGTCAATAGCAGCTCTTCGCCTAGAACTCACCCGTTCGTAAAGTACACACTTTCACTTCTACTACTCTATGTAGACATCTAATGTAACAAGCATCATAAAGCGGCTGAGATACAGTCGGGCAAGTAAGGACGTGTTGCCTATAACTTCGGTAAGAGAAATTCTTTTTTTTTTTTTGAAGTTATTGTTGGCACCAGTGCATACACTGCTTCGTGGAAAGAGATTCATTTCTAACTTTATTTATGGTTAAATAGTGCATTATCGAACATGAGTGTTGCATACACTTCGCGTTTCGAGGCTGCGTTCCTATATAATCATCCAAAAGGTTCGAAAATTACACATACGGCTGCTTATAAGTATATGGGCGAGTTAGCAAGTGTGGTGAAACGATACTCTCAGTTAAGAGATGTTGATGATTTACCCGAACTTGGTTTGAGAGGAACAGTGTCGGGCAACGACGAAAAAATGATTATTAACATGTTAAACACCCTGTGAAGATCCATGTTTAGGGATGTCTTTCGAAAAAAGGTTTTGAGAGACCTTTCAACTTTATCTACAATTTGAACGCGGAAAAATGCTCCAGATTTACAAGAAGGCATTAGTGCCCACTACCAAATGGTCGTTTGTCGATAAAAATGAGGAGTGGGTTCTTCAAGAGGATAACGACCCCAATCCTTCCTTCCTGATCGCGCTTCGATTCGTCGCGACCTCTCGTGCAACCGTCCTTGCCACGCTCCTCTACTCCTCACGGTCCTCCGCTGTGTGCATGACGTCATTAGAGGACATATTTATTAAACTCTTTATTTGGTCCATGTAGCTATTTGGTTATCGACCTCTCTTTCGTTTGCCCTCTACTTTTCCCTGAATGACGAGTTTTTCGATGCCATCTCGTCTAACAAAGGGACCACAAAATTTGAGAATTTGCCTTTGAATAGTTGAGAGCAGGAGTTCGTTTACTTCGAGCCCTAATGCCTTTAGAATGGAGTCGCTTGTTCGTCTTGCTGTCCATTGGATCCTCTTCATTCTTCGGTGACATGCAGCGTTAATGGTCCAGGATTCTGATCCATAGGTGGCGCTGGGAAATATCAGGATTTGAACCAATAACCTTTTTGTTTGTTTTCCGATGTGCAAATCCTTCCATATCCTGGTCAGACTCGATAGTGCAGTCTTGGCCATGCCGATTCTCTTTCACAGTCCCCTTTATTAGAGATGCGCACACCAACATAAATTAGGACTTCTTTCTCCTCGATGCTGCGTAGTGTATGAAAACGACTAGGTATTATTCCCTACGTATCTACCATCATTATAAGGCTTTTTGCGCGTTTAAGCTTCAAACCGGCCTCCATGCTGAATCTCTCTGCGCGCTGGAGCAGGTCTGTCATCTCTTCTTCTGCAGATGCCAGAAGACACAACCCTGTTTGACTCCCTTCCTAACTTGAAAAGGCTGAGACAAGTCACCGTCGATTCTGACATAAGCTTCGTTACTCAAGTATAGAGTCTTGATCAACTGTATCAGACGTCCCGGGTACTGACATCTCCTGCAACACTCTCCACAAGTTGTTCCAGTCAACACTGTCAAAGGCAACAACTCCAAACATCGGAGTAAAACGCGTAACCAGTGGAAAGGGGAATCTGGTATCGTCACACTAGATTGGCCATCCCAGTCGCCCGATATAAACCCAACACGTGATCATACATCCAGCAGAAGCTTCGTAGTAAAAAGGTGTACATAGTGAAGCAGCTGTTACGGCAAATTTGGACAATTGGAAAGTGGAAGAATACGAGGAAAATCTCGTCGAACGTATGCCCCGAAGATGCCAGGCGATCATCGACGCTGATGGGGTCTGGACGAACTACTGAATCATTAGTATTTTAATGGCAATCCTTTATCGTCAAATGATGTAAAAAACTTTTAAATAAAAACGTTTTGCAATGAATAGTGCGAGACGCGTTCTTACTTGACCGAGTGTAATCCCAATAAGTTTCGTTTCTTTTTGGACAACCGGTGTCAGTTTGTCAAAATTATACATATTTATTACTCCACTCTTTAAAAATTTGTTTAACTACACAAGTCTCTACTCAAATAAAGTCGAAATATGGGCTCGAATGCAAGAGTTCGCTATATATCCGTAATACTTTACCCACGATTCGTGCATGATCATCCTCTTATTAAAAAATTTATAACATCTATACCGCCAAGATAAGATAAAATAGGTCCCGAGAGCAGCATTTTCCTCCGAAATTCAAGTACAAAAATAAAACCGGAGAAAATAAAAGTAACTTTATATTTTCGCAAAAAATATAATTTCTACCTCATATAATGATATAACTTGAATTTTCTCCTTGGAAAAGTCAATATTAAAACACTATTTTCAAAAACATTTACTGAAAGACCAAAATTATGAAAATATAGATTAAAAATATTTTCAGAATTTGTTCGCATATAACTTCTCGGAGTCCTTCGAACTACTATACGTAGCCTTTAGTCTGTTTTTCTTTCTTCTTTCTGCGAGAGTCCAGCTAATTACACAGATATACAGAAAAAAAAATCTTTTAAGTGAGACACGTGTTTTCTTAGTATTTTTTTATGTCGAGTCCAAAAAAAAAATCATAAAAAAAGACATCCACCGTGAGGTTTATCCAGAAAACACACTTAAAGTTGCCAAAACTGTGAAATTGAAAAAAATACATTTTAATACATAATGTTAAACTGTATAATCATTAAAATTATACTTAGTTGGGAATGTGGAATCTTTGGCACAATGATACTACTCAGTATATATCACCACTACACCAAACACTTTATTTTTGCACTCGACGCGCGTTTCGCTAACCATGTTAGCTTCATCAGGAGCGATGATTGACTGATCAAGTCAATCATCGCTCCTGATGAAGCTAACATGGTTAGCGAAACGCGCGTCGAGTGCAAAAATAAAGTGTTTGGTGTAGTGGTGATATATACCGAGTAGTATTAAAATTATAGAAAACAACTATTATTTCGGACATCTTTAAATATTCTGAATCTATATTTAAGATAAAAACCTAAAAATATTAGGTTTTAGCGTTCATGTTCATGTTCAACAAAAAACACGCATACACCTTTAACTACGCTACGTAGCAAAATGCTGTTTAAAATAAATATGTGTAACCTCTAAATTAAAAAAAATATTTTTAATTGTTATTAATATTGAACAAAACTAATATTTCCAGTGTTTTTTGAAGTTCTTACTCCTGACTTGACATAAGAAATAATTTTTTATGTTCAGTTTCAACAAAAAACTCGCTTTTAATACTTACAAGGGTGCTATGTGATTGGTAAAATGCTTTTTTAAGTAAATAAATTCAACAGCTAAACAAGATTTTTTTTCGAACAAAACTATCATCTCTAGTAGTTTTTTTAAGTTTCAAATTTGAATTTAATATCAAAGCATGAAGAATGGTGTTTAGTGTTGAAAAAAAATATCCATTTATTATTTAGGTTGTAAAACGCAGTCTAATGCTGACAGTTTTAGAAGTCAATTTTGTGGATAGATTGATTGATTTAGTGAATATGGGGGAGTGTGTGAGTGGGTGAGTGAGGTAGTGATTGAGTGAGTGAGTGAGTGAGCGAGTGAATGAGTGTAGAAGTGAGTGAATGAGCAAATGATTGAATGATTTAGTATGAATATTACATTTCTAAAATATTTTTTTACTAAGTATGGGTTGCATATATTTATTTTAAACAGCATTTTGCTATGTAGCTTAATTAAAGGTGGTGTATGTGTATTCTTTGTTAAACATGAACACTAAAACCTAATATTCTTAAGTTTTTATGATAAATATAGATTTAGAACATTCAAACGTGTCCGAAATAATAGTTTTATTCCATAATTTTAATGATTATACAGGGTGAGTCAACAATAGAGTTAAGTTCAATATCTCATTTGTTTCGGGAATGACGAAAAAATGTTAAATACAATAGTTTTAGGGAATGTTAAGGTGCACAGTTTAAAATTATTTTTGAGTATACAGGGTACTTCAAAAAAGTGTGGCCGATATAACATATTTTTTTAAATAGAACATCCTATTTTCTAATCTATTTTTTAAATTCTGCGTAAAATTTTATAACTTTTTTATTAATAATGTTATATACCTAAACCTAGTAGTTTGTCTAATTTTTTAAAAAAAAAAAATACTAGTTTTCAGTTCTGTAAAAAATTGCCGGTAGCACCATTGTTCCTGAAGGTTGATACTCATAATTGGTACGAGCGTTCTATAGAGATGAAAAAAAAAATATATATATGTAAAGAAATTTGAGTTAGATACTGCAGGGTGTTCAAAATAAATTTATGTATTTCGACTATTTTAAATTGAAAAATGTCAATTTTTTTTAAATGGCACACCCTGTATATTATTATTTTTTCTGATAGATTTTATAAAACTCTCCAACTTTTATTAAGTATGTCATATACCTATTTCTAATAGTTTCCGATTTATTTTGAATTGTTCAATGTTTACCGTTGTTTTTCAATACACTTACGCTATAACATCATAGTTGCCAAGACAAAACAAAAATGTAGGCCTTGTCAAATTTTGACATGTCTATTAAGCAAGTAAAAATAGTTTAATTTGTTGTAGTAAGTGGCGTATAAAGGTAATAGTTACGGATTTTCCTAAAAATGAATTAATTGATTTGGTTTATATACTGGACGAGGCAGGAAAAAATTGTCTTTTGGCAGTAAGGCTTTACGGAGCGAAGTACCCTAATAGACGTATACCATCAAGGAAATATTTTCAGTACTTAATGGAACGGTTAGATAGTAGTGGTAGCGTTGAGTATACGAAACAGAACGTATTAAACCAGAATGAGGAAAAAGAAATGGAGATTTTACTTTATGTTGAAGATAATCCCCAGGTCAGCAGCGGTCAACTAGCTGACTTATCTGACACATCCCAATCCACGGCTAATCGCACCACGAGAAAATACAACTATCATCCCTTTCATATGGAACTACACCAAGAACTTCAAGACCGTGATTTTGAACTACGAGTAGTAAACTTTTGTACCACCATGAATGGAGCAATAGAGGCCGATCCAAATTTTTTATCCAAAATAATGTTTTCTGATGAAGCTACTTTTCGCAGTTGGAGCAATTAACGGTCATAACATGCATTATTACTCAACAGTTTATCCATTTTGGGTCCGGAAGTTCAAAACCAAAACCACTGATCGCTTAATGTATGGTGTGGAATATTAAATTTTCGAATTATTGGTCCATATTTTTTTCCGCGAAACCGCTTAACGGCCTAGATATCTAAATTTTTTGCAAAACGAATTACCCCAGCTTTTTAAAGAAGTTGATAACTTTGAAAGGGAACAAATGTGGATTCAACAAAACGGAGCTCCTGCTCATTACCACCGGCAAGTTCGGGAATTTTTAAACGAACGTTACCCACAAAAATGAATCGGTAGAGATGGATTCATTCAGTGGCTCCTCGATCATGTGACTTAACACCTTTAGACTTCTTTTTAGGGGCTACATTAAAGATCGTGTTTATGGTGAATCCCCCTACAACACCAGTAGATATGGAAAATGGAATACGGGATGCGTGCAGGACAATAATGCACTTGGAAAGTGAAGGAAAATGTGGTAAAATGACTAAACTTGTGTATTCAAGTAGACGGGCATATTTTTGAACATTTATTAAGTCATAACAATTAATCATTAGGTAAGTTAACCTATGTTAATATTATTATTAACTATTTGTTTATGTTTTCACAATAACCTAAGTGTATCAAAAACAAGGGTAAAAGTTGAAAAATTCAAAATAAATCGAAAGCTATTAAAAATAGGTATATGACATACTTAATGAAAGTTGGTGGGTTTTGTAAAATCTATCAGAAAAAATAATAATATACAGGGTATGCCATTTAAAAAATTTGACATTTGTTAATTTAAAATAGTAGAAATGCATAAATTTATTTTGAACACCCTGTAGCATCTAACTCAAATTTCTTTACTTATATCTTTTTTTTCTTCTCTATAGAACGCTCGTACCAATTATGAGTGTTCTACCTTCAGAAACAATGGCGCTACTGGCAATTTCTTTACAAAACTGAAAACTAGTATTTTTAAAAAATATTGAAATATTACAAAAACTACTAGGTTTAGGTATACAACATTATTAACAAAAAAGTTATAAAATTTTACACAGAATTTAAAAATAAATGGATGGAAAGAGGATGTTCTATTTAAAAAAAAAACAAATGTTATTTCGGCCACACTTTTTTTGAAGTACCCTGTATACTCAAAAATAATTTTAAACTGTGCACCTTAACATTCCCTAAAACTATTGTATATAACATTTTTTCGTCATGCCTGAAACAAATGAGATAATAAACTTTACTCTATCGTTGACTCACCCTGTACAGTTGCACATTATTTATTAAAATGTATTTTTTTTTTCAATTTAATATTTTTTTCTGGCAACTTTAAGTGTGTTTTCTGAAAAAACCTCACGGTGGATGTTTTTTTTATGATTTTTTTAGATTCAGCATAAAAGAAACTCGTATCTCACTTAACAGACAGAGATTCTTTTTGTATACCTGTGTTATTTGATTCAGTATTCATTCGTCACCGATTCTTTGCTGACTGTCCTCTATTATGGTTTTTGCTTCTTACTAATACTTCGTTCCTAAATAAAGCACTCCATCTCGATTTGTTTGTGCAATTTTGCACAAACAACGATACCGAATTTAACAAAATTTCAATACATTTTTTCTTCTATTTTCTAGATGGAGTAGACGCAGTCGTCGCGGTACACAAAGCATTCACCACAGAGACGTCATCGATTACAGGACTGGCTACATAAGATCGCATTTTACGATCACCATCGGGTCGAGTGAGATGATCCAGCCACAGTCCCGACCGACCCTGTTCAGGGGCAAGAAGAATTCCTTAACTATTCCGGAGCCTACAGGCAGATCAAGTTTACCGGAAAATTTGATTGGATATAATGTGGACTATGTGTAGTCTATGTATGAAACAGTGTTAGGCAGAAAGGGAGAAATTTAGAAATTTAGGGAGTTGGAGCGCACCTTTTACAATCCTTCCTCTTACAGCCAGCTTCACTAAAAAGGACCGAGAAGTTAGTCCGGATCTAATTGCCGTTAAATCTTAAACTTCTGTCTGTTCTTTTTTTGACTATTGTGATATTTTGTATTGTAATTATTTCCAAATCCTAAACCTAACCTAAAAATCGAAAATTTAAACATTGGAACAGGTAAGAAATTTAAGAGTGTTTTTAATTTTATTATAATATTTCATTTTTATTGGTTTCATCGGAAATAAAAATGAGTTATCCAGTCTTGTACTGAAGCTCATCATCATCATCATTAACTTAGCTCTGTTATTTGCTTTTTGCATCCAATCGTGTCTCTCTAATATGTTTATGTCGTCCGGTCATCTTGTCTGCGGTCTACCTCTGCATCTTTTATGTTCTCTAAGCCTCCGACCAACCATACGGCGTATCCATCTGTTATCATTGATCCTTGCGATATGCCCCCGCCCAATTCCACCTTAATATACATATTCGTTGTATTACATCTGTCACTTTTGACCTTCTTCACATCTCGATGTGAAGAATACCATCTTGGAGTCTAATATTTAGTATTCTCCTCTCCATTGCTCTTTGGGTTACCTGGAGTTTATATATTATTCTTTTATTTAAAGCTCACGTTTTAATGCCATATGTTAATACCGGCAGTACATATTGATCGAATACTTCGGCTTTTATTGCATTTGGGATGTGGATTCTGACCTTCCGAACGCAGACCAAGCTAACGAAACACTTCTATCCAAGTCAGAGTTTAAATTATTTTTTGATATTTCGGTTTTTTTTGTCCTAAATATATGACTGTTTGTACCTTTTCTATTCTTTTCACCTTCCATTAATAGTCCCTAGATGTTATGTTCAGTTTCGTTGTTCAGATATTTTGGTTTTGCTGAAGTTTATTATTAGATCTATTTCTAAGGAGTTGTTATTTAATTCCATCAGCCTTTCTTGTAATTCTCTTTTATGTTGGGGATCAGCGTGACATCATCTGCGAATCTTAAGTGATTTAATCGTTCACCGTCTATTAGTATTCCTTTACTGAACTTCAACATATCGCACTGTTGCTGCAAAAGTGGCACAACTCAAAAAACTTAATTTTTGAGTCATCACCAGGAATGGGTATTCCGTTAGTCGTCAAAAGTTTATAAACTTTAGTTCATCAGTTGGCCCATAAATGGAATTGTGTCGTTTTTGCCGATTTAGTCATATTATGTTTATAATAGAGTGGTGATACATTTTTCAGTTGCACAATAAATGTGATGGTGTGTGTATCCTTTAAACAATGTACAGGGTATTATGTTGAGTTGTGTCACTTTTTGGTGATAAAACGGCAGTCTTTCATTGAAAATATTTAGCGTTGTGTCACTTCAGTTGATCAAGGTAAACTAAACTGAAACGAAGAAGTACAATCTAAAATCACTATGCGAGAAGAACATAATTCCAAAAAATATTATGACCAATTTTATAAAAATATTTTTAGAAACCTGTAAAAATATTCCTACAGTAGGTAACCTATTGCGTTCCATTTTACTTACATTTTTTACTTTGTACTTTACCTATTTCTTTGTACTTTTCTATTGCTACTTTTATTAAAAATAATTGTTAATTTTTTATTACTGACTTTCTTTATCTTCCTGAAATCAGGTCAGGGTATAAAAATCAATGTTTTTGTAATTAAGGAAAAAGTCACAAGACTAGAAATAAATAAATTTTGTTAGTCTAATTAATTCATTAAAAATGTTACAACTGAAAATAATTCAGTTCGTAGTGAGTCCGAACGAATTCAAAAACGTCACAAGTCAAAAGAAAGGTTTTTTAAGGCTACCCTGAAACAAAAAATTTTTATGATTATTTACAGAACCCTTTTAGAGATAATATTCTCTCTACTGCTTCTGTTCTTATTTTCTTTTAAAAGTTTTCTAATACTAGAAACGACTGTTTTTTTTCCTTTTCCTGAAAATTTAAGTTTGTTGAGTTGTGTCACTTTTCAAGCAACAGTGCGAAATATTTATTTAGCTTCCTAGTTATTTTATCAATTTGATGAATAAGGGTGTGCGAATCCAAATAGAAAAGAAGGGAAAAATAAACTGTAAAAATTGTTGTCGTACCATAGAACAATATGTATCTATTTTTTGTGAAAATGACAGCTGTCACAGAACTGAAATTCAGTTATGGTAGACTGGACATTTTCAACAATTATACAAGGTGTCCTACGCGACAATATTTATAATATAAAACAACTTGATAAATGAGACAAACCTGTATAACATATCAACTTACTAAAACGAAATTATTTCTTAAAAATTATATCATCTAAATGTGGGCTGTTACATCTCCGCTTCTGTACTAATCAAGGGATGAAGTTATTGATCACTGTTCTGAGCGTCGTTTCCACGATCGTTGCATTTCTGGGCGTATAGTTTCTTTTCGTTATTACAGGGACTAAGATTTGTTACAGTTGATCAAGGAAGAAGCTATTGCGTATTGTTCATTAAAAAATGTATTTATTTAAAACGGACCCCTAGGCAAATTTGGAGCACTTGATCGTTTGCGCAATGAGAGGTCGGGATTCTAGCCAACTGTCAATCGAACTTACTCCACATTTGCGTCGCATTTTAATGTCCTTCGTCGTCCCGATAAACGAATTAACATGTATAATAAAAGATTTTTTTAAATAATTCTAAGAATCTTATGAAACGTGAAATATCGTTTCCCAAAGAATTTCGCTTGTTTAGTCATTAATAATACATGTACCTATTCATTCTGATTCTAAGTAATTAAACACAAAAAATATCGATTTTGCTGTTTTTCAGGTGAAGATAATTAATTTTATTTTTACCAACAAGAAACTAGTTATCCATTTTATTTTTAATAATAGAACTTTCTTTTTTTTGAGTAAAACTTTTTCTTTATAAGCAGTTGTAACCTCCCGAAATAATTAATTGTATAAGTGCCCTCAAAATAATAAACTAGTAATTTACAATCTAAGTACAGTCTGTCAAGTAAGAACGGGACCATTCGCATTCTTGAAAAAATGTATATCGAGAACATTTTTGCCATCAATGTATTCTTTAGTGTGCTAACAACGGTGTAATTAGTAAGTTGTCTAATCGCCTGCTGCATCAATAATCACCCGACATCTTCGAGGCATGCTGTCGACGAGATTTTCTGCATACTCTGCAAATTTTTCGAATCTCGCGAGACAACCAAGTCAAAGTCCCTCAGCGTCTTTTCTTTGAGCTTTCTCTTTACAAGAGGCCAAACGCTTTCAAAGGGTTGGCGTCCGGTGTTTGTGAGGGTCACTCTAGTACAGGGGTCGGCTACCTATGGCACGCGTGCCATCTCTGCACGCCAAGCAATTTTGAATGGCACGCGTACCTATTCAAAGTTTACACATTAATTCTGTAATCTGTGACATGTTTCGAAATTAAGTAAATAATCGAAGACAGTATTACTTTAACGATACAAACAAAAACGATATAATATATAGGTCACTAGGTATTATTACCAAAAACTACAAAATATATATTTTGTAATTTATAATTTTACTGAATGCATTGGTTTGGCTTTAATTTCGGCAAGTATTAAAGACGGCAAGCCTCAAAATATAAGCCTAGGCAAAAACACAAATAAACGTACTCAATTCAGATCAAAAGAGCCGCTATAAGGCGGTTTTTGTTTGACTTGACTTCAATCGTTCCCACGCGCACCGCAACTTTTTTTATATTGCCGAACTTTAGTTTTTGTTAGATTTAACTTCTAGGCGGCCCTTTGATTGTAATGGGCGCGTTGTAGATAATAATTTTTGTTCTAAGAAATTTAATAAACGTAATTATTGGAATTTTCTAGAAACATTATTTTTCTATGTATAGCAAGCGGCTACACGTTTGGATCATTTAGTATAGAAGTAACATCCGTTCCAGTCAATAGTCGTCGAAAAGTTTAAAAATTAAAATTACGTTGCGTTATGGCCGCTGAATGCAGTTTCAAAATTGCACAATCGTTGGCACAAAAAGGTAGGCCGTTCACTGACGGAGAATTTATGAAGCAAACGTTTTTGAGTACTGGCGAGATTTTATTCGACGACTTGCCCAATAAGGATACAATATTGGCATCAGCGCGGACCATCGAGAGACGAATTACCGAAATGACACAAAATGTCGAAAAACAGCAGAGAGATGCTATCAAACGGAGTTTTGTATTTAGTGTAGGATTCGATGAAAGTGTCGATATTAATGGCATTGCCCGTCTGACAATCGTTGCGCGATACTTCGATGATGGCAGTGTGTATGAAGAGCTGATTTGTCTGCTCCGATTGCAGGGAACTACAAGAGAAGAAGATATATTTTCAGAATTCGTTAAACATTTTGAAAAGCGGAACATTGATTTAAATAAAATTTTTTGCATAACGACAGATGGCGCTCCTGCTATGATTGGGAGACATAAAGGATTTGTTTCCCTTCTTATTGAACGCATGGGTCGATCAGTTTTGAATTTTCATTGTATAATTCACTAAGAGAGTTTGTGCTCTAAAATCTCCGCTTCAGGGTGGTTAAAATAATTAACTACATTGTCGGTCGTTTCTTCACTGACCCATAGACAATTTAAGGCGTTTCTGCAGGAATTAGAAAGTGCATATTCAGATATACCATTGCACAATAATGTGCGCTGGCTCAGCCGTGGTAAAGTGCTCTCTAGATTTGTGCAATGTCTGGGCGAAATTAAATCGTTCTTGTTGGAAAAAAAATCAAGTGGATGCTTATCCTGAACTAGAAGATAAGAACTGGATCTGTATGTTAATGTTTCTTACTGATATTACAAACCATCTCAGTGAACTCAACTTAAAGTTACTAGGTTAAGGCAAAACAGTTCTAGATTTATACGAATCCTGGAAATCATTCAAATTAATAATAGATTTATTTATCAACGATATTACTACAAACACATATAAATATTTTCCAATTTAAAAACTTATATATCCAGTGTCGACGATGGTGCACTAATAGACGAAATTCTTAAATATATGACTAATTTAAAAGAGGAGTTTATCGAGAGGGTCAGGATTTTGATAAACATGGTCCTATGTTCGCTTTTTTAATCAAACCAGATTTAATGGATTTTTCCAGCAGTTGCTTTGACATATCTCTTTTCTCATGGATGGATATTAATGATTTTGATCTTCAATACATTGAATTTAAAAGCTCTGAGTTATGGAACACGAAATTTGTAGAATTAAGAAGGGTATTAGAAGGTGACTGCCAGAACCATTCAAACGAGATACTCAGTTGTTGGATGAGTTTACCAGAGAAATTTATTTGTCTTAAGAAAGTAGCGTTTGCCATGCTTACAGCTTTCGGATCATCCTATATCTGTGAACAACTCTTTTCCCATATGAGAGTGATTTTAAACCCGTACCGAAGCAACTCGGAAGCATGTGTGACACTGAAAATAACCAGACATGAACCGGATAATCAGAAAACTCCCTAAAGAACTTCAAGCACAGGGTTCACACTAGGTCCTAGGACTAGTATAATAAAATTATTTGTTAAATGTTAAAATTTTTTTGTAATTAAACCTTCTAAAAGCAATATTTAAGTTAATTTAAGTTAATTTTTGTTAATTTTAGTTGTAGTAAGTACCTATGTCGGCACGCAAAATGTTGTATGGATGAAAACTGGCACCCCCTTAGTTAAAAGGTTGCCGACCCCTGCTTTAGGATCTTATCGTTGGCTCAAGCAAGCCGCTTCGCGACGTGATTTTCGCCGAGCAAGGGTTTCTCCAACGTGCTTCACAATTTGACATCACAAGCATGAAAATGTTGTCTAATGGTCTCGTGGAGCATATTCAAACCCGATTTTCTTAATTTTGCCGCTCCTTGATGCAGCGGCAATTTCGGATCCGTGAAAACACAGACACGATTCGTTTTTCGAGTTACGGAATGACTTTGCCTCCCGAGCCACGCTTGTAAGTCTTCGACATTTTTCGTCTCGTTAAAACGATTTACCCACTTCTTCACAAACGGTACCGACTTTTTAATATATTTAGCGACCCCGCAATGTGTCATTTTAGGTTCTTTTAGATGGGAATAAAGAAAGACTGCCTCGAACCGACTCGCAAACAAATGACTCATTTTGGATTTTACTTGATTTCGACGAAAGTTCGCAATCGATTAATACTTTTACTAAAAAGGTTCCCCCTACCGATTTTTTGTTGAATCGCTAGAATCGCATCTACCAAAAAATGAATGATCGCGGACACGTTCTTACTTGATAAACTGTATCAGCAACATCTAGATCGTCAGCTCACTACATTTAGCGAAAGACATGCAAGAAACTTAACGAAGCTAATAAACTTTCTTAAAAGGGCGCCGCTCAAGTAACCAAGAAAGGGGAGTACAATAAGCCAAGAGGCTGCAGTGCACAATTAGGCACAATTTCCTACCCCCGCTTGCAAACCACCAAACTAACTACCTTCTGCGTCAACGTTATTCGGATACCGCGTTAAACTGTATATCCCGTCTGAGTGACATTACCCAAACATTAAATAAGGTTCGCCAAAAGGGGCCTTTGATCTATTTGTTTAGTAATAAGCCTCTCCATACCACACTATACCATAGTAAGGTAAAAAATAGTACCTCAACTTGAATAAAAAAATATTATTATGCGTCACTAATTCTTGTGCCAAAACAGTAAAGACAATAGCAAAAATTGTTATTTCAAATGAAAGAAATACACGAAAAACTGTGAAACTCTAACGTGCAAAAATTATGAAACAATTTAAAATTTTGCCGGCATTCAGCCTGTAATAATATCAGTTAATCATAATCAAGTCATCAAAACCAAATATATTAAAAGAGAAATTGTAATCACCCACCCAGTAATAAACACGGAGTTAAAAAAATAACACCCTTTGGTGCGCTCAATTTTTAAAAAAAATCACCCTTGTAGATAATCAATGTTTTTACGTTTTTACGTGCTTATACTTAGTAGTAATTGTTATGTAGATACTGTAAATACTGGTATAAAAATAGACTGTTAGATGTAAATAGGACATATAAAACAAATAAGTGTTTAATAAAACTTTACCTGAGCATAAAACTTGTTTTATTGAATAAATGACAAGAGTATTTATCCTAATTATTAATATTACCATTGCTAATACAACATTAAATAGAAATTATAATCTCTTGGCGCGTTGGCGAAGGTGCCGACTTAAAAACTTTTAATATCAGTGAAACTCTATTAATGTCTATATCAGTGATTCCCAAAGTGGTTCAGGTGGACCCCCCAGGGGGCCACGGGAGACTCGATGGGGGGTCTACGTTGGCGTGAAAAAAAATGGGGGTTCACAAATTGTAAGTGGGGGTCCACGAAAATTTATCTGGTTTCGATAATAAAGAACAAAAATGTTGGCTTGGCTTTACCTCTCGATGTAGGCAGATAATACACTACTCAAAAAAATTAAGGGAGCGAAAAAAAAATTCCAAATTTTTCGGTCATTTTTGACAGGCTGTATTTCGGTGAAAAATGGTCGCATTGAGACTTTAAAAAAAAAAAGCATTTTGAAGCTTTAAGATTCTAATTTTCAGACTTTTGGCTAAAATTTTTTAGGAGCTACGGTTCTCATGCAATCCTAACAGATAGCGCAAAAAAATAATATTGCAAATATTTTGCTTTTTTTTTGGTCCACGGGCTTGAAAAAAAAATTTTCAGTTAGGCCGGCATATGGATCAGATAGCCTGTTTATTTAGCATTAATTTCCTTGTTTTAAAACCTCCCTTAATTTTTTCGAGTAGTGTATTTTAAGAAGGTCAGCGACTGTTACTTGTAAAAACTTGCATATTCGATATTCAGTACAACACGTGTCGAGACTTGCAAAGCGCCACCCGCCCGCCCGCAACGCAACCCGTTCAGACGTGCAAAGGGACGAAATACGACTTGTGCTGTGCTTGCAGTCTTGCATGGACTTGTTTGATTTTTCACCAATATAAATAAGAATGCCAAGGACAAACGTTACTCATTTGTTTCCGGAATTTTGAAAAGAAAAGTGTGAGTGAATCGATGTCAGTGTTTGCCAGTGCCGGAAAAAGTAAGTACCAGCCTATTTGTTATTCATACTTTTATTTTATATTGTAATAATATTATATTTGTTATGTTTGCGTGTAGTAGGTACGTAATAAAAATTAAATACTGAACAGGGCCATTATTCGATACTTCTATAAAAGAACAGAAACCCGAGAAAGATTGAACTTTTAGTACTTTTTATTATAAAATTATTTATTTACCCGACTGTGATAATTCACTAAACGAGGGATATATGATTGACCTGCATGTTTGTACATATTTCAGTGCCCTCGTAGTTGCTAATGCTAAATGATTAAAAATATTTTCATAAATTGTACGTGTCTTTATGCACCACTCGTAACGTAGATCAAAGTAATAAATAAATCATTAAAATCGTGGAGTTTTGATATCAAAATATTCTGTAAAAGTATTGTCTCTCGAATTTACAGAAATGTATCAAAATATAATTAATCAAAAAATATTTTATATTACATTAAAATAGGTTCAGCCGTTTTGTGAAAAACCTCTATATGGGTCTTAGCAGTTTATTGCTTTTAATAATTAAAATCAGTTTTGCCGCCGGCATTTTGGTTTTTTCATTGCAATAATTAATTAATCCTATTTTATTCTGTTAAAATAGCCATATCCTGTTAAAGTCGCCTTATGATTGCTAAAACGAACATTTTTTTCTTTACAGGTAGGTAACTGATACGAAACATGGCTGAATCTAAGAAGAAATGTCGACAGTACAGTGTTGATTATTTGAAATTTGGTTTTCTTTTATCAAAGGCAGACAAATGAATGCCCCATATGCCTTTTATGCAACAAAGTTTTGAGCAATGACTCTATGAAACCATCGAAGCTCGAAGATCATCTAAGAAGGTTAGTTCAGGTTCCTTCAAATATTGAAGGAAAAATATGAAAAGAGACCCACCGTGCACAGTATGTTCGCTTCAACGTCTCAAAGTAACGATGATGGCTTGCGGGCATCTTACAATATATCATTGCTTATAGCGAAATCTGGAAAACCGCACACCATCGCTGTTGAAGAGGTTTTAAAAACTGTTCTGCACAAACCTCCATTTGACATACTTGAAAGAATTCCTTTGAGTAACAACACTGTACAAAGATGTATTGATGAAATGAGCTCTGATATTGAAAGCTTCTTGTGTAATTATCTGCAAACAACTCATTTTTTTTATTCAACTGGACGAGTCAACTTTACCTGGTAATGAAGCATTTAAAAGAAAACCTGATCAAATTGAAAGCAGACATCGCGTATTTGACAGATTTGTTCAAAAAATTTAATGACATTACCTTGCAGTTACAAGGGGACAGCCTAAATTTAATAAAAACAAAGGGTGTAATTTCGGCTTTTCTCGGAAAATTGAAATTTATGAAGCAAAATATTAGTCGGCGTGAATTCTCCCAGTTTCCAAACTTGTCACAGGCAGAATGTCTCGAGGAGGATATTCAGACATACGTTCAACATTTAAATACCCTGAATGATGACTTCAAAAATAGATTTGAAGATATTCTGACGATGGAAATACCACCATGGATCATAAATCCATTTGATGAAACGGAAGTGGCGAATGTGGTATTACAAGAGGAGCTACTCGAGCTTAGCACTAATGAGGAGCTGAAGTTGAAATTTAAAAAAAGGCTATCAAACATTTTGGCTGCAGGCAGAAATACCCGAAAAATATCCTGGGCTGTGGGAAATTGCGAGAAAACTTTTGATAGCTTTTCCCTCGTCATACGTTGTCGAAAAAAGTTTTAGTGTCGTTACAAACCTATTAACAAAAAAAAGGAGCAGATTGAAAATCACAGAACGGGGAGATTTGCGGTTATTCCTTACAAAACTGAAGCCAAATATTGATAATTTGCTGTCAATCCATCAAGTACATCCCTCCCATTAAAATTATGACTATTTTTTTTTAATTGTTGACTTGCATTGTTGAAGTTACGGTACGTTATTCATGTTTAATTTTAATTCTATTAAATCTGTAATCATATTATTTTAATAAATAGAACACAAGAAAATATATTATTTTTCTTTTTATTTTTACCACTCCGAATTTAGGGTTGGAACTCAGCCACGACGCAAATTTCCATCGTTAGATCTAATCTTCACATTTTTTGACGAGTTTTGGGAATATGGTTGAAATGTAGCAGCACGGGGTCCACCGAAACCAGTAAAATTTCGAAAGGGGTCTACGAGAAAAAAAAGTTTGGGAACCTCTGGTCTATATGAATAAATAACAGTAGGGCACTGTAAAGTGTGTAAATTATTTTTACTTCCCCTGCTGAAGGGAAGTTTTGTACCCGGGAAAAAATTACTGTCCTAGAATTTCGCATTTCTTGACATGTCAAAGTCCCTAGATTGCGAAAACCCTAGCTCCTTATTTCCTTCGGTCTATTGATCTGCCAATCTGTTAATATAACAACTCTCCTGGAAACTTAAATATCAATTTTATACATATACAATCAGTCCAAAAAGTCTCCATACACCACCTGCTTTCTATGCTATATTTGTGTTATGTTTAACTAATTAATTGGAACTATAAGAAAACATGTTTAAATTAATATTTGAAACTTAACCAAAGACGATTAGTATTAAAAACAACTATGGAACATGTAATTTAGAAGTTACATCATTGTTATAAAAATGTAAACAAAATTAATGTGAAAAAAGTCTCCATACACTCAACAATTAACAATAATTATTTGGCAGAGTTTAACGGAAAATAACAACTTCGTTTAAACCAATATTTAGTGGGACCGCCATTGGCCTTGATAATCTCCCGCAACCTTTTTATCATGTTTGCAACCAGCTTTCTAGTAACTTCTGCTGGCATGTTGTCCCATTCGTTCAATATTCTGTGTTTTAGTTCTTTTCTATTTGAAACATTATGTTTGCGAACGCGCCGTTAAAGTTCCTCCCATAAATGCTCGATGGATCATCCATTCTCGCATCAAGTTTGCGGTATGTTTCGGATCATTGTTCTGTTGGTTGGACATTTTCTCTTAAATTGTCTCTCAAAATGCTCAGATAAACATGTTGATCCATGGTACCTTTAATAAAATGTAAATTTCCAACCCTTCCAGCGGACAAGCATCCCCAAAGCAGAACACTGCCACCCCCTTGTCTCACCATGGAAAAAATGTTTTTAATATCAAATGCAGTATTCTTCTTTCTCCAAACTTTAGTTCTGTCATCAGACCCAAAAAGATTAATTTTAGTTTCATCACAAAAGATTCCTAAAATTCAGGAGGTTTAGTAACGTATTGCGATTAGCTTCCGAAATTTACGGCTTCTTCCTGGTTGCACACCCCTTATAGCCTGCCCTGTGTAAAAAATTTCTCACTGTCTGTGAACAAACATTTTTCGAAAATAGTTCCCATACTTCTTTTTTTAATTTTGGTGCCTTTTCTTGGGATCTATAAGTATTTGGCTAACAATACTGGCCACGTGGAGTTAGTTTTCTTGGGACGATCGAAGCGTGGTCGAATTTTATAGGAACCCGTTGATTTATACTAGTTTACAATGTACTCAACAGTAGCATGCGACAATTTTCCTATATTTTTGTACGATTTTCCATCTTTACACAAATCAATTATGATCTTTCGAACTTGAAACGGAATTTTTCTCGCTCATTTTTAATACTACTTTGAAAACCCACTGCAAAATTACTAGCAACAAGTGACAGATTATAAAGCATGACCCATGTTTTCAGTTTAGCGAGCAATAGATAGCTTGATGAAACGCTGATTATAACGTGTTTTTTTTCAATGCAGTTCTTGAGTGTATGGAGACTTTTTCGACTTTAATTTTGTTTACTTTTTATAACAATGTTGTAACTTCTAAATAAAATGTTCCGTAATTGTTTTAATACTAATCCTCGTTGGTTAAGTTTCAAATATTATTATTTAAACATGTTTTCTCATAGTTCCAATTAATTAAACATAACAGAAAAATAGTATAGAAAGCAAGTGGTGTGTGGAGACTTTTTGGACTGACTGTATGAACATAAATTTTTTGTTGTATTGGGTCCATGGCTTGGCTTCTTTTGCGTCATTCGCCAACACAATTCTGATACGTGGTCTTGTTTATTACCATTTGGCTACTAGAATTACTTATAGCCACTGTATATCTGGTTAGAGAGTTAGTAGAGTAAATACAGCAGGTAGAACTAAACAAACTGCAAAGGAATGTTAGGATTATTTAAGGTAACATAAATTTTTATAATGGATTTTTTGAAAGCCTTTAAATTTAGGCAGTCAGAGGGTCATCTAGTATAACAAATAACAATTAATATGGAAAATTGCACACCGAGTTTTATTTCATCAAACTTAGCGATCCAACATTGCCAGATCTACTGTTAACTACCAAAATTAAGGAACGAAAGGCCCTAAATTTTGACGTCAACGTCCTTGTTAAATGACGTAACGTCACAAAAAAAATTAGCACACGTCTTTATTCTCCTCCTTCCTTAGCGGATAAGAGCAAGCAAGACAGAAATAAGGTTTTTATTAGTAGTGGAAAATTTCCTGCCAGCAATCGTCCTCGATGGCCTCATAACAAACAAAGAATTAAACGATATGACTCAACTTTATTAGATCAAAATATTGCAAAATAACGATGCAAAGGAAGACTTTCACTTCGGTTGTGGTTTGGCTGTGTTAAAGTGGCGCAAAAAAACGGTTAAAGATTGTTTTTCCGCGATGTTTTCGTAAGTTTTTACACACGTTATGGCGACGAGTCGACGAGACGTTCTGAAAACTTCAATGGATCCTTTGCCAAGTAGCAATGACCCTTTGAGGGAACTTTTTGAGGCCTGTAAAGTAGGAGATATTGCAAGAGTCAGGAAGTTAGTTACACCTACAACTGTTAATGCTAGAGATACAGCTGGGAGGAAATCGACTCCTTTACATTTTGCTGCTGGTAAGTTCGTTTTTAATTTTTATTTTTCAATAGTGTAGATAATTATTTAACGTATAAATTCAGTTCAAAAATACAGTTGTTGAAAGAACCACCTAGTTTTATTTGAAATGAAAATCGGAGCCTTTTTGGCTATATCATTGGACTCAAATTAACAAAAAGGCCAGTGGTATGTGCCATTTCCAAGGGTGGTTGCTGCACTATTTCTTTTTTTATTAGTTTTTTATCGCTGGAGGTAAAACTTGAAATTTTTTTAATAGCTCTTATGCTCAACCTAAAACTCCAAAGCTTTATCTTTATCTTCAGGGCTTTCGGACCATTGACTCCAAAATCTCTTTCCGCATGAACCATTTCAATTCACTTAAAATTATTCAGTGGAACATTCACAGTATAAAATCTAACAGAGATTCATTATTAAAGCTCGTATATGAGATCAATCCTGAAATAATATGCCTTACTGAGACATGGCTGAAGGCTGAGGACAATATTAAATATAATAAATATAGTTTTTTGCGAAAAGATAGAGATGATGGGAAAGGAGGAATTGCCTTTCTTGTGAAAGACAGCATTCCCTGGAAAGAAATCAAAACCCCTGCTGTTCAAGTTAACAAGAAGATTCAACATCTATGTATTGAAATTAATTCAATGTTCCTGCATAACATTTATATTCCTCCCAATATAATCCTCCCTAAAGATTATATTTACAACATCACTAGGAACACCTTATCAAATTTTCTCATCATGGGTGACCTCAATACTCAGCATATAATCGGGGGGTTCAGGAACCTCCAACCAAAATGGCTAAACCTTGTACGGAAACATAGAATACCTAAACCTTTTTCTTCTTAACAATGGTCAGCCCACCAGGCTAACGACCCCCAGCTAACACAAGAGCATTCCCGATATGGCCATTTGTAGCTCCTCAATGAGCCATAAAATTGTATACGAGGTCCTAGTCAACCACATAGGAATGAGCGACCACTTTCCTCCCCTCTGCCAGATAAATAGTACAGGATCCTTTGCCATTCAGACTCCAACGCCTGAGAGATTTAATTTCAAGAAAGCTAATTGGGAGTCCTTTTCCCACAATATTACGTGTCTGACAGAGAATCGAGTTATTGACAACTATGATACATTCTGTGACATAATCGGAGAGGCTGGTTCAGCTTCCATCCCTCTAGTAAAAGGATACAAAAATAAATGAAAAACCTGTTGGGATAGCGATTGTGACAGAGCCATACAAGGCAAAAGAGATTCCATAAAGGCTTATTTGACCTCTCCCACCTGGGAAAACTATGTTAACTTTAGGAAATCCATGGCAGCTTGCCGCAAAATCTTAAGAGGAAAAAGGAAACTGAGTTTCCAGATTTTTTGTGAAAACTTGTCCTCTCAGACCTCGATTGATAAAGTCTGGAAATCTGTTGAAAACTTTGCCAATTGATTCAAAGCATCCACCAATCAACGGCCATTAAATAACTCTATCTCTCAAGATTTACTAAACAATCTCACCCTTCCTCTCATAGATCTGATTAAAGTAACAACGGTAAACTTCTCACGGTTGAAAAGTAAGACCTTTTCAATCAATGAAATAAACAACTTTCTTCTAGACCGAAAAAACTCCTCTCCCGGTTTAGACAGAATTTCTTATTCTGTGATTAAGATTTGGATTTCAAAATGTTGAATTTCCCAACCAATAAGTATCACCAAGCTCTGGTAAACCCCGGAGAATTTCCCAAATCTTGGAAAACGGGATTAGTCATTATCATAATTAAAACCAATAAAGGCCCCTCCTTGGTTTCCTCCTACAGACCTATTACCTTAACTTCTTGTGTCGGCAAAATATTTGAGGGGATTATAAAGAATAGAATTGAATGGTTTATTGAGAACGAATCCAAACTAAACAACATACAAACAGCATTCCGAAAAGGAAAGGGAACTAATGATAACTTGATTATATTGACGGCTGAACTTAACAAAATTATATCCAACAATGAAAAAGGAATATTAGTTACCCTAGATATTAAGGGAGCCTATGACAGTGTAGATGTAAATATTTTATACAGAAAATTGGCCGAATTAGGAATACCCCAAGACATCTCTGAAATAATCAGATTTCTACATCGAGACGGAGAGCTTTACATTCTGGATAAGAAAGATTATAAATTCATTGGCTCACAAATGGCAAATAGAGGGGTTGCCCAAGGCTCTCCTCTGGCTCCTATACTATTTAACATTTATGTCAACTCCATAATAGAAGCCATCCCTACAAATATAACTGCCCTTCAATATGCTGACGACATCGCGATTGTAGCTAGGGAAACTAATATAGTAGAAATTACTGAAAGGATCAACCATTGTCTAGCAAACCTTCACAGGTGGGCAACTAATCACTGCCTGGAGTTTTCTCCAGCTAAGTCTTCGGCCATGTTTATTCAAAAAAAGCAGTACCAGACCAGACCTCCGAGACATCATTATTAACACCGAAACCATTCCCTGGAAAGACCACCTTTCTTACCTCGGGGTGATCTTCGATTCTCAGGTCACTTGGGATAAACAAATCAACTCAATGATTCAAAAGGCTAGCAAGGGTGTGAATATTATCAGATTTCTGTGTAGAACCTGGTGGGGAGCCCATCCGGCTACCTTGTTGACCTTTTACAATGCTTTTGTCAGATCTCACCTAGACTATGGCAGCCTTGTTTTACAAAAATGTGCCAAACGACTTCTTCAAAAACTAGATACCATTCAATACCAGGCTCTGAGAAGTTGCATGGGTATGATGAAATCAACCCCTATTAATGTTCTGCTGTCTGAAGCGGGGGAAATGCCTCTGGATCTATGCAGGATATGGTTATCTATAAAATTCCTCACCAAAGCAATAGCTTTAACAAACAATCCCTCTTTCAATCAGGCGCAAAGCATGTATATTAATTATAATGTTCGCTTCGATTTCTGGAAAAGGTACCAATCCTCACCAATAATCTAGGCCATGGATTTGTTACTCCCAGTTATTGAACATATTGAAAAATACAGGCATATTCCCTTCTTCCTCATGGAAATTGACGTCAAAACGGTTTGATTTCACCAATTCAATCTGCAGAAGGGAACGAATAACTCAATCGACTTTAAATTAATTATAGAAGATAAATTCAAATCAAGGACCCAAGTGTATACTGATGCCTCTATAGGGACCAATCACAAAATTGGAATTGGGTTGTTCTGCCCCAAACTCGATATAGAAAAATTCTCTGCCCTCCCTACCTATTTTTCCATCAACTCTGCAGAAGCAGAAGCTATTTTTAGGGCGTTGAAATTGGTTGAACATCATACAATCAAGAAATCTCTAATCCTCTCTGATAGCCTAGTTTCCTTGAAAAAAAATCCGAAAAGCAGGTCATGCGAAACAGGAAGCGACAATTATTAAAATCAGAAAGAAGTTAGGTGAATTAATCAATGACGGATATGATATTGAGTTGGCTTGAATTCCCAGCCATACGATGATACCGGGAAACGATAAAGCTGATCATCTAGCAAATATGGGGAGAGAATCACCTAACACTGAAAATATGAAGATGGATTATAGGGACTTCTTATCCATTTTCAAAGGCAAAATTTTTTGATAAGTACTTTTCGAGATAAGGCCTGGGACAGCGATTTTTCGCGATTTTTTAAAAATAATACAAAGAAAAGTGCGCGCAAGTATTACATTATATATACATTTTTTACTCGTGTTTTCACAAGCTTTCATTTGACACCACACTCGATGACCTAGTAAAAAAAATTTTTTTTTCACTTCCGATTTCACCCCCCAAAACTAACCCCTTAAGTCAAAATTTAACTCTCAAAACTACATGGCTCTGATGAGGCCATCAATTCCTATATTATTACCAAATTTCAACTTTCTATGTCAAATAGTTTCGGAGAAAATCGGGTCGGTGTGACAGACAGACAGACAGACACCAAAGTGATCTTATAAGTGTTCCGTATGGAACACTAAAAACCAGTCAAGTGCAAGTTGAACTTGCGCAATTAGTGTTCTGTACGTTGATTGCTTCTGAAATAAAAATTTTTGTTATGGAGGTATAAAATGATCAATAACTTCACAACCCGCCCGAACCTCTCCCCCCCCCCCCCCCCAAATGAGTTTTCAACAAAGTTTGTTTACAATCTTTACTGAAAGCTGATTACCTCGAAATTTTTATTTTTTTATATACCAGATAAATTATTAAAGGTAATCACTTTTCGTTCAATCTACACTCCGTGGAGAATATTCCAGAATTTTTTTTTTTCAAAATTTTTGGATCAGTTCTTTTCGAGATAGAGGGAGGACAGCGATTTTTCGCTATTTTTTAAAAATAATACAGAGCAGTGTGCGCATGTAAGACATTATATATATTTTTGAACTCGTGTTTTTACAAGCTTTCATTTGACACCCCATTCGATGACCTAGTAAAGAATTTTTCTTCTTTTTTGTTTTTTTTTATATACCAGATAAATTATTAAAGGTAATGTACTCGTGATAATTTTCGTTCAACCTACACCCCGTGGAGAATATTCCAGAATTTTTTCGAAATTTTTTGATCAGTACTTTTTGAAATAGACGAGGGAACAGCGATTTTTCGCCACCCCACTCGATGACCTGAACTACACGGCTCTGATGAGGTCATCAATTTCGGTATTAGTACCATATTTCAACTTTCTATATCAAATAGTTTTGGAGAAAATCGGATGTGACAGACGGACAAACAGACAGACAGTCACCGAAGTGATCTTATAAGTGTTTCGTACGGAACACTAAAAACTTATTTTCAATTTAATATAACTTTTAAATTTTAATAAAAAAAAAAAAAGTTTTTTTATAAAACTTATATATGATTTTTCCATTTATGACAAAAAAATTTTTAGTTCAAAACCCCAATTCATAATGTTTCTTGCAGGTTACGGCAGGAGAGATGTAGTAGAATTCCTACTTTCAGCTGGAGCTTCAATTCAAGCTCGTGATGATGGAGGCTTGCATCCTCTTCATAATGCTTGTTCTTTTGGACACGCAGATGTAGTTAGACTACTTTTAGAGGCTGGAGCAAGCCCTAATACTAGGGACAACTGGAATTACACCCCATTACATGAGGCTGCGATTAAGGGCAAAATTGATGTCTGTATTGGTAAGTCAAGAAAAAAGGTATTTTGAATGCCCAAAGTTGCTACCTTTTAAGTTTTTACAAAAACAATGAAAGAAAACATTTTTTTGGTACAAATCGTTTTTTGGTTTCTCAAAATATTCACTCTTAAGATTTAGTCACTTTTGCATGCATTCAAACCAATTCTCGAAACATTTTTTCCACTCTGAAGTTGCTACCTCAAAAACATAGATCTGTAAGGATTCAACAGCTTGAGGTGAACAAAAAGAGGTCATTAGGCGATAAATCAGGTCGAATCTTTTTAGCATTGCCTTACACTAATTGACACAAACCTGTTTTTGAGTTTCGGTCAGATTATGCGGAATCCATAGGGAACAGATCTTTTTCACAGCTGAATGTTTATGCAAAATTGAACGTACTGCATTCTTCGCTATGCCTAAGGATGCCTCTGCCTCACGGTAAATCACATGCCGATCCTCTTCAATCATGTTGTGCTCAGCATCGATGTTTTTTAGAACAACGACCAATTTTGGTCGACCTTCACGAAATTCGTCGCTGACGGAAGCATAACCATGTTGAAATTCTGCACACCAATTGTAAATAGTCTTTTCTGATGGTGATCCATTACCCAAAGTTGAACGATGCGATTCGAGGCATTATTGTTGAGTTATGCCTTTACTAAAATCATAAAAAAGTCATCCAACGAAAACCTTCATATGAAATTTCCATTTTTTCACAAAACTCTTTTTTTTATGCTTACTGTAAACAAACTATACTGCAAATTTCTGAGCTGCCACCATTTTAACAATAACACATGTCAAATTTTACAACAATGGTAATGTCACATCTCAATAGTGCCATCTATTGGTCGTTTGTAAAAGCTGAAAAGGCGGCCTTCATACTAACTAATAGAAATGATTGATTTTATAAGTCTATGCCTTATTTACTTCTTCAGCTAGATTTATATAGCAAAACTTGATATGATTAGTGGATCTGAGCTTTGAAATAATAGAGGGGGAATATTAGTGTGAAAAAAATTGTGGTATCATCTCAGACAATTGACAATTAACAATAGCAAGTCAAAAAAAAAAAAACCGGTCAAGTGCAAGTTGAACTTGCACAATAAGTGTTCCGTACGTTAATTGCTTTTAAAATAAAAGAAATTGTTACGGTGATATAAAATAATCAGTGACTTCACAAAACACACCCCAAATGAGTTTTCAACAAAGTTTGTTTCCAATCTTTACTGAAAACTGATGACCTTGAAATTTGTGTTTTTTTCTATAGCAGATAAATTATTAAAGGTAATGCACTCGTAATAATTTTCGTTCAATCTATACCCCGTGGAGAATATTCCAGAGTTTTTTTCAAAATTTTTTGATCAGTACTTTTCGAGATAAGGTAGGGGGACAGCGATTTTTCGCGATTTTTTTAAAAATAACACAAAGAAAAATGTGTGCAACTATTACATTATATATATATATATATATATACGAGGCTGGTTTGAAAAGTCCGTGCAAAAATAAAAACTACTTATGTGTTTGGGGTAAACCTTTTTTATTTTTCGACAGTCTTGCAAATATTTCTTTTTAATTATCATATTCATATGAGGTCCAAAGACTTTTGAGTGGTGGTTATATATATATATATATATATATATATATATATATATATATATATATATATATATATATATATATATATGTATATATGTATATATGTATATATATATATATATATATATATATATATATATATATATATATATATATATGTATACATATACGAGGCTGGTTTGAAAAGTCCGTGCAAAAATAAAAACTACTTATGTGTTTGGGGTAAACCTTTTTTATTTTTCGACATAATCTCCTTTTAGGCTTATACACTTCGTCCAACGATGTTCTAGTTTGTTGATCCCTTCCGAATAATAGGATTTGTCCAAGTCTGCAAAATATCCATTAGTGTCTGCAATCACCTCCTCGTTTGAATAAGATCTTTGTCCCGCCAGCCATTTCTTCAAATTGGGGAACAAATAGTAGTCCGAGGGAGCCAAGTTTGGAGAATAGGGGGGATGTGAAACGAGTTGGAATTCTATTTCCATTAATTTTGCGACCACAACTGCTGAGGTGTGTGCTGGTGCGTTGTCGTGATGGAAAAGGACTTTCTTGTGGGCCAATCGCGGGCGTTTTTCTTGCAGCTCGGTTTTCAAACGGTCCAATAACGATGAATAATATTCACCTGTAATAGTTTTACCCTTTTCCAGATAGTCGATGAGGATTATCCCTTGCGAATCCCAAAAGACGGTCGCCATAACCTTTCCGGCCGAAGGAACGGTCTTCGCCTTTTTTGGTGCAGATTCTCCCTTGGTAACCCATTGTTTAGATTGTTGTTTGGTCTCAGGAGTATAGTAATGTACCCATGTTTCGTCCACAGTGATGAAACGACGCTTAAAGTCCTCCGGATTCTTCTGGAACAGCTGCAAACCATCCTTGCAACACTTCACACGATTCCGTTTTTGGTCAAGCGTGAGCAATCGCGGCACCCATCTTGATAGTTTTCTCATGTCCAAATGTTTATGCAAAATATTATGTATCCGTTCAGTCGAGATGCCCACAGCACTAGCAATCTCACGCACCTTAACTCTTCTGTCATCCATCACCATATCATGGATTTGATCAATGATTTCTGGAGTCGTAACCTCCACAGGCCGCCCAGAACGTTCAGCGTCACTTGTGCCCATATGGCCAGTTCGAAAATTTTGAAACCACTTATAAACTGTTCTAATCGAAGGTGCAGAGTCACCATAATGTTTATCAAGCTTCTCTTTAGTCTCCTGAGGCGTTTTGCCTTTCATAAAGTAATGTTTATTCACCACACGAAATTCTTTTTCGTCCATTTCTTGAAAATCACTCGACTTCCGTGATTCACACGAATGCCAAATACAAAGAAATAGACCAATATGGCTGAAACTTGGTGTGCGTTCATTCAAGAGATGCTACTAACTAAACATGACCTCGATACGCGCCGGTGGTGCCATCTCTCGGACTTTGCACGGACTTTTCAAACCAGCCTCGTATATATATGTATATATATATATATATATATATATATATATATATATATATATATATATATATGTATACATATATACATATATATATACATATATATATATATATATATATATATATATATATATATATATATATATATATATATATACATACATACATACATACATACATACATATATATATATATATATATATATATATATATATATATATATATATATATATATATACATATATATATATATATATATATATATATATATATATATACATATATATATATATATATATATATATATATATATATACATATATATATATATATATATATATATATATATATATTACTCGTGTTTTCACAAGCTTTCATTTGACACCACACTTGATGACCAAGTAAAAAAATTTTTTTTTCACTTCCGATTTCACCCCTCAAAACTATCACCTTAAGTCAAAATTTAACTTTCAAAACTACACGGCTCTGATGAGGCCATCAATTCCTATATTAGTACCAAATTTCAACTTTCTATGTCAAATAGTTTCGGAGAAAATCGGGCGTGACAGACAGACAGACACCGAAGTGATCTTATAAGTGTTCCGTACGGAACACTAAAAATATCCTGATATATAACTAAATTTTAACAAGAAGTTTAGACTCGTTCTGGCCACCATGACCCTGATCAAAATGCAAAAATGTTTCATTTTTTCACTTCTTAAAATTTGAGAGTTCTTTATTTACCGACTTGGTTACAACTAATATTGATTTAGTGGTCATTTAATCTTTCTGTAAATAGGTCATTAGAACCCTTTACAGCTGATAAAACCTGCATGTCAATCACTAGAATTTTGAAAATTAAGGTACATCTAACATTTTTCCAGCTCTCCTTCAACACGGAGCTGATGTAAATATTCGTAATACCGAAGGAAAGACACCCTTAGAAGTGGCAGATCCTGCTACAAGACCTGTTCTAACTGGAGAGTATCGTAAGGTGAGTAAAATATAAGTAATAAGGTGATAATTTTGACAGCTTGTCTTTTAACTTAAAAAATAATGCCCCACTAATTGATATTGTCATACCGACTTGGCTTTTCGTTGTTTGTTTTAATTGCGCCATAAAATCATTTATCAGTGTTTATCTTGTTATTATAGTATTTTTAGATTTGATATGCAGATTGTTGTCATTATACACTGGTGATAGGCGATTTTAACGCCAAGATAGGCGGTCAGATTGACGCAAGTAAAAATAAAATAGGTAAATTCGATTTAGGTACAAGGAATGAACGCGGTTAATAAACTTCTTAGAATAACAGCAATTATTCGCTATGAACACCTTTTATTACAAAAAAAACCACATAGAAAATGGACATGGGTAAGTTCAATCGGAGTGGTAAAAAATGAGATAGACTATATATTATCATCAGAAAAAAATATAGTAAAGGATGTAACAGTTATAAATAGAATAAACACAACAAATGACCACAGAATAGTCCAAAGAGGAATGGAAGTAAACGAACGCATAGGAAGAAAAAAAATCATAACAAGAAAGAAACCAAAAAATTGATACACACATCTTACAAGTAAAGAAAGCAGAATACCAAAATGAAATAAGAAAAGAATTAACTAAAATTGATGACCTTGATAACAAAAACATAAATGAAATTAACGAAACACTGACGAATATCTTGGTGAAAACAAGAGAGCAAATAGCTAGAAAGAAGAGCAATAAAACAAAAATATGGAGCATAAAAATAGAAAAACTGTTTTAAAAAAGACGTAAACTGCTAGCCTAGGGAAAGAGAAATACTATTCAGCTTGTAGAAACTAACAAAACCTTTAAAAAGTCCATCAAAAAAGATAAAAGACAACAATTAGAGACAAAAATACAAAAAATTGTAGAACAGAACAAAAACATGAAAGCACTACGACAAAGCCTAGGCAAAAACTACAGTACGCAACTTAAAGGATGAAAATGGAGAAGATGTAAGAAATTGAGTAAAAATAACACACATGATTCAAACATACTATCAGAACTTGTATGAACAAAAAAACTGCCGACCAAATGATCTCAAAAAATGTCGAAATAAAAAGATAATCAATGTTAACTCAGAAGAAATACCAGAGATAACAGATGAAGAAATATTAATAACACTAAAAACTATGAAAAACAAAAAAACACCAGGACCTGATGGAGTATTAACAGGATTAATGAAAGAAGGAGGACACTTGGTGGTACAGGTGCTGAAACTCTTAGTCAAGAAATGTCTAGAAGAAGAGAGGATACCAGAAAATTGGAACACAACCTCAACAATTTTACTTTTTAAAAAAGGTGGTAAGACTAAGTTAGACAGTTACCGCCCAATATCGTTACTTTCGCAAATATACAAATTATTAATTAAGCCAATTAGTAGAACAGGCTGGCTTCAGGAAGAATTTTAGTACTTGTAATCATCTCCTAACTATCAGAACTTGAATAGAGAAAGCAACAGAATATAACTTAAAGTTGTACCTGGTATTTATAGATTATCAAAAGGCTTTTGATAGTATCGCGAGCTCGGTCGTCGAAAGAGCCTTGTATAGTAGCAGAATAGGTACACTCAACTTATAAGAACAATTTATAACAAGAATCAAATGATAGTGGAAACGGATAATAAAATAAATCTTATCCCTATCAAACGCTAGTAAGACATCATAAGGAGTTTTCAAGGAACTCGAATGGGAAAAAAAAGGGGATCAGTATAAATGGACAAAAGTTAAATCATCTGAGTTATGCTGATGATGTAGTGCTATCAGAAAATTTTGACGACATACAGGAAAAGATTACTGAACTGCAAAACAAATCAGAGGGAGTAGGGCTATTGCTGATTAGAGATAAGACAAAGGCTATGACTAACGAAGACAGTCCGCGAGACTTGAGAATAGAGGGCAAAATACCAACAAAAGAATTAATCTGAAACTAAGAAAGATTGTATTTGCTCAATATATTCTACTGGTTCTCACTTACTCGGCCCAGACATGGAGATTGACTAAAAAGATAATGGACCAACTGAGTAAAACACAGAGAGCAATGGAACGCCAGATGCTGAATATAAGATTACAAGACAGAATCAGAAACGAAAGTATAAGACAAAAGACCAAAGTGATAAATGTAAGAGAACAGGCAGCAGATTTGAAAGGGAGATGGGCAGGTACCACAATGAGACAATATGAGAGATGGAATAAAAGGATACAAGAATGGAGGCCATGGTTAAGACAAAGACCCAGAGGAAGGCCCCAAACAAGATGGAAAGAACGGCTGGTTTAGGATGGATCAGAAAGATGCAGAATCAAGAGGGATGGAAAAAGGAAGGGAAGGCCTATGTCCGACATTGAATGGAAGAATACTTATTAGATAGATAGGTAGATGCAGATTGACACCTTATAGTAAGGTTTGGGATGGCATTATTTAGAAGTATTACCTTATATACAGTCCCAACTCAAAGTATTGGTCCTCTAACAAAAACAGTACTTTATACGAGGCATGTTTTTTAAGTAAGTACCGTTTTGCGATTCCGCCGCCGCAGCGATACGGTCGGCGTTCCGCGCATGCGCGCTGGTAACTTACATCTCATGTCTACGCACTGACGCCATTACAGTCTGATTCTTCATTGTATACGTTGTTTACTGAGTGTTTAAGATGCCTCCGACAATCGTGAGTCCCGCCGATTGTGAAGTACGGGCTGTTATACGATTTCTTAGTGCTAAAGGCGTAAAACCGATCGATATTCATCGTGAGATCTGTGAAGTTTATGGACAAAACATTATGAGTGATGGAATGGTAAGGAAATGGGTGAGAGCATTTAAAGATGGCCGCACAAATGTGCATGATGAAGAACGGAGTGGGCGTCTTTCGGTCGTTAATGAAGGTTTGTTGCAGAAAGTGGACGAAAAGGTGAGAGAAAACAGACGCTTTACAATTTCATCATTGTGCGACTGCTTTCCTCAATATTCTCGTAGTGTTTTGTATCGCATTGTGACCGAGAACTTGAATTACCGGAAATTGTGTTCACGTTGGGTTCCAAAAATGTTGATGGATTTGCACAAAACCCAACGTTTAGGCAGTGCATTGACTTTCCTTGAGCGGTACCACAATGAAGGTGAACATTTTTTAGACCAAATTGTTACTGGTGACGAAACATGGGTGGCCTACGTCACACCAGAATCGAAACAACAATCCATGGAATGGCGACATTCATCATCACCCAAAAAAGTGAAGTTTAAGCAAACAATTTCTGCCCGCAAAATCATGTGCACAGTTTTTTGGGACAGAAAAGGAGTATTGCTAGTGGAGTTTCTGCCTCGTAATGAGACAATCAATGCAGCGTCTTATTGTGAGACATTGAACAATCTGCGTCGTGCAATCCAGAACAAAAGACGTGGCAAGTTGAGTAAGGGTATCGTTTTGCTGCATGACAATGCCCGTCCACATGTGGCTAATCGGACCAAAGATCTCATCAAATCTTTTAAAGGGGAAATTCTAGATCATCCTCCATACAGCCCTGATCTGGCGCCCAGCGACTACCATTTGTTCCTGCACTTGAAGAAGCACCTGGGTGGTCAGCGACTTCAAGACGATAACGACGTCAAAACATTTGTGATACAGTGGTTAACAAGTCAGGCTGCAGAATTTTATGAGGAGGGTATTCAAAAACTGGTGCCACGTTATGACAAGTGCCTCAATATTCACCGAAATTATGTAGAAAAGTAGATTAAGGTACAGGCTTTCATGTAAAAATAAAATTATAGCGATATCTTTGCACGTCTTTTTTTAATTCCAAAACGGTACTTACTTAAAAAACATGCCTCGTAGAATGTTGATAAATATGTATACCTTGGCAATAGAATAAAACTGGGCTATGAAAATCAAACAACTGAAATTTTTAGAAGAAAAAGATTAGCTTGGGTAGCATTTGGCAAAACGAGTAAAACGATAAACAATAATATCCCTAGGTACCTGTGGACTCGGCTCTTCGACCAGGGGATCTTGCCACTCCTAATTTACGGTGCCTAAACATTATCAAGCTGTAACTGAGGACAACATAACGTGCTATGGAACGACAAATACTGGATATATTTTTAAAAGATCATAAAAGCAACACTTATATTAGGTCAATCACTAAGGTCAGAGATGTAGCAGAGATGGTGGCTGAACTCAAATGGGGCTATACTGGTCATATTGCTAGATGTGCAGATGACAGATGGTCCCAATCTATATTGAAATACATGATGACATCAAACGAATGGCTGGGTTTATATGGATGAGACAGGCACAGAACCGTCAAAGCTAGAAAGATATGAGAGAATTTGACTATAATAATAATAATACTTTATTTGCATAATAACTTGTACAAATTATGTTAATCAAACCTAACCTGCACATCGTCTTTACTTCGTCAAATACAGTTGAAAATAAAATAATTATATATGTAAGTGAATTAAAAAAAACCGGTCAAGTGCAAGATGAACTTGCACAATTAGTGTTCCGTACGTTGACAAAACACACACCAATTGAGTTTTCAACAAAGTTTGTTTCCAATCTTTACTGAAAACTGGTGATCTTGAAATTTTGTTTTTTTTTATATACCAAATAAATTATTAAAGGTAATGCACTCATGATAATTTTCGTTCAATCTATACCCCGTGGAGAATATTCCAGAATTTTTTCAAAATTTTTTGATCAGTACTTTTCGAGATAAGGTAGGGGACAGCGATTTTTTAAAAGTAATACGAAGAAAAGTGTGCGCAATTATTACATTATATATATATATATATTTTTTACTCGTGTTTTTACAAGCTTTCATTTGACATCACACTCGATGACCTAGTAAAAAAAAATTTTTTCACTTCCGATTTCGCCCCTCAAAACGAACCCCTTAAGTCAAAATTTATGTTACGGTGGTATAAAACGATCAGTGACTTCACAAAACACACACCAAATGAGTTTTCAACAAAGTTTGTTTCTAATCTTTACTGAAATCTGATGACCTTGAAATTTTGTTTTTTTTTATATACCATATAAATTATTAAAGGTAATGCACTCGTGATAATTTTCGTTCAATCTACACCCCGTGGAGAATATTTCAGAATTTTTTCGAAATTTTTTGGTAAGTACTTTTCGAGATAACGCCCGGGACAGCGATTTTTCGCGAATTTTTAAAAATAATACAGAGAAAAGTGCGCGTAAGTATAATATTATATATATATTTTTTACTCGTGTTTTCACAAGCTTTCATTTGACACCACACTCGATGACCTAGTAAAAAATTTTTTTTTTCACTTCCGACTTCACCCCCCAAAACTAACCCCTTAAGTCAAAATTTAATTCTCAAAACTACATGGCTCTGATGAGGCCATCAATTCCTATATTATTACCAAATTTCACCTTTCTATGTCAAATAGTTTCGGAGAAAATCGGGTGTGACAGACAGACAGACAGACACCGAAGTGATCTTATAAGTGTTCCGTACGGAACACTAAAAATAATAATAAAATCGATAACTAAACAGACAATAATAAAAGATAATATACATATTCAAATTGCCCCAAAGTACTCGCTGTAATCGTACGGGCATATTGATATTAATAGTTTTTTTATTTCATGTTTAAATTTACGTGTGGATAGACTTTTGAAACCATCTGGAAGGTGGTTGTAAAATTTTACAGCAGAGACAATAAAACTCTTACGAGTTGCAGTCAGCCTGTGCCGAGGAATGATGATCTTATTTTTATTTCTTGTTTCATAATTGTGGATATCATCATGTGTTGTTAAGGAATCCAGGTTATTTTTAACAAAAGCCAGGCATTGGTAAATATACAATGCTGGCACTGTCATAATCTTTAATTGCCCAAAGTATTCTCGGCAAGATTGCCTTTGTGACACATTTACGATGACTCTTATAGCGCTCTTTTGCTGCTTAAAGATAACTGGCCAATCAACCGTATTTCCCCATAATAAAATTGCATAATTTAGTCGACTATGGAAAAGGCCCATGTAGGCAAGTTTCATAGTTTCCATTGTTGAGTAATGTTTTATTTTTCGGATGAAATAAATTACCTTTAATAGGCTTGAGCTGAGTTTTGCAATATGGCATCTAAAGGAGAGCCCTGAATCAATATAAAGCCCCAAAAACTTAACAGGATTATCTTCTAAATTTTTACCTAGTGACATGTTTAATATGGCAGCCTTACCTAGGTTGAGAGCTAGTGAGTTTGCTTGGAACCATTTTTTAAATTAACATTTATTGTATTTTCAGATATCTGCTTATTTTTATGAGCGGAGTATAGGGCGGTGTCATCTGCATATTGTATAATGTTAATGTCCTCTAAATAGTGAGGCAAATCATTGACATAACACATGGGCTGAAAAGTCCCGGGCCTAACAAAGAAAACACGGTTTTTTTTTGGTTCAAAATTAGCTTTATTCATCAACGTAATCTCCATCAAGAGCAACGCAATCATTCCAGCGCCGCTCTAACATTTCAATACCACTTTTGTAGAACGATTTATCTTTTGCCTCAAAATAGGCCTCAGTTTCAGCGATAACCTCTTCATTCGTGCGAAATTTCTTACCGGCGAGCATTTTTTTCAGGTCTGCGAACAGCCAGTAGTCGCTGGGAGCCAAATCTGGCGAATACGGTGGATGTGGGAGCAATTCGAAGTTCAATTCATGTAGTTTTGCCATTGTTTTGATTGACTTGTGACACGGTGCGTTGTCTTGATGAAACAAAATTTTTTTCTTTGCCATATGCGATCGTTTCTTTGCAATTTCGGCCTTCAAACGCTCCAATAACGCTATATAATATTCACTGTTGATGGTATTTCCTTTCTCAAGATAGTCGATGAATATTACACCACGCACATCCCAAAATACCGAGGCCATAACCTTTCCAGCCGATTGTTGTGCTTTCGGGCGCTTTGGACGAGGTTCACCAGTTGCTGTCCACTCAGATGACGATCGTTTTGATTCCGGAGTGAAGTGATGGATCCATGTTTCATCCATTGTCACATATCGACGCAAAAATTCCGGTTTGTTACGTTTAAACATGGCCAAACACTGCTCAGAATCATCAACACGTTCTTGTTTTTGATCAACAGTGAGCAAACGCGGCACCCACTTTGAACAGAGCTTTCTCATAGTCAAATGCTCATGCAATATAAAGCCAACACGTTCTTTTGATATCTTTACGATGTCAGCTAACTCACGCAACTTCACTTTTCGATCATTCAAAACGATTTTATGGATTTTTTTGATGTTTTCTGGTGTTACCGCCTCATTTGGACGTCCACTGCGTTCTGCATCATCGGTGTCTCTACGACCACGTTTGAAGTCAGCAAATCAACGTTTTATTGTTGTTTCTGATGGAGCGGAGTCCCCATAACACTTTTCAAGCCATTGCTTCGCTTGAACGGTATTTTTTCCCATCAAGAAGCAGTGTAAAATTAAAACACGAAATTGTTTTTGATCCATTGTTTTGAAAATAACAAAAGTAGCGTCACTCTTAGCACAATAACTCACAAACTAATGAATAGAATATCATGAAATTTTAACAGCTGTCTTTTGAAGGTTAGTATTAACTGAAAAAAAGGTGACTGCAATAAAACTAGCGCCATCTATGTGTTAGGCCCGGGACTTTTCAGCCCATGTGTTATATCACAAACAGGATTGGTCCCAATTTTGAGCCTTGTGGCACCATCACAGTCCATTAACTGTCTCCTGTTTTCTAAGTATGATCTTAGAAAATCATAAGCATTTCCTCTCACTCCATAATACCCAAGTTTGGCCAGTAGAGTATTGTGACGTACACAGTCAAAGGCCTTTGAAAGATCGCAGGAAGCGGCAGTTACCATTTCGCCTGCCTCAAAGGCCCCAACTATATCCGTCACAAACTCTATCAAAGCATTAGTTGTAGAAAGATTTTTCCTGTATCCAAACTGCATTCAATTCAGAAGATGCTTACTATCAAGAAAGTTTGTCAATCTACATGCAACAGCCATTTCTATTAGTTTTGATAGAATTGGACCAGCGATATGAGCCTATAGTTATTCTTTTCATTGGGGTCATCTTTTTAGTGTTCCGTACGGAACACTTATAAGATCACTTCGGTGTCTGTCTGTCTGTCACACCCGATTTTCTCCGAAACTATTTAACATAGAAAGGTGAAATTTGGTAATAATATAGGAATTGATGGCCTCATCAGAGCCATGTAGTTTTGAGAATTAAATTTTGACTTAAGGGGTTAGTTTTTGGGGGTGAAGTCGTAAGTGAAAAAAAAATTTTTTTAGTAGATCATCGAGCGTTGTGTCAAATGAAAGCTCGTGAAAACACGAGTAAAAAATATATATATATAATATTATACTTGCACGCACTTTTCTTTGTATTATTTTTAAAAATTCGCGAAAAATCGCTGTCCCGGGCCTTATCTCGAAAAGTACCTATCAAAAAATTTCGAAAAAATTCTGGAATATTCTCCACGGGGTGTAGATTGAACGAAAATTATCACGAGTGCATTACCTTTAATAATTTATATGGTATATAAAAAAAAAAACAAAAATTTCAAGGTCATCAGATTTCAGTAAAGATTGGAAACAAACTTTGTTGAAAACTCATTTGGGGTGTATTTTGTGAAGTCACTGATCATTTTATACCTCTGTGACAAAATTTTTTTATTTTAAAAGCAATCAACGTACGGAACACTAATTGCGCAAGTTCAACTTGCACTTGACCGGTTATTTATATATTGGACATACCCTGGAAACTTTTAGTGTTTCTGGAAATTTTCCCAAAAGAAAACATTTGTTGATAAGTATTGTCATTGGTGTTACTAATCCGTTTCCTATTTCTTTAATTAATGTGTTGCTTAAACCAAAAACATCTTTGGCTCTGCTATTTCTTAATTTTTTTATAAATTGATTTACATCATCCTCCACTACAGGCGTGAGAAAAAAAGTGTCTCTACTGTTTACAAAGCAGGCAGTCAATGCCACTGAATCAGGAATGCTTCCATCAGACCCCGACAGTGCCTTAGTAAGTTGTGATTCATTTTATGTTCGAGTCCGATTTCATTTAAAGGAACAATGACTAAAGGTTAATAGAATAAAAAAATATTAAATGCCGATTATTTCTAGTCATTATTTTGCTGTACGTTGACTTATTTATAACAACATCAGCATGTGTGAAAGATTGATTAACTAAAAATGCAATATGTTAGGTGATAAGTAAAGTAATTTTTATTACCTATGTCATTTTTATTACTCTTATAAATTGTCTCTGAATTTCTATATTAATTCCAAACACTCATGGATATTATCAAGGGTATTAGATAACATATATTATAATAAATAAGGTATTTGTTTGTCAGTTGGTGTATTATATTTTTGTAATGGCGTTTTTCAAAAAGGACTGGCTGCGCCTTCTAAATTTATTATAATATAGATCGCGCTTATTTTAAGACAGGTTTGCAAACATAAATAATCACGAGCTCGAGATATATTAGGTGGTCGAAAAATTGTTGTCTTTTTGTCGTAAGATAGCTTTAGTGTCATATATCTCAAATAATATAAGTCGCATCGGATCATACGTAGCGTCAGTTAAAAGTTGACATTTGACAGTGATAGACGTGCAAAAACTATTGGCATTCATTTATTCAGACTTAGTTTAGAGTGCCTCGAATATGAGTGAAATTTCTGCAAAAGTTTGTTTCGGTTCACAATTTTATTTTGATAAAGGCACAAATGCTACCTGATAGCCAATAAATCAATCTAGAATTAGTATTAAAGCGTAAAACAAATATTTACTACCTAAATATTTGTTTAATTATATATAAATAAAATAAAATTATCTATATAACAAGAGTAGCATCAAATGAAAAATTTAACGGTATCTATCCGTTCGTCACCAGTGTTTGTACTGAAAAGTCTATTAAAACAACCCCCACCATATTATCAAGGCAAATAGTTTTGTTATATATCAGACAAATTATCAAACATCGTGATAATTTTCTCTCAATCTACACTTTATGGAGAATATTCCAGGATTTTTCCAAAATTTGTCCACCAATACTTTTCGAGATAGGGAGGCAGCGATTTTTGGCCCTTTTTCTTAAAATAATACAAAGAAAAATGTGCGCGAAACTATTACATCAGATATATTTTTGAATAGGCTTTCATTTGACACCTTCCTCTATGGCCCAGTAAAAAAAATTTCTTTCACTTCAGATTTCACTCACCAAAAATAATCCCTAAGTCAAGAATAATTTTCAAAACTAACCGTCTCTGATTGGGCCATCAATTCCCATATTTGTGCCAAATTTCAGCTTTCTATGCCAAATAGTTTCGAAGAATATACAGTCCCTGGCCAAATTATTAGACGCACTGTATTTTTTTTAGTAATTTTATGTTTCTTAAGAGTTTTTATGCAATAATGGTATATTTAAACTACAATATTATTGATTTTTATTTAAAAGAATTGTTGTAGACTACATATTTGTATTTATTTTTAACATATGGTAACACTGTGTTGACAAAGTGATACATGAACGTAAATAAGTACAAACCTGTATCAGTCGCGATCGGAATCGAGTCAGGTACGGACGTGTTTCTGTGGCTTTATGGACTGTGATTGTTTGTTTAACAGTTTTATACTACTCAGTTATTAGTTTATTTTGTATGCAGTGTTTTAAAAAAGTAATTGGACTATTTTCATTATGGGTAGAAAAGGCGATCTTTCACCACGTAAAAAAGCTGAAGTGAAGGCCCTTGTGATTGCGAAAACATTTACAAACCGAGAAATATCACGAAGATTGGAGGTTTCTGAAGCTAGTGTACGACGCATAAAAAAGAAAATTGAGTCAGGGAAGGAATTAAGCCCGAAAAGAAAGAAAAGATGCGGTAAAAAACCAATTTTCACTCCACGGTCAGAGAGATGTTTGAAGAAAATTTGTGTAGAAAACAGATTTTCTACCACAAAGGTAATAAAATCACAACTCCAGGATGCTAGCGTAAATGCTTCTGAGCGCACTGTTCGAAGAAAATTGAAAGAATTAGATTTTAAGGCCTGTCGCCCCGCCAGGAAGCCCAAGTTAACAGCTGCAATGAAAGCAAAGCGCCTGAAGTGGGCCAAACAATGGCAAGACAAAGATGTGGACTTCTGGAGATCGGTAAGATACAGCAATTTAATCAATAATTGATACATTATTATCATTTTCAGTTAAATAAAGCAAATAAACATGGAAGTTTATATATTTTTCTATTTTTGACAGGTCTGCTTCAGTGACGAAAGCACATTCGAAATTTTGCAGAATAAAGCTCAGTATGTGCGTCGTCGTCATGGAGAAAAGTTTCATCCTGATTATGTCGTCCCGACGGTTTAAACATCCCACCAAAGTGATGATTTGGTCAGTCATCAGCGGCAAGGGCACTGGACGTCTGTACGTCGTCAAAAGAATAATGAGAGTACAAAGAAGTATTACAAAATCGGTTGATTCCGCAGCTCAGAGAATGGTTTCCAAATGGGGAACCATTCACTTTCATGCAAGATGGAGCTCCCTGCCACACTGCTCGGTCTGTTAAAGCTTTTTTGGCAGAAAAAAATATCCCTCTGTTGGATTGGTCCTGATATGAACCCCATTGAAAATGTGTGGGAGCTGATGAAAAGAGAAGTGGCTAAAGATGTGATTACCAACAATACCCAGCTCCTAGAAAAGATTATTCATGTGTGGAATCATCATTTTCAAATGCAGGAGACAGTACAATCTTGCATTGATAGCATGCCGCGCAGAATTAAAGCTTTGATAGCGGCTAAAGGTGGCTCAACTAAATATTGACTTTTACTAACATTAATTTCACTTTTCTTTAAAACTTAATAAACTTATGCTTTTCTAAATTAATGCTGTTTTATTTATGTCAAATAAATAGGTAATTGATTGGATAATATAAAAATAAAAAACAAATCAATTTGAAATAATAAAACGGTACAATATCACTCGCTAATTAATATTTTACATGAAATCTTGCAGTGCGTCTAATAATTTGGCCAGGGACTGTAGAGTGTGACAGTCAGACGGACAGACGGACATCGAAGTGATCCCTTAGGTGTTTCGTAAGGAACACTAAAAATACAACACACGTTGAAAATACGTAAAACAAAATAAAATACTTTAAATCGAGTTTAATCGTTGCGGCATAATTCTTACAAGATTATACCAAGTTGTATAAGACCCAGTGTCATTTATGTATTCAAATAGCCTCTTTTTATACTGCTTAAGTATTTTACACCAATTCTTAAAAAACTCAATCCTTGATTTGTATTGAATTGTTTTTGGGGCATTTATATTTAAATATTTTCTTTTATTTTGTATTTTTTGTTATGTTTTAGTTTGTCTTGTATTTTTACCTACTTTACAGAATTACATACTATTATTTATACTTATTTTAATTTCCATGTCATATTTGGTTAGGTTGTCAATTATTTTATTAATTAACAATGCTTTTTTAACCTATATTCTACTGGAATTCTAAAGTTTTTAAATTAATAACCACAATTTGGTTATTTGTACTAAATTTCATTACAATCTAAAGATTAAAATGTTAGCATTTGATTTTAAAACAAACAATAAAGTACTACCTGTGAAATCTTGATTTGGCACCTTTTTAGTATTCCGTACGGAACACTTACCAGATCAATTCGGTGTCTGTCGCTCTGTCTATCTGTCACACCCCGAAACTATTTAACATAAAAAGTTGAAATGTGGCACTAATATAGGAATTGATGGCCTCATCAATAGTTTTGAAAGTTAAATTTTGACTTAAAGGGTTATTTTTGGGGGTGAAATCGGAAGTGAAAAAACAAATTACCAGCTCATCGAGCGGGGTGTCAAATGAAAGCTTGTAAAAACAAGTTCAAAAATATATATAATGTAATACTTGCGCACACTTTTCTTTGTATTATTTTTAAAAAAAACTGCCAAACATCGCTGTCCTCCCCTTTATCACGAAAAGTACTGATTAAAAAATTCTAGAATATTCTTTACAGAATGAAGATTGAACAAAAATTATGACGAGTGCATTACCTAATTTATCTGGTATATAAAAAAAAAAATCAAGGTCAACAGTTTCAACAAGGATCGGAAACAAACTTTGTTGAAAACGCATTTAAAAGCAATCAATGTACGGAACACTAATTGCGCAAGTTTGACTTGCACTTGGCCGGTTATTTTTCCATGATATTCCATTTATGGCAGAATGTAAATTTACTACTTTGTAGACGCAAGTAGAATTAAATAAAACCAACCGAAAATATACATTTTAAAGCAGTTTTAATTTAACATATCGTTACAAGCACCATTGGAAATATCTCCGTTTTGCCTGTCATAGTTCCATCCTCCGCATTCTGTCTCTTTCACACTATGGTGGAATCAATAAGATAACATTTGAACCACTCCATAATTTTATTATGTTAAATATTTTTTTCCTAACACTAATTGTCTCTATTTTCTTAGGATGAATTACTAGAAGCAGCCCGATCTGGAGCTGAAGATCGACTGCTAACTCTTTTAAATCCCTTAAATGTCAATTGTCATGCTAGTGACGGACGTCGTTCAACACCTTTACACTTAGCTGCGGGATACAATAGAGGAAGAGTGGTACAATTGTTACTGCAAAATGGTGCTGATGTTCATGCAAAGGACAAGGGGTAATAGCTCTCTTCTAGAATTTAATTGTTGAAATCAGTTTATTTTAAGTAGTTTCCTTTCCATAATTAATAAATAGGTAGTAAATAGTTTTTTTCCCATTGCATTATAGTGGTTTGGTCCCTCTTCACAATGCTTGTTCATATGGCCACTTTGAAGTTACTGAAATGTTAATAAAGCATGGGGCCAATGTCAATGCCAATGATCTTTGGGCTTTCACTCCCCTCCACGAGGCTGCCTCAAAATCTCGCGTCGAAGTATGTTCTTTATTATTGAGTGAAGGTAAGGAAATGACCAAAATACGTGTATTTCTCATAATTTACTGATCTTTGGCACTTTTGAATGGTGAGAATTGTTTTTTTTTTCAAATGACATTTAATTCAGTGATATTCATAACTATTTCTCATATATTAGGAGCTGATCCTTACCAACTTAACTGCCATTCCAAGTCCTCAATTGATGTAGCACCGACAAGGGAGCTTCAGGAGAGACTAGCCTGTAAGTATATTATTAATTTATATAACAAGATTGCTCTAGAGTAAATATGTGTTATGACAAGACTTAATATGCACAGCGGGTAATGTTTTCAGGATTGTGTCTGCATATATACCCTCTTTACAAAAAAAATAAATAGTAAAAAACAAAGCAATTTTGGATTGAAACTATCAAAAGCGCCAATGACTTCACCATATCATGAACATTCCATGTTTATCAAGCAGCAAGAGAAATTATATTTACAATGCCTAGGTTAAAAAACAGTAAAGCATGTGGATTTCATGGAGTCCAAACAAAAATTATTAAAAGTCTATGTGAGGAGGTAGTATATCCTCTAGAATTGCTTATAAACAAAGGAGTCGGTAAAAGAAACTTTCTTTTTGAGGTTATTGTTAGCACCTCTGCAAACAATGCTTTGTGGAAAGAAACTCCTTTCTAACCTTATTTATGGTTAAATAGTACAATATGGAACATAACTGCTGCTTACACTTCCCGCTTGGAGGCTGTGTTCCTATCTAATTGTCCAAAAGGTCCGGAAATGACCCCATAGCGGCTGCAGTATATGGGCAAGTCAAGGGCATTCGAATGTAATTTGAGAGTAAAAATGTCTAACAGAGACGAAAAATCTTTTTTGACATGTTTTCTCGAAATCCCCGATTAACTTCGCGCCAAAGAGTGCAAAAAATAAAGCAGAAAGGTTTGAGAATATTGTATAAAACTCGTCTCCTGGCTAACGATTTGAAGGGGCGGAATACAATCGAGAAACCATTGCATTGGAAGACTCTTCGTCTTTACCTACAATTTGAACGCTGAAAAGATGCTCCAGATTTACAACAAGGCATAGTACCGACGGCCAAACGGTGGTTTGTCGATAAAAATGAGGAGTGAATTCTTCAAGAAGATAATGACTCCAAACATCAAAGTGAAAAGTGTAGCTAGTGGAAAGGGGAATCCGGTATTATCACACTAGCACAGTAAACCCGTTACAGTAGCGAAAGTGAGCTCTAAGTTGGTGACGAGATTTTAAAGGCGCGTGCGTCGACGGGTCCCTCTTTCAAAATGGACGCTCAATCTGATTTCGGAGTGTATCTTTTGAAATGTATTGTCGGTCGTTTCTTGATGTGACTGCAGTTTATATGAATTTAAAGACAGAAGGAAGAGAGAGTTTGTATACAAAGAGAATTAAAAACGTTTGTAAGTGAAGAGAATCGAAAAGGTTGACAAACAGTTTATATAATCATTGGGAAAGGAGGTTATTGTTGTACCATTGACAATTGTAAAAATAATTCAAAAAGCACGCCGAGAGTGAGTTTCTTCTTCTTCCGCAAAGGTGTTAAACAGTAAGTGATTTAATTAAAGAATATCAATTGCGTAAGAAATTTTACGCGGATAAATTGAATAATTCTGAGAAGCTATTTCTCTTATGAGATTTGGCTGGCAGCAACCAAACGCGTCATCAATTGTCCAATTGAAAATTTGTGCAAAAATCATAAAATATGCGCCTCACATTTTTTTCAGAAAATGTTTAAAAATGATTTGTAAAATCGTTTATTCGATCAGGCGTATTCTGACGTTAATATAGGATCAGATACAGAATACTTCGTGGCTAATAACACAGGTAAAGATCCTTATAAGAGTCAAATTTTATTGTAGTTACAATGAGACCCAATTAGGTCCAGAAACATTCAATTTGAATTCTGACATAAATTACTTGCTGAATTCAAATATGTATTTCAAAATTTGAGTTCCAGTTTCAGTTTTCACTTTTGGGCCTTATAAAGTGTCAACAAAGCGTTGGGCTCAAATCTGATATGCCTATTCAATTCCCTGGAGAAAATGCTAGAACTTTTGTCTGCAACATTTTTCCTGAAAATGCCTTCCTGTCAAGTTTTTCACTTGTATTAATCTCTTTTCTAATAAAGCGCTCCATTCTTTTGTTTTTTTTTAGTGTTCCGTACGGAACACTTAGAAGATCACTTCGGTGTCTGTCTGTTCGTCTGTCACACCCGATTTTCTCCGAAACTATTTGTAATAGAAAGTTGAAATTTGGTAGTAATATAGGAATTGATGGCCTCATCAGAGCCATGTAGTTTTGAAAGTTAAATTTTGACTTAAGGGGTTAGTTTTGGGGGGTGAAATCGGAAGTGAAAAAAAAAAATTTTTACTAGGTAATCGAGTGTGGTGTCAAATGAAAGCTTGTGAAAACACGAGTAAAAAATATATATATAATGTAATACTTGCGCGCACTTTTCTTTGTATTATTTTTAAAAAATCGCGAAAAATCGCTGTCCACCCGCCTTATCTCGGAAAGTACTTATCAAAAAATTTTGAAAAAATTCTGGAATATTCTCCACGGGGTGTAGATTGAACGAAAATTATCACGAGTGCATTACCTGTAATAATTTATCTGGTATATAAAAAAAAAACAGAAATTTCAAGGTCATCAATTTTCAGTAAAGATTTGTTGAAAACTTATTTGGGGTGTGTTTTGTGAAGTCACTGATCATTTTATATCACCGTAACATAAATTTTGACTTAAGGGATTCGTTTTGAGGGGTGAAATCGGAAGTGAAAAAAAAATTTTTTTACTAGGTCATCGACTGTGGTGTCAAATGAAAGCTTGTGAAAACACGAGTAAAAAATATATATATTGTAATACTTGCGCACACTTTTCTTCGTATTACTTTTAAAAAATCGTGAAAAATCGCTGTCCCCTACCTTATCTCGAAAAGTACTGATCAAAAAATTTTGAAAAAACCCTGGAATATTTCCACGGGGTATAGATTGAACGAAAATTATCATTACCTTTAATAATTTATCTGGTATACAAAAAAAAACCAAAATTTCAAGGTTACCAGTTTTCAGTAAAGATTGGAAACAAACTTTGTTGAAAACTCATTTGGGGTGTGTTTTGTGAAGTCACTGATCATTTTATACCACCCTAACAAAATTTTTTATTTTAAAAACAATCAACGTACGGAACACTAATTGTGCAAGTTCAACTTGCACTTGACCGGTTATTTTTTTTATATTACTCAAGCTGCATTAACTTGACATTTTATTAAATCAAAAATTTTGAAACATTTGTATAATATCTATGATTTTTAAGGTAACATTATTTTTATTTAAAAACTCCCGCTGGTCCCCTTTTTAACAAGGCTGACTGCCATGTGACCTCTTGAAAACTCGGACCTGATTTTCCCATACGGTTACCCCTTAGTTTCGCCACTGTACCATCCCAGTCGCCCGATTCAAACCCAATCGAGAACGTTTGGTCATACATCAAACAGAAGCTTCATAGTAAACAGGTATACACAGTAAAGCAGCTATCATGGCAAGTTCAGGCAATTTGGAAATATTTGCCCCAAGAATACGCGGAAGATTTCGTCGAAAGTATGCCTCGAAGATGCCAGGCGATCATCAAAAACTTTTAAATAAATACAAATTTTATGTATTAATAAGAAAACTATATTCTGTGATGAATTTGTGAGTGAAGGAATAAAATTACTAAATAAATAATTGTGATTGTTAAAATGATATTTTTTCAGATGAATATAAAGGCCATCTTTTACTAGACGCTGCGAAACAAGCAGACAACACGAAACTAAAAAAATATCTCACTGCCGATATTATCGCTTTCAAACACCCCTATACCAGCGATACTGCAGTCCATGTTGTGTGTGGCTCCCTTTATCCTAAAAGAAAACAGGTACGTGATAATTTACATTTTTCAGTTTTGTTTTTTTAACTACCGTTTTAGCGGATTTTCTTTTTATAATTGTACTAGGTGTACAAGAATGCAATGCGGATTTCAGACAACAGATGGTGTCATCAACAAGTGTCAGACGCGCACGAGTGATAAATTGGAAAAATGTGTGCATAGTGTTGTGTTGTTGTGTTCAATATGTCGAAATTTATACCGAACAAAGAGCATTCGCGGACAGCATTAAGTTTTTGTTTTCATTTGAAGAAAACTGCTGTTGAATCATACCGATTACTTCGAGAAGCTTATGATGAACATGCTCCATCGAAAGATACGTGTGAACGATGGTTTTCAGCGTTTCAAAAGTGGTGACTTCAATGTTGCAGACAAGGAACGTGGAAAACCGCCAAAAAAATACGAAGATGTCGAATTGCAAGCATTGTTGAACGAAGATGATTCGCAAACACAAAAACAACTCGCCGAGCAATTGGGCGTTAGTCAACAAGCTGTTTCCAATCGGCTACGAGATATGGGAAAGATTCAGAAGACCGGTAGATGGGTACCAAATGAGTTGAACGACAGGCAAATGGAAAAACGCAAAAACACGTGTGACATTTTGCTCGCTCGGTACAAAAGGAAGTCGTTATTTTGAGAATCCCAAGCGCAAAAAATCATGGGTAGACCCAGACCAACCTTCCACATCGACCGCAAGACCGAATCGCTTTGGCAGAAAGACGATGCTCTGTGTTTGGTGGGACCAGAGAGACGTGGTCGATTATGAGCTGTTAAAACCTCGGGAAACGGTTAATACTAAACGTTACCGACAACAATTGACCGATTTGAACCGTTCGCTGCTTGAAAAAAGGCCAGAATACCGAAGGAGGCAACACAAAGTCATTTTTCTTCATGAAAATGCTCCATCACATACGGCAAAACAAGTTCGCGATACGTTGGAAGCACTCGGCTGGGAAGTTCTACCCCATGCGGCTCCTTCCGATTATCACTTGTTTGCATCGATGGGTCACGCACTTGCTGAGCAGCGCTTTGGTTCGTACGAAGATGTGAAAAAAATGGCTCGATGAATGGTTCGCAGCAAAAGGGGAATATTTTTACTGGCATGGTATTCACAAATTGCCCGAAAGATGGAAAAAATGTATAACAAGCGATGGAGCATACTTTGAATAAAGCAATTTTAAACATTCTTTCGAATTTAACATGTTTTTTTTAGAAAAAAATTCGCATTTCATACTTGTACACCTGTTAGGTGACTTGAAAATAATAACGAACCTTTAACTACAGTCGACACTCTATATAGTGAAAGACCAAAATGTTGACCGAAATTTCACTATAGAAAGTTTTTCACTATATAAAGAAACAATTCGTATATATTGCTATGTATAATAAATATTCTAGGTCTTAAAAAAATTGCACTATAAATAGTTTTTCACTATATCGAGTTTCACTATAAACAGTGTCGACTGTATTTCTTGGGTATATAAATAACTTTTTTAGAAATATTAGTCACACCGGATTTTCTCCAAAACTACCGGTATTTGACATAGAAAGTTGAAATTTGGCACAAATATAGTCATTAATGGCCCAATCAGAACCGTGTACTTTTGAAAGTTAATTCTTAACTTAAGGAGTTAGTTTTGGGGTGTGAAATCGGAAGGGAAAAAAAATTTTTTACCAGGTCATTGAGTAGGATGTCAAATGAAAGCTTGGGAAAATACTGACCAAAAAAAATACTGATCAAAAAATTTTGAAAAAAATTCTGGAATATTCTCGATAAAGTGTAGATTGAGCGAAAAAATTTTTACAAATACGTTACAATTGATAACACAGACCGACAAAATTGGACGAAACTCCAGACCTTGAAACCAGAGTATTCTTTTTTGGAGCGTTCAATCCGAATCCGACCCCAGAATTGCTCATCACATTTTAAAATATACCTAAAAATGCAAAAAAACAGTTTTTCGCAATATTCAGGATTATATTACACTGCGAATTAATTTTTCTCCACAAAACTGTTTGCGGCATATGAAAGTACTACTCTTCCCCAACAAAATATATTTTGAATTTTTCAGATGTCTTATTTCTTATCGGAGAAATCATCTTTCTAGTAGCAACCTTGTTTATTTATTATCATACATGGTGTCTCACTTTCATGTACTTCTTAATTTTTTTATGTCAATTTTTAGTAAAAAAAGTTTCAGACCAAAGTTGAAGGTTTTTGAAAGGGCAATGAAATGATATAATTGTGATGTAAGATCATTTTGAAGGTCATTTCAAGGTCAACTTTGATTTTTTAAATGGGAACCCATATTTTAGTAGTAATATAGTAATTTAAACTCTTTAGAGTTCCGACCTGTCATATCGGATCCGCCATTTTGAATTCACGGTTAGGGACAAACTCTGCCTCGGTGAGGTTAAACTGACAACGAATTCGTCCCAAAAATCATATAATTATACTCCTTTCGCCTGCCGGATCAATTTTTGTTTTGGTATGGTTGTAACGAAAAGACTAAACTAATTAATTTTAACGGCCGATTTCTCCGAGAAGAAATAAAATATATGAAAAATTCAAAATGCATTTTGAAGGGAAAGAGTAGTACTTTCAGATGTCGTAACGAGTTTTGTGGAGAAAAATTAATTCGTGACGTAATATAATCCCGAATATAGCGAAAAACCGTGTTTTTTCCATTTTTAGGTTAGAATATCTCGAAAACTTGATATAATGAAGCAATTCCGAGTTCGGATTTGGATTCAGTGCACCAAAAACCAAAAGAATACTCTGATCTCAGGGTTTAAAAAATGTTGGCCTGTGTAATTGATCTGGTATCTATCTGTTTCTTGACGTATGGTGGCGGTAACTGTAATCGAGTGGCGAGTCACTCTTGTACCGAGATATAATTTTATTTTAATCATCATACAGAGAACTAATTGCGCAAGTCCGATTAGCACTTGTCCGGTTTTTTATTGTAAAAAGTTTTTTACTCAATACAGGTATTGGAGTCGCTGATAAGGAAAGGAGCGCCAATTAATGAGAAGAACAAAGAGTTTTTGACACCACTGCACATAGCTGCTGATAATTCACATTATGATCTTATGGATGTATTGCTGAGAAATGGAGCGAAGGTATGTAAAATCTGTAACTCCTGTAGATACACTTTACAACATTAACAGTTACCATAATTGGAAGTATTTGGAAAGATTAATATTATTAGTGGCCCCCAATATAGTGTCAATAAATAAAAATCAGCAGATGTCCCAACTTATATTGCCTATCTTTTTGAGCAAGGCAGTTGAACATTATAGAGTGTGGTTATACTGAATTCATAGAAGGCGCAATTTGAAGCACAGTACATTTCGAAATCGTATCGCCTTTGAATACTTGAGTATAAGTGCTAATATCTTACTAAATATGAAGCTATTTATTAAATTTAAAAAACTTATCTTAATTATATCAGGTAGCTATAGAACTTACTAAAGATTTATTGCAAGTAATTTGTAAATTTTTACAATAGATTCATTTCTCAATTGAAAATAGTCATTAGATTCAAACTTTTGGACAGTAGTGTATCTCTGCGCAACTTTTTTTAAGAGTACCTGCCATTTAGAATAGTGTAATTTAATGCCTGGATTAAGTTACGCATTTATCACTTTAAAGAGTGAAATGCAGCATTTATTGGAAAACTGCATCTTTAGGAGGAAGATGCTTTACCGATTAAAATTTTTTGGATGTAATTCAAATTTGTTACTATCATCCTAAAGGTTATTTCATAACGGTAAATTGTTACTATTTATTACTTAAATTCGTAGGTCAATGCTCTAGATGGTCTAGGTCAAACGCCACTTCATCGATGCGCCAGAGAAGATAACGTTCAGGCCTGTAGAATATTACTTTCCTACAATGTTGACACCTCCATAGTATCTCTGCAGGGTTATGCTGCTTCCCAGGTGGCGTCAGAGAATGTTGTTAAAATATTACAAGGCAAGTTTTTCTTCAATACAATTCAATTTTCAAATTTATCGCCTAATTACTCTTTTTCCAAACCTACCATATGAGCCTGGAAAAATTTTAGGCTATTCACGGAGAATTAATACAGGACTTTCCAGAAAGTATTGAGCCTTCAGTGTCATACATCTCGCATATTATAAGTCACATCGGATCATAATTAGCGTCAGTTGAAAGCTGATATTCAATAGTAGTAGACCTGCAAAAACTGTTGGAATTCGTTTATTCAGATTTAGTTTAGGACGTCTTGAAGATTTATTTCGATAAACGCACAAATGCCGACAAGACCTGTGAAGAAATTTGGGCTGTTTATGGTCAAGACATGTTATCGAAACTAACTGCCGAAAAATGGTTCAGTCCCTTTCGTTCGGAAAATTTCAAGGTCAATAACAGAAAAAGTTGATAGAATGTTGGCAAAAAGGCTTGTGAGTAGCGATAACGTCGCCAAGGAACTAAATATCCATCACCAAACAGTTTTAAACTGTTTGGGGAACAATTTAATCTGTCAAATTTCTATCTGTGAATCTTTACAGAAACTTAACGAAACCAAGCCACTTTTGAAGCGGTTGATCACGAGCGATGTCACACACGTTTGACAATAATGTGTGAAAGAGGTCATGGTCGAAAAAGGATGAACCTCCACAAACGCTGGCAAAGCCCAAGTTGAAGCTTAAAAAGGTGATGCAGTGTTTCATGATCTACTGCAACCTGGCCAAACGATTAATTGACCGTCAGCAGTTGACGAGATTGAAGCAAGCGATTGAAAAAAGTCTGCCGGAACTAATCAACAGAAAGGGTGTGGCTTTCAACGATGACAAAGCCAGCCACACACAAATTTTTGATAACTCGGCAAAAATTGAGAGAGCTTTGCTGGACAATTTTAATGCATCCACCATATAGCCAAGATCTTGCACCGTCAGACTAGCATTTATTTTGGAGTCTGCAGAACTCCCTGAATGGTGTTAAGCTGATTGATTGAAAACGACGTGTGAAAACCACATCACAATTTTTTGCCCAGAGACCACAGAAGTTTTACAGCGACGGGATTATGGTATTTCCAGAATAATGTTCGAAGGTTATCGCACAAAATGGCACGTATTTGATATAATAATGTTCTTTCAAAATATGAATAAAAATTGTCTCCATTTTGATTTTAAAAGGCTCAATATTTTTTCGACAACCTAGTAGATTATTAGGTATGACACAACATAATTGTTGTATCATAATGAATAAAAAATCTTCCAAAGTTCCTTTAAATGATTTTAGCCGGGTAGACAATTTACCCTACTTCCATTATCAAATCGTATTGGGTTAAGGGTTAACTTTCTTAATAAAACAACAATTTTTACGTTCCTTATTACACTTTTTATCTAGATCCACCAGCTGTGCCTGCTGACGTAGAGACTCAACTTTTAGAAGCCGCGAAAGCAGGAGATCTTGATCAAGTTCAAAGATATTTAGGTTCATATCCTCATATTGTCAACTGCAGGTAAGCATCGTTTTTATGAAAATAGAGAAACGTTTTGTATATTTTTAATTAGTGCTTGTATTGTTATCAGGAGATAAATCTATTAAAATTTTATTTATAATTTTTAGAGACTTAGATGGAAGACACTCGACTCCTCTGCATTTTGCTTCCGGTTATAACAGGGTACAGGTAGTTGAGTTTTTATTACAGCAGGGTGCAGATGTTCATGCAAAAGATAAAGGGTAATTATTTTTTTTTTAACAATACTACACATAGAAGCAAAAAATAGATGTGTCTACAGTATATCGAAATGATCAAGGAAAGGGAAACGGCTAATACATAGCAAAGTAATTTATGGATAAATCATAGACGATTATTCTTTGATTCTTGTTCAGTTTACATACTTAAATATTTAAATAGACATACGTGTTACGATCTGAAAGCTGCCAGATTAACGCTATAAAAATTGTTAGGCTCCGTGACAATATTTCCAGGTTTCGAACATTGTATCTACTCTACCATCTCGAAAGGGCGACCCTCTGCCTTCATCTTTATAGGGGAACAGCCTCAAGTCTCAGGTTGCCAAATCAGGCGAATAAGGGAGGTGGGGAATGTAGTAGAGTGCCTCAAGCGGTCAAAATTCAAAAATCTTGGAATCCAATTACTTTGAATGAATTTTCATGAAACTTTTTGGATTGTATTGCTCATAAGGTATATCAAAAAGTTTACCCAAAAATATTACTTCATATTTAATAAGTAAAATAAATAAATTGAATCAAAAATATATATATTCTAATACAATGTAGGCTTAATAAAGTAGTTCTATGCAGAACTTATTAGACGAATATATTTCTGTAGCGATAATATTGAAAGTTAGTAGTAAAAATCATTAATTTTTATATAAAAAAATCATTTATTTGGTCATATCCTATTTTACAGTTACAAAACGCCATTTTCAGTAAATTACCTGGCGCTGGGGATTGATCATCGTTAGTGGAACACAGATGATTACCTAACCATATTTGTACGAGGCTGGTTTGAAAAGTCCGTGCAAAGTTCGAGAGATGGCACCACCGGCGCGTATCGAGGTCATGTTTAGTTAGTAGCATCTCTTGAATGAACGCACACCAAGTTTCAGCCATATTGGTCTATTTTTTTGTGTTTGGCATTCGTGTGAATCAAGGAGGTCGAGTGATTTTCAAGAAATGGACGAAAAAGAATTTCGTGTGGTTATTAAACATTACTTTATGAAAGGCAAAACGCCTTAGGAGACTAAAGAGAAGCTTGATAAACATTATGGTAACTCTGCACCTTCGATTAGAACAGTTTATAAGTGGTTTCAAAATTTTCGGACTGGCCATATGGGCACAAGTGACGCTGAACGTTCTGGACGGCCTGTGGAGGTTACGACTCCAGAAATCATTGATCAAATCCATGATATGGTGATGGATGACAGAAGAGTTAAGGTGCATGAGATTGCTAGTGCTGTGGGCATCTCGACTGAACGGGTACATAATATTTTGCATAAACATTTGGACATGAGAAAGCTATCCGCAAAATGGGTGCCGCGATTGCTCACGCTTGACCAAAAACGGAATCGTGTGAAGTGTTGTAAGGATGGTTTGCAGCTGTTCCAAAAGAATCCGAAGGACTTTAAGCGTCGTTTCGTCACTGTGGATGAAACATGGATACATTACTATACTCCTGAGACCAAACAACAATCTAAACAATGGGTTACCAAGGAGGAATCTGCACCAAAAAAGGCGAAGACCGTTCCTTCGGCCGGAAAGGTTATGGCGACTGTCTTTTGGGATTCGCAAGGGATAATCCTCATCGACTATCTGGACAAGGGTAAAACTATTACAGGCGAATATTATTCATCGTTATTCGACCGTTTGAAAACCGAGCTGCAAGAAAAATGCCCTCGATTGGCCCACAAGAAAGTCCTTTTCCATCACGACAACGCACCAGCACACACCTCAGCAGTTGTGGTCGCAAAATTAATGGAAATAGGATTCCAACTCGTTTCACATCCCCCCTATTCTCCAGACTTGGCTCCCTCGGACTACTATTTGTTCTCCAATTTGAAGAAATGGCTGGCGGGTCAAAGATTTTATTCAAACGAGGAGGTGACACTCATGGATATTTTGCAGACTTGGACAAATCCTATTATTCGGAAGGGATCAACAAACTAGAACATCGTTGGACGAAGTGTATAAGCCTAAAAGGAGACTATGTCGAAAAATAAAAAAGGGTTACCCCAAACACATAAGTAGTTTTTATTTTTGCACGGACTTTTCAAACCAGCCTCGTACTTGTAGGTATTCTCTTTTTAGATGTTCAAATGCCGCATCAGATGTAGATACTAAAGATGGTAATTGAACACAAATATTTTTGGCTGTTCCTTTCACAAAAGAATGTGTGTTTTCATTGCAATAAACTTGACTTATATGTTTTTGATAATCTCGCCAGCGGCTTGCAACATTCGAATTTCTTCTTCGTCAGTGTCATTTGATTTTTCAATGTATCATTTTTCGAACAAAATATCATGTTTATTTTTTAAAATATATTAATGTATTTGACCCAAATTTACTGGAAATAACATATTATCTCCGTAGCGGGATGTTAATCGTGTTTTAATCGTCGAGTATATATTCTGTTGCAACTCTTGCAAGGAGAACTGACAGTCATTGTTGTTTTCAGTATATTTATATATTTGTTCCATAGCTATATCTACTAACAAAATTTAAGGATGAACCTTCTCGGCATTATGAGCTTGTGCATAATTTTTTATAGAAAGATAACTTTTTGTGTGATATTTTGTTCCCAGACTCTGCAGATCCATTATCCTGGAAATGCTTTTATTAATTTCTCTACAAAAATTATTTTTTTGTAGTACTACAAAACTAAGTAAATATGTAATTTGTTTTCGCTTGCCCTTATTTTTTTTTCTCTCTCTTTTGCATCATTAGCTTCTACACCGCAAATGAAACAATTATTTTCTCACTCGTCTTTCGTCGAAATACTAGTTCGCAGTTCTTTCTTCGGTGATAACTGTGCAGAACTTTCATTTCCCTTATTTTTGTATATCTCAATGTATGTATTAATATATTCCTGCCTGCATATTGCATGGGGATAAACAAACTTGGTTTGTAAAAAATTCACCAATCCATCTGGTCATTGACTTGAAGCAGCTCTCAAAGTTTATATTCCTTTGGTTATTTTTATTATATCTCCTAAGTCTGTGCTTTATCCCGAAACTTCATCCTAATTTATCACAAGTTATACAAAAATTTGGATCGTTATTTTCGCTGCTTGTTGATTTCTCTATTTTTAATAAAAAAAAAACCTAAAATAAAAAACTACTAAACAATTCGTAGGGATGTGTATTAAGATTGAATGTAATATATTGTACAGACGAAAAGCTTTGCTTTATTTGAATTATTTTCAGATTTATGCAATAATTTCAATCTCATATCGCTTAACCTACATCAAACGAAAAAAAGATGTACGTCAAATATCATATTGTAAATTATCCTCTATATATATATATATATATATATATATATATATATATATATATATATATAAAGAAAATATGTATTTCATTTGCCAAAGAATTTTAAAAATATGACTAAAGTGTAATATACTTAGGATACGCGTTGTAATTTAAATGAGAAAAAATGGGTTACAAAACGTTTTTCCACAATTATAGTCAATAATTTGCGAGAACAACTTGTAAATACAATAAAATAATTATAAAAATCAGAAAATTTTCACTGCACGAAGTACACAACAGGAACAGAACATGTGTCTGGGCACACTGATTTAAACGAAAAACTTCCGTTGTATAGCAATATATATCGTTATATCTATCTTTTTGCTACTTACTCCTCACTTCTACTACCCTTTTTGAATACCTGGAATCTTTAAAAGTTGTTTTCTAATGTCCATTTTTGTTAAATGACGTTATACTATCAAATATCAAAGAAATTTATTTTCTTAAAATGGAAAAAAGTAAATAAATAAATAAATAACAACAAAAAACATAATTCAAGAGGTCTTACACTAATTCGTTAAAGTAGTTGGATTCCGAGATCAAAATCCCTAAGGCACTGCACTAATGGCAGTCTTGAAATTCTTCGCCAAAAAGTATTGCGTACAGAACGAACTGTAGGCCTATGCATTGTCATAATACAAGAGGAAAATGTTTTTGCTCCAAAGCTCTGGCCGCTTTCTAACACTCGGAACGTTCATCAGAGATGCTCAGAATTCCCGGCGACGGTCTTCAAGAATATTTTGTTGAACTTTGGCAATGATTTCAGGCGTGACTGCAGTCGAAGATCTGGCATTACACCTAACATTTCGTAATTTTTTTTAGTGGTCTAGTTCCTCTCCATAATGCTTGCTCCTATGGACACTATGAAGTAACGGAGTTACTTGTGAAACATGGCGCCAGCGTAAACGTCGCAGATTTATGGAAATTTACGCCACTTCATGAAGCTGCCGCCAAAGGAAAATATGAAATTGTTAAACTACTTTTAAAAGTAGGTATTACTAATATTTGTGGCACATTTTTCAAAGTCCTAATGATTTTTTATTCTTTTTTTTTAGCATGGAGCTGATCCCAGTAAGAAGAATAGAGACGGAGCTACGCCCCTTGATTTAGTGAGAGAAGGGGACCAAGATGTCGCCGACCTTTTGAGAGGTAACGCTGCTCTGTTGGACGCAGCCAAAAAAGGCAACTTAGCGAGAGTTCAAAGACTGGTCACGCCCGAAAATATTAATTGTAGAGACGCTCAGGGGCGGAACTCCACTCCGTTGCATTTAGCAGGTAAGAAGATAGAAATTCCATCGAGAACATTAACCGAAAATAAACCCCGTACATTTGTTTTGTTGTTATTTTTAGCGGGTTACAATAATGTAGAAGTAGCAGAATTTCTTCTCGAAAATGGCGCCGATGTGAACGCACAAGACAAGGGAGGTTTAATTCCGCTTCATAACGCTTCGAGTTATGGTCACTTGGACATTGCCGCGTTGTTAATAAAATATAATACCGTGGTTAATGCTACCGATAAATGGGGATTTACGCCGTTACACGAGGCGGCACAGAAGGGGAGGACACAGTTATGTGCCCTTTTGGTAAGTTGACAACTTAGATCATACGTTCTGTTATCATGAAGTTTTACATTTTAATGATTAGTAAAATATATATACAAAGCATTACTTATGTAAGTGACATGGTTTTCTACCAATCCAACCATAATTGTTATTGTTTATTGTATTCTATTTTTTTAGCTTGCTCATGGAGCTGATCCGTTCTTAAAAAATCAGGAAGGTCAAGCTCCGGTCGATCTGGCATCTGCCGATGATGTAAGATGCCTCTTGCAAGATGCAATGGCCTCTCAACAAGGTAATAAACTCAAAATTATTCACACACACAACACACATACATATATATCTATGCTGTCAGTAAGTTTTGCGTTTCCGTGACATGGCAGTGAAGAATGTTCAGTAGCGACGACTCATTCAAGAGAGTACCCTCTACTTTGTCGTCGGCGGTTTTTCTGTCGTAGTAGGCTTCCAGTCCCCAAAGGCCGACTTCAGGTGTCCGCCCCGCCCATACGGAGGGGCGGTGCCTTGATCGTCAGCCTTTCATGGTCTGAGTAGTCTCCCACGAGCAGTGTATTCAGCACTTTGCCCGTCTTGTTGGCACTCAGTCCTTTAGGTGCCTCTACCGCAGACTAGGACCGTCAGTAAGCTTTATCCTTGCATTAAAAGTACAGGAAATCCAATAAAATGAACAATCTACGCTTGTCGTTGACCAATCTTGTTGACTCTAGGTTTACATAAACCTTTGATTTGACCTTCTGCTTAATTAACACCCTGGATAAATACGATTTAAAAACTTTTACCGCTTGTTTTCTAGGAGTTCCGACTGCTGCAGCTCCTGCTTCTAGGCCTCCCTCCATAGCTCTTCCATCCAATACACCTAGTCCATCGATAGCAGGATCAACTGTAAGCACAGTCACCGGTGTGACTGCAGAAACGGTGGTGATGCCGTCGGGAGCAGCTGTACAGTTGCTGATTCCTGTAGGACCGGTTGGTAGTAGGGCTAGTGTATCGATGGGTGCTCCTGAAGGTAAGACTTTAAAAAATAATCCTCCTTGAAATAGTGAAAGCTGCGTTAAAATCCGTTTAAAGATTCTACAATTAGCTCGAGGATATAATAAATAGAAGATTTGGGAAAATTAAAGATCTCAACATATGTCTGAATGTTTTAGGTTGTTGTGGCTCATCGACAAAACTGGAAAACACCCCGGAAGATGCCAACGATATATATTCAGTTGCCAAATTTTTGCAATCATTAAATTTGGAACATTTACTTGATATATTCGAAAGAGAACAAATTACGCTGGATATTTTGGCCGAAATGAATCACGACGATTTGAAACAAATCGGAATATCTGCGTATGGATTTAGGCATAAACTTATCAAAGGTATAGTTATTAGAATTAACAGTCTATTTTTATTTAAACTTTAATTTGGTACTCTATTACTTTAGGGCTTACCGATGTACTGTTAGAAATACATATATTAAAACAGGTCAGGTGCAAGTTGGACTTGCGCACTTAGTGTTCCGTACCATGATTGATTTAAAAAATTTATTATGGAGGTATAAAATGATCATTGACTTCGCAACACACCCCAAATTAGCTTTCAATAAAAAAATTAAGGCTCGGATTATAAACATGTCGAGTCAGATACTGACCCAGCAGGCTAATCAGACTAACTAGAATATGACAAAGGGTTCCTAACATGTATATATTTTAAGATCTAATATGTATTTTCACGTTTTTTCTTAGTCAATAATGTATAATAGCCAATAAATCAATCTAGCTCGATCTAGAATTAGTCATAAAAGTGTGAAACAAATAATTACTGCCTAAATATTTGTTTAGTTATAAACAAATGAAATAAAATTATGGCTCTCTACTGGAGCGACGTGCCACTAGGTAACAGAATGTACTGAAAAGTATATTACAAAAACCTCCAATATATCGTCAAGCAACATAGTTTTCAAAGTTTTTTTATACCAGATAAATTATCTAAATTTTTTTGTTCAGTAGTTTTTGAGGGGGGGCAACGATTTTTGACAATTTGTTAAAAATAATACAATATACATACATATATATTTTTGAACGCGTGTTTTCACAAGCTTTCATTTGACACCCCACCCACCTTGCAACAAAAAATTTTTTTTTTTTACACTCTGGTTTGACCCCCCCCCCCCCCAACTAACACCTTAAGTCAAAATTTATTCTTCTTTCGACTTATAGTTAGGCACCTATTGCCTATTTTCTTCGTTTCCTGCTCTATATATCGTCGCTCCATCTCTTGGACGTCCAATTGATCTTCCATTCGGTGACCTGTTTCTTGCTATCTGTACTATCCTGTTGTTTGCTATTCTTCCTATGCATTGATCCCATTTCACTTTTCTTCCTCTTATTCATTAGTTGATATTTTCTATATTGTGTTCCCTCCTTTCTCTATTCCTCAGTGTCTTGTTTGTACATCTCCTAAGTATTCTCATCCTCTGTGTTATACTTGAGTCGGGTCTTGCTTCAGATGTATAAGTCATTACCGGTCGTATTACGCTTTTGTATATTCTTGTTTTGGTCTCAACGGAGAGGAATTTATTGCTAAATATGGTATCATTGAGGCATCCCGCTATCCTATTAACCTTGTTGACTTGGTGTTTTACTTCTTCCTCGATTTTTCCAATACTAGATATTTTGATTTGATTTGATTGGTTTATCTTCTACCACTAACTTGTACCTGATCGGCTCTTTTGCTATTACTATTGTCTTGGTTTTTTTCAGATGAGATTGACATATATTGTTTGGCTGCTTATAGAATTTGTATAGCAGTCTTTGCAAATCGTTCTCGGTCTCAGCCATTATTATCGCATCATCTGTATAACATATAATTTTAAGTTCTCTGTCATCCATTTTATATCCCTAATTTTTTTTGACTTTCTTTATAATTTCATCCATGACATTATCAAATAGAAGAGGACTTAAAAAGTCTCCCTGTCTGATATAGGTCTAATCGGATGTTCCTGTTATATAATAGATGAATAACGTCTTCTATTTGCACATTGTCGAAAGCTTTTTTTTAAGTCTATCAGGCACAAGTATGCTGGAAGGTTGTATTCTATGAATTTTTCCTTTACCTGTCTCGCAATGAATACGGCCTCGATGCATGAGCGCCCACCTCTGAATCCTTGCTTTTCTTCTTCCAGTTCTATTCTCGCTTTTATTTTTGTTGTTAATTTCAGTGTACAATTTAGTAGATTTATGTCTCTATCATTATTTGGATCCTCTTTCTCTCCCTTCTTGTGCATTAATATAACTCACTGTTCTCCATTCGTCTGATATTCTATTGGATCTTATAATCCTCTGTATAAGTGTCTGGAGTTGCTTAAGCAGAGAGTGTTCCCCATATTTTAGTAGTGCATTAGCTATTTGGTCTTTGCCGGGAGATTTACGGTTTTTTTTTAATTTTTCCAATGCTTCTATTACGTCTTATTCCGTTATATGTATGTTTCTTCGTTTATCGTGAATCGCTTTTTCCGCACACGTGCCGCTCCTGGAGCGCTTTAGGGACTTCCCTGCAGCACGTGTGCTAATCCCATAAAAAAAAATCGTTATATCTGTGGCTTTTTATATAATTGTGAACTATATGTTACTCACGTTCCTTTCTTCTCTGTTAGTCAAAATTTCACTTTCAAAACTACACGGCTCTAATTGGACCATCAATTCCTATATTTATGCCAAATTTCGAAGTTTCAGAAAAAATCGGATGTGACAGACACCAAGGTGATTCCATAAGTGTTCCGTTTTTCAATTTTGGAGCGGAACACTAAAAAGGACGTTGACTAAACTCTCACCCCTTATACAAGTATTTCGACCTTATTGAGTTTTTTTATTATTACTTTAGGTATAGAAAGGCTAGTGGCAAATTGTGGTGGTCTTTGGTCAACTCCGGCGAATCCCGGCACTTTATTAGTTGACCTCTTAGCAGACGATAAGGAGTTCATTACTGTTGAGGATGAGATGCAAAACAGCATTAGAGAACACAGAGATAACGGACATGCAGGGGGAGTGTTTTCCAAGTATAACATTATTAGGGTAAGTGTTAATGCGGAAATTAATCTTAGGAAATCGCTCGAAAATAACAATTATTCACTGTTCCATCACCAAAATTCGTTACTGATCATATCTATTTTATAATTCTATTAAAAAGTTCCTTTCTTTGATTTTTAGATACAAAAAGTTCAGAATCGCAAGTTATGGGAAAGATATACGCATAGAAGGCACGAAGTTGCAGAAGAAAACAATCATCAGGCTAACGAAAGGATGTTATTCCACGGTTCACCTTTTATTAATGCAATTGTACAGAAAGGGTTCGACGAAAGGCATGCTTATATTGGAGGTAAGTAAACCCAGAAAAATCAATTTATGATTTAAGGATGCTCAAAGGTACCAAATATTTTCAATACTAATGGTCAGTGCAGTTGGGATCGGAGTCGGATCTTACAAACGAGAGTATGAGCTTGGCGTGAAACGACGTCGTTGAATCGCTACGCTGCGCAGAGTTGCCGTATATTTTTGACGTCCGAAAGGAATAGTTAATCATATAATTGGTCTTCATGTGGGAACTTGCGTTTGCGAGGGCCTTATTGGGTAAATAACTGTTCATTTTTACATTATTTTTGGGTCGATACATGTATTAAAATGCGATTTTAATTTTCGAACAGTCCCGGTTATTTTTGGTGTGTTTATTGTACTTAATTATTTTTTTTAAATTCTAGGTATGTTTGGCGCTGGTATATACTTTGCCGAACATTCTTCCAAAAGCAACCAGTACGTTTATGGTATAGGAGGAGGTACAGGGTGTCCCACTCACAAAGATAGAAGTTGTTATGCGTGTCATAGGTAAGCAAGGAGCTGCTTGCTCCAGTAAATTTTTTCATGACTTTTTGTTATACAGGCCAAATGAGTAACTAATAAATATATGATTCGAAGTAGGAAATGGGAATGTTTCCAATTTTAATTACTTTTTCTGTGCGTTTCAGACACCTTTTGCTTTGCCGCGTAACATTAGGCAAATCGTTCCTGCAATTTAGCGCCATGAAAATGGCTCACGCGCCTCCGGGACATCATTCTGTTGCCGGCAGACCTTCGGCTGGTGGTTTAAATTTTCCAGGTGAGGAAGTTGTTTTTAAAATATTGTTCTCAAGAGTTTACTTTTTTTAATATTATAGGATTTTAAAAATATCGTTGTTTTTAGAGTACGTCGTGTATAGAGGAGAACAGGCGTATCCTGAATATTTTATAACGTATCAAATTGTGAAACCTGAAGACTGTTTAAGTGGGACGGAGGCGGACGTTAGGTGATTCCAGGTACTGTGACTATAGATTATTAATTAGGGGAAGTTCGGTTAGGTCGGGACACTTAAATCCAAATAACAAGAGCAGTTAACCTGTATAGACGAACATTTTCTTATTAGAGATAAACATCAGCTCTTCGTTTATTATATAAAGTGATTTTTTATATAAAGAAGTTCGTCTGTTGCGATATCCCATTCGATACCGTGTTTGTTTGCTCGTCTAGTAATGTAGCCGATCCAAACTACCCGATGTTCAGGTTTGCCTAAACTTCCCCTAATAGGAACTTTTTTTCTAAGCGAAAATTTATTTAAGATAAAGTTTTTACTTTAAAAAACACTTCGAAATTTTTCATATCTTCACGTTTCAAGGTCCCTAGATCACAAAAAACATAGTCACTCTTTTCGATCAGTCTATCGGTTTGTTGTCGGTCTGAATATGGATTTCATATTTGGTATGCATGTGGTACGGGACGTAGAGATGGAACCTATATAGACAAAGAGTGCGACCCGAAATTTTGACCTGTCGACTAACTGTCTGCCTAGTTGTTCATTCTATCGCGCGAGCCTTTGATTTTGCGGCCCCTGCCCTGGAATGCCCAAAATGCTACATCCAAAAATGGACTGTCGTTTAACCACTAACATTTGTTAATACTAAAAAAGTCGAGCGCCTCAAAGGGCAGACACTGTCGAGTCCAGACCCAGCTTTAGGGCACAAAAACCGTTGATCCAAAAATGGATCATTTAACCATATAAAATCAATAAATTTAGTTTATTCTTGATAAAATCAGAGGGAACCTGTAAAATGCAGGCTGGCAGCACGAAACTAAACCCGCTTTTTCCAGCCAAAAACGAATTTTTGAATAAAGAAGACCGTAAGTCCCAAGATTCGGGTCCTACGCGTCAGCTCGAGTTATTTTTGGAAAATTTAGGTCTTAATAATAAAATATCACGAGGGCAGACGCGTCACTTGTACCCGAACAAGCCAAGACATTTTCAAAGTTCAAAAAAAAAATCGAAATTCTGATAGTATAGCCGCTATTATAGGTACTAGATAATATTCGTACCGGATGACTGAAATTATAATTTTTTTTGTTTTTCGATTTGTAAAATCTGAATTTGGATTCTCGATGAGCCATAGTATTCGCGCCGAGAAAGCCTTTTTTTTATACAATTTCTGGAACAGCCTATCTATTGGGAGGGTAAATTGACCGCTCGAGTTTTTTTAGTGTCAACAAATGTTATGTCAAGTGGTTAAACGACAGTCCATTTTTGGATGTAGATCTTATCTAGGCATTCCAGGGCATGGGGGCCGCAAATTGAACGTTTAAAAGCCTTCGACTCGCCCTATAGAATGAACAACTAGGCAGATGGTTAGTCGACAGGTCAAAATTTCGGGTCGCTCTCTTGGTCTAATAGTTTTTTTTTTTTGCAAAAATGACAGGAGTGAAAGAAGGATCAAAAAATTTTGTTTCTCTTCTAAGTCATTATGTCTACATAAAAGTATCATTTATGAATATTCTGTATAATTTGATTTTTTCACTGGAATTTTTCTTTTCAGGAACAGTGGTTAATGCTCCAACCGCCCAAATCCTACAAGGAATTTTTCTGTAGTCTGATGTGTAACGTGATGAAATGCCTGGCACCGGCTAGGAAAACATGTAATTGTGAGGGACAAAAAAAGTGATCGATCATATTGTGAATCAATTGGTGCTCTCGTTATTTTCGTTTTATTCCTTTTGGACCAAAAAATTGTTTAACATTATTATTAGGTTGTAGATTTTAGCACGCAGAGTTAAATAAATGAAATGTGAACTTTCCCAGCTTTGGTTAGGTGAGAAATGATGATTCTTGGGATTAGGCATGACCTGCAGGAATCTGACAATGTCCTTAAATACCTACTGAATACTAATTCGCGTGGTATCTATGTGTGTTGAACTGGATCCAGTAGAACGTGAAGTGACACTCTACCGGCCACACTATAAATATAAGAGAAAATACACTACTTGCTTCAATTTCCAAGTTCTATAAACAAATATTACGCAGGGTCACGTTTAGGTGAGCACAAATCAGATATAAATGATTCGCTTGTGCCTCTTCGGACTCTTTGAATTTTCTTATCGCGAAATACTAGGTCCTTCAAGGTTCTCCATACAATTGTAGGCGACATGTCGGAAAGGCACTCCTTAGGCCCAGTCTAATCCTAAGAACTATGATTTTTTTAGTTAATAACAAATACACTTTGCATTAATTAAGCATTTAAAAAGGTAAAGAAATTCTCATTTCAGCCGAAATTCCAATTGAACGCTACTTCACCGATACTAATACTCGTCGAACTTTTCCCACTCATTTTACTTACCGCCTGTAGACAGTAATCGTCTCTTAACAGTGCTTTTATTTGCAGTGCCGAGTTTTTTCAAAGTTTGTCGTGCAGTACCGAGTTTTTTCAAAGTTTTGTCGGGCAGTATCACGTTTTTCCACGATTTGTGGCCTACTGTATAGAGTGCAAAGAGCACTGCGGTGTTCGATACTTTCTGGGCACTATTTTAAATATGAAGTGTCAGACTAAACAACCACACGAACACTTTGAAGCACAATAAATTCAGAAATCACAACTCTCGTCTTTCAATGCTTAGCTATTTATTAAATTCATTCATTGTAAGTAAACGACAACCCTTTTTAGATCGGGAAATATAAAGGTAATATATTATATATATATATATATATATATATATATATATATATATATATATATATATATATATATATATATATATATACGGAATTCATTGCATATATTGGAACGGGTGGATCCTTGTAGCAAGACCGATTACAGGAAATTCACCTTAAATAGAGGATCTCAATAATAAAGGAAAAAATCGACCCTAAAAAAATCATGTCATGAATTTCGCACCCCACTGATGAACGTTGAACTCCACAATATCAAAATACATAAATCAGACAGAGGGTCATTTTTTCGATCCCGTCAGTCGGCTTTTCTCAAATAAATTAAAATTATATTAAAACATTTTTCTATTCTCAAACCGAAAGATTTATGCCCCGACTGCGGTGTTTTCTTTCCAGTGAATGTTTACTAATTATGGGGGTAAGGTGTCATAAAGGTCAGTTTTTTTTTTAAAGAGTGATGAACTGACATAGTGAGTAACAAATTTGCAGAAAATGTAGCAGCAAGTGAGATAGATCGTGTCATTGGTACAGTTGGTTAAGTTTTAAATTTGTTACAGACAACTTAGGATATTTTATATGGAGATCCATTGGACATTTAAGGTACATTTATTTATTTCGTATGGATGTACATTGCAAACAGCACACTTGAAGTTAAATGAAATTACCCAAATGAATTATATAAAAATCGAACCAACTAACCAATAAGGTACTAATTTAAGGTAAATAAAAAAAAAGGTTTACCATTTAGGTATTTATCTTGAAAAAGTTGAGAGAAAAATCTACTTGAAAATATTTTTTACCTTGCTTCCAAACAGCTGTCGAATAAAAAACAGCTATATATATATATATATATATATATATATATATATATATATATATATATAGGGTGTTATGGAGATCACGGCATATATTGAAACAGGTGACACGTTGGGTCATGTAAAAGCACATTCAATACTTTTTTAATTTAAAAGTTTTTGAAAAAAAAAAAGCAAAACTGGATTTTTTACCGCCAAACTAACCCGCACCTGAAAGGCCGGCAGTGTTCGAAGTAGCGCAGGCGCATTGTTGCTGCTCCTACAGTGCGCCTGAGTTTAGTTAAGTCTAACCATCGCTGTAAATATCACGTTCTTGATAACAATCGGCCATATTGTTTAGTTATGTTGTTTACCAGTGGTGGAGCGCTTCCTTTCATCATTTCTTTAGGGTCGATTTTTTGCTTTATTATTGAGATCTGCTATTTAAGGTGAATTTTCTGCAATCGGTTTTTGCTACAAGGAGGTGCCAGTACCTTGTATGAGTTAATATACCCCAAATTGTTACGATAGTTTTTTGGTCCATCAATTTAAATAGGATTTATAAACAAAAATGTGTTCATTAAGTTTATTCTAACCAATAACAAAATAATATGCATGTCTTATGCATGTATTTAAGACTTAGGACTTCTTTTTAATCATTTGTATATTTATTAAATTTGTTTAGGTAATTAAAGTTGGTTAGCAACTTAAAAGTACACATTGACTGATGATTCGTAGAAGTTTCGGAGATAAAACTTCATATATTGATTTAGAAAGATTATGTTTTGATAATGATAATCCCAACCAATCAGCTTCGAGTTGATCCCTTCAAAAGTTGCTCTGCTAAAAATGTCATTATTATCAGAGGTAGGTGAACATGCGAAGCGTTGTTTTTTTATTGATTGTGCTTTTCTCTACTATAAACTACAAGTATGTACATTTGGTGGCGTAAAATCCACTCTAGTAATTCTTTGCTTTTCCTGTTCCTTAAGTATGAGCAACCACTGATAGCTTTGATAATATAGAATGTCGTATATTTCACATATTTATACTCTACAACTAAATGGTCTGTTACCCACTATAACATATACCAAAATTCAATTCTTCAACGTCCGAAATAATGGCGTTTTGCCGAATTAACCGGGTTTTTCTCCGATACAACCGGCTAATGATAAAATCGAAATCGGACCCTGGAACTACCGGGTTTCGAAGTTAAAATTTGGATAACATTGGATTCTTAACCTTAATTTTTAATCAGGGTTGATTTTTGAGGGATAACCCGTCGCCACTGTTAATCATTGCCCCTCTTCATCAACACTGTTGTTCTTTGATAAGTTGTCAAATAACAAGGTGTATAAGTATGCAGATCGTTATTTTATCCATACATTTTCCCATCTTATGTTGCGCTTAATTGAAATCAAAACCAGTTAGCTATTGGTACACTAAATGGAGCCGTTGTATTTGACCAAAAGAAGCATTTGAACCATGAAAATGTGGTGAAGAAAAATACGGCGTACTGTGTAATGTGTAAAAAAAATTTAAAATACATAGCCGTTGATTATTAAACATTGTGATATTTTTTCAAATCGTCTATATGTATCTCGCGTAATTCAGCGTACACGGTGTGGTGTTTTTTACTGTTATAAGGTAATGTTATTCGATTTATTCCCAATAAAAACTATTTATGTATCTTGTATTGTTTTTTTTTTATATAAACACTACCGTCAGAAAATATTGGCCCACCTAGAAATTTCAATGTAACTGCCAAAATTTAATACCTAATTAAACCCTTTTATTATATTAGGTAAATTTAATTGTGCTTAACAAGTCTCCATCATAAAATTGTTTAGATAAGCCTTTTTGGGTGAAGTCACAAATTAAGAACCAAATAAAACAAATTTCCAAGTTTTTCCTGATAATCGTTTTGTGGCGATTTCTGAGAATTCCAGTTGAAGTAAGAACTTATTTCAAGTTTCTAGAGATTATGGATGTTCCTAGAGACATTTTATGATAAAAACTATGCTATAAATACCATTGCCCTTTTGGAAATTAACCATTCGCAAACGGTACTTTGTCATTGATACAGGCCCAATTATTTGTGTGAAAATGCCAAAAACGAAAGAAGTTTCCGTTGAAAAATCGCGCTCTGATAATTGACATCAAAATGATCACTCGAGTCGACAAATCGCGAGTGATATGCGGATGCCAAGGAAACCGGTGGACTACATCGTAAAAAAATTTTCTGTGGGACATGGAATTCCCAAACAAAAACGTTCAGGAAGGCCTGGAAAAACGGCTCCCGCTGAAGACAGCTATAACAATGTCCAGCAGACGTAATCGCCGCCTAACTTCACCAGAAATCACGGCTCAAGTAAACCTGGAGCAGCCCATCCCCATCAGCGTGACAACCGTGAAAACAGGTTAGCAGAAGGTGGACTACACGGGAGAGTTGCAGTGAGGAAACCACTTCTTAGGCAAGTGAATAAACGTAAACGATTAGAATGGGCCTGAGAACATAAAAATTGGACATCAAAACAATGAATTCCGCCCTTTGGAGCGATGAATTTAAATTAGAAATTTTCGGTTCAAATCGACGAGTTTACGTGCGGGCGTCAGCTGGAAAGAGGATGTTGGAAACCTGTCAGTTGCCTACAGTAAAACATGATGGAGGTTCAGTAATGGTTTTGGGGTTGTTTTGGCAACGGTAAAGTTAGAAAAATCTTTAGGATAGAAGGAATCATGCGAAAAGAACAGTATCAAGAAATTTTGCTAACTCAAATGCTCCTTGTGGAAGAGATATTTTTCAGGGGAAATTTATTTTTCAGCATGACAACGACCCTAAAACATTCTGCTAAACAAATCACGAGAATTTTGGACCAATGGAAATCCGATGACGTCCTGGAAGTGATGACTTGGCCTCCACAATCACCCGACTTGAACCCCATCGAATTGCTATGGGACCATTTGGACAGGTGTGTTCGAAAACTCAATCCAATATCAGAAAATCACTTGTGGGAACTTTTACAAGCAGAATGGGTTAAAATAACCGAAGAAACTATGAAACTACTGGACAGAATGCCGAAATTCTGTAAAGCGGTAATTCAAAAAAAAAAGATCCTGGAAAATCATGAATATTCTTTCAAATTTTCTAGACTGTAAGTAACGTGAAAATAAATAATAATTCATTAAAATTTAAAAAATATATATATTATCTGGCTTTTTGTTGTCTTAGGACTGAAATAACTAAGTGGGCAAATACTTTCTGACGGTAGTGTAAGTTACTTGAAGTAGTAGTACTTCCAGTTTTTGAGAGGCTTAAGGCTTTCCATTCGAAGCAGATAGATCCTTTTTGCTTATCTCCTGAATGATTCTCCCAATCGTCCTAAGCACCCTGGTTCCTCGCAAGTCCGACGACCGGGACGAATCGGGGGATTCCCTCTGGTCAGGCCTTTTCCAGGGGGGCTTAACACCGTATTTAGAAGATTCTTTTTTTAAGATCTCATTTCGAGGAAGGTGGTAAAATATCGGCATTTTTTTCAATGTTCCAATTGTAGGTGAAGATTGGTCTCCCAAAACCTTTGTCCGAAAGACATCTCCCAAACATTGATCTTCTCAGGGTGTTTCAAATTGCGCTGAACCAATCGGTTCATGGAAATGGCTTGTAAAGTGATAACCCAAAAATTACATTGCTCCAGTCTCGATCCATTGTTTCTCCGCCCACGCGAGTCGTTTCTCGCTGTTTTTCGCTCAGCAATGGTTTCTTGATTGTCCTCCGCCCCTTGAGGTATTTTAGTAAAGTATCAGTCGATTCCGAACTTTCGTCGAAATCACGTAAAATCCAAAATGAGTCACTTGTTTGCGCATCGGTTCAAGGCAGTAGTTCTTTGTTCCCATCCAAAGGGCCTAAAGTGACACATTCCGCGGCCACTAAATATAATAGTCTGTGTCGTTTGTGAAAAAGTGGGTAAATCATTTTAACGAGACGAAAAATCTCGTCGACTTGCCAAACGTGGCTCGGCAAAGTCACTCCAAAAATCAAAAAATGAATCGTCCGTTTGTTTCCACGGGACTCGAAATTGACGCTGCGTCGAGGACCGGCAAAATTAAGAAAATCGGGCTTGAATGTGTCCCATGAGACTTTCGACAACATCTTCGTGCTCAGGGTATAAAATTCCGAAGCACGTCGAAGCTGGGTAAAATCATATCGCGAAGCGGCTCGCTTAGGCCATGATAAGATACTACAGTGACCGTCACAATCGCCGAACGCCAACCTTATTGAAAACGTTTGGTCCCTTGCGCAAAGGAAAGACTGACTCAGTTGTCTCGATTCGAAAACTTTGGAAATCATTGCAAAAGATCTCGTCAACAGCATGCCTCGAAGATACCAGGCGATTAATTGATGTAGGAGGCGATTGGACAAGTTACTAAGGTAATTGCGCAGTTGTTAGCACACCAAAGAATACAGTAATGAAAAAAATGTTCTCGAAACACATTTTTTTTCAAGAATACGAACGGTCGCGTTCTTACTTGACAGAGTCTACTTATCAGTTTGTTAAAAACGTGTTTAAGAATCCTAATATGTCATATCTACCCAAGTTAATAAATTTCTCAGTTTTAATGCAGAGTGCTTAAAAAATAGTAACTCAAGAAAGAAATCAGAAACAAATTTTATGTAAAAAATGTTACGATTATGTCGTTTCAAGGTACAACGCCGAACTTTTCCATGCAGTTCCGTTTTTTACTGATACTTGATGGAAATTCGTTATAAATTAATAGAAATAAAATGGCAATTTTTGTTAAGATTTCTTCTTTATCTTAATTATTATGACGATCATCGCGACAGCACAGTATCTTCTTCAGAAGTCGTAGAACTACTGGTAATTGTCAGTCATCTGAAGAAGACTCCGTGCTGTCGAAACGATCGTCATAATAAGTGCAAATCTTAATAAAAACTTCCGTTTTATTTCTAGTATTTCTTTACCTAACCGTTTTAATCGGAAAGGAAATCAATATAAGGCTCCAACAATTTATTTTAATTTTTACTTAAAACAATTTCCAATAAATTTTAGGACGACTATTTTTGAAACACCCCGTGCCATATTCTTCCATTCTTCATGTTGTGAATATAGTACAAAAATATAACGTTAAAAATTTACTTTCAGTCCATTTAACAGGAAAATTCGTTTTGAGTCCTCTATTATAGATGACAAAACTCATTTCACTAATATCATGAAAAAAATTGATAATTAAGAATACGAATGAAAATTTCCTTAGTCAAACTGATTTCCTGTATACGAGTTAGTTAGTTATTTTAGCAGGGTTCCACGTCTTTGACTTTTGGAATATTTCTTGCGTCCCGAATTTTTTTTTAACCGTTTTACCAGAACTTACTTTTTGCTTACCCCCTGAATGATTACTTCAATCGTTGTAAGCACTCTGGTTCCACGCACGAAGCGAATCGGGGATTCCTTCTCTTCGGGCCTTTCCAGGGGGGTCTTAACACTATTTGGAAGGTTCTTTTTTTTTACGATCCCCCACTTCGACAAAGGTGGGAAAATATTAATCAAATTGTAGGTAAAGTTGACGATTCTCCCAAACCTTTTTCCGAAAGACATCCCCAAACATGTCTCTACAGACGATGTTCACGGTGCGCTGAACCAATCGGTTGAAGCTTGAAGCGGACCCCCCCCTAAAAAAATTACGTTACTCCAGTCCTCGATCTATGTTTTTCTTTTCCCACGCGAGTCGTTTCTCTATTTGTTTTTCGCTCAGGAATGGTTTCTGATTGTATTCTGCCCCTCGGCGCCAAAGTTAATTGAGGATTTCGGAAAAACATGTTAGTAATCATTTTTTTTTTTTGTTTTTTTTTTTTTGTTTTTTTTTTTTGGGGGGGGGGGGGGGGGGGGGGGGGTTTTTTTTTTTTTTTTTTGTTTTTTTGTTTTTTTTTTTTTTTTTTTTTTTTTTTTTTTTTCTTTTTTTTTTTTTTTTATTTTTTTTTTTTTTTTTTTTTTTCGTCCTTATCCTACACTCTTTCTCTCGAACTACATTCTGGTAGATCACCAAAATTTTTTAACAGAGTATTGTTTTACGCACATTGCAAACGAATGGTCTAGACTTGCCCATCTACTTAGCAGCCGCTGTACGCGTCATTTTGGGACCTTGAATGATTACATAGGAACACAAACCGGGCAAAGCGCTTAGAAGCATATACAGCTTCCATGTTCGATAATGTGATAACCATAAATAGGGTTAGAAGCGAATCTCCACAAAACATTATTTACAGGCGTGCCAACAATGACCTAAAAAAAAGGAATTTCTTTTACCGATTACAAATTATAGACGACACGTTCTTATTTGACCGACTGTAGCGGTTTTTTACTTTGCATTAAAAATATTTCAGAATAATTTTAAGTATGTTTAACTAATGTTTTAAAAAACCTTTTTTACCACTAATATCAATTTAACTATTGTCAAAAAATGTGTTTGTATTTGTGTTTTATAATTCCGCAGCTGATATTTCACCAACGACAATGCTCAAGTAAAATATGATGGCATACATTGATTTATCGAGGTTGTAAGGTGCTAAGGTGTTTCTTTGGATTCTAAATGAGACTCAAAACTTTTCTACGGCCGCAATATTTACCGAACAAACAGGCTTCATTCCAGGAAGATGGACAAATTCTCAACATACTACAGATAATAGGAAAGGAATTCCAATAATAACCTATATCTGAATTTATTTAGACTACTCTAAAGCTTTCGACTGCATACAATGGAACAAACTCTAGTCCGATTTTAATCAGCATGAGAAACCTATACATCTTGTAAACCTTAACCCGTCCCTGTACGAGAGTACAAAATGGCAGAATTAAACGTAGAAGGCCGGCCTCAGACACTGGTTTGTATTCCTGTACCTTTACTTTTTAAACATATACAGTTTGGCCAAAAGAATTGAGGCAACACATCATTCAAAATATGAAAAAAAAGACTTAATTGTTTTTAACAATACTATAGGCGGGGCGCTGTTCCAAAAAGCTAACTTAAAACAATATACGATCTCTTTTTACAGGTCCATAAACACACCTGGCCCACAAAATTGCGATAAAGATGTTTTTTTTGAAGAAAAAATATTTTTAATGGTTTTTATCAGTTCCCTTTATTACATACCTGTAAGTGTTCAAGAAACGCTTCGTCGTGCGTGTTTTAATTTGGTGGAACAGGGACCATTCTTATATTTTGAGAAATGCCTAGCGAAAAAAGTGGAGCTTGGTAATCGAAAAACGACAATTAAAAAATTTCAAAACCCTACCAGAACACAAGGGGCCCCAAAAAAAAAAAAAAGTCCCATGTTAGATAAATAGCAAGTTAGGGAAATGATCCTCGGGTGTGCGCAGATGGCAATGTGCTATTTAAAGGTTGTGGAGACATGGCACCCATGCCACAACAAGATGAGAACGGACCCCCCCCCGACAGAAAAACGTAAGACTAATGAGTGGGCGACCAAGGACAGAAAACTCACCCCGCGAGTCTATTAAAAAATCGAAAAAACAAAAACCTCATCTGAGCTCGCTGGCAACTCTGTCGGAAGAGAAAGGGAT